>QRDG01000360.1:81806-243313 GCA_012064385.1 Puccinellia tenuiflora
ATCACAGGTTCCAAATAATATATGTTGGCTCTGTGAATTTTGCAGAATTTTTAAAATTAATTAAGAGCCTCAATTAAATAGAAAAGTCTGCTGGTTTCAGTTAAAGAAATAAAACAGAAAGACAGAAAACAGGCAGGGGGCTTTCTGCAAAATTTCCTTCTCCTTCACGCTGTAGCGGCCATGGCTGTAGCGACCGAGCTGCCGCGCTCGTCCCCGACGCACCCGCTCGATCCCTAGCCTCCCTCGGTGACAAGAGGTTCTGTTGCCCTAGCTCCTCTCTCGCCCCTCACTCCCCCCCCGGCACCGAAAACCCTAACCCTAAGCCGCTGCGGCATGCCGTGACCTACTCGAGCCCGCCGCCGCGCCGCCGTTGATTGGAGCGTCCCCGAGCAGATCGAAGAGCACCACGAGCTCCGCGCCGTCGCCTTCTACCTCCAAGCCGAAGGAATCGAGCTCGGGAACCCTACATCGACGCGTTGATCTCCGTCTTCACCCGCCCTCCGACCGACGACCGCCGCCACGATTCCGGCGCCGTCCAAGCTCCTCCGCCTCCGCCGAGCTCTCCGTCGTGCTCAGGGTGAGCAGGCGACTCTCCCGGACATCTCCGTCCCCTTTCTCTCCTCCCCTTATATCCTTGTGTTCGTGCTCGTCGCCGTCGGCCGCCGCCTGTTGCCGTCGTGCCCGTCGTTCCGGTGACCGTCACCTGGCGGCGCCGCCCGTTCTAGCCTCCCCGTAGATGGGCGCATCTCGCGCGTCACGTAGCTAGGCCTTAGGCGCCCCCGAACGGCGGATCGTCCGCGCCACCGCCGTCGGCCACCGCGCGCGCTCGCGCCGGTCCTGGCCTCCAGCGCCAGTCAAACCTGCCGGTGGCCATCCTGGCCAATGTGGCCTGCCAGCGTGGCCGCTGGCCCCGCCGGTCAGCCTCTGTGGCTAGCCCAGCCCCGGAAGAAAATGTTTCGGCCCAATTTCTGTAAATGTTAAAATGGCAGAAAAAATTCAATTGAACTTTGAATTTGAATAACTTTTGAACTGCTTGTCCAAAAATTACAAATAACATGTCAAAATGCTCAGCAATAAATGCCTATCTGTTAGTACCTTTGGATAAATTAATTGGTCAAAATAAATTGCCTTTATTTGCTGAATACTAAAATGGCAGAAATAATGTTGATTTTGTTAATTCCATAACTTTATGAATAATTGTCCAAAAATTATGGTTAAGCTCTCAAATGTTCAGGAAAACAACATCTAAATTCTAGTTCCATTTTCCATGCAATAATGAGCATTTAACTTGCTGTTTATTAAAATTCAAGAAAATGGCAGATTTAAATCAATTTTTGGGAATATCATAACTTGGTGAATATTACTTCAAAAATTGCAATGATATACCAAAATGACCAGCAAAGCAAATTCTATCTACCTATGTTAATATCACAGCATGCAAATAAATTTTACTTTGAAGTTATTTTCGAATTGGTTAAAATGATTTAAATCGCATAAACCGTTTTAAATCACATTTCTTCACCGTTAATCGGAAAAATGCAAACAAGGTACCAAATGATCAGTGGGTTAATACCTATCTAATAATGTCATTTTCATGCATTTAGTACCCATATTTTAGTACTGGACGTTTTGATAAATAACACAAATCACTAAGTTAAAGATGGAGATTTAACCCGTTAATTGTGATATTTAATTTAGGGGTTCCATTTAACTTGTGGGACATGCCCAATACCTTTTCAATGCATAATATGTCCATGTCATCATGATTGTGCATTGCACCTTGTATTCGTGTTATTTATTTCCTTCTTGTATTGTTTGTGTTCGGTAGATTCTGGAGTCGAGGTTCCACCACAATACCTTGACAACCAGCGCGACCAGTACTACCAGCAGGCAAGAGCTAACCTAACCTTCTTGGCATATCTCATATTACCCAAGTATTTTATCCACCATAATATTGCATTCGATTCTGGTGACAAGTTTTGGTCAGTGTATATAATATCCTATCAATTGCATGTTCCCTGAACCATTATCTGTTTCCCCACCTATGAACCATAGATTGAAGTGTTGGCCTGAGATAAATCATATCTGTTGTATGTCATGCTTAGATATGCTTAGCCATGCTTAGTCGAATGCTAGAGTTGTCCGTTGATTATTTCCATAATTGTGAAGTGAATGGAATGTTCGGACAGTGGTGGAGACTTGTGTTGATAATTAATTGCTAAGAAGGCTGGGATGAGTTGCCATCGGGGATGGTGTTTTGTCTTGTTCTGGCCCCTAGGTGCGAGTTCTTTACCTCTTGAACCAAGACTAGCGTGCTTCCAAAGGTGGGAGTATGGGCTCCTTACTAACCGAATAATTAGTGCGGGCGTATCCAAGGGTCCTCTAGTTTGCGCTTTCCATTTGCGAGTGTGTGGCCGAAGACGATGATGATTATGGATGTGATAGGAGTGGCGATGGGGCAGGGTGTTGAAATAGGCGCTGAACTTGTCCTGTCGTCATGATGACCCTTGGATAGTCTCATGCTTTATAAAGGTTTAACCGCGCCTGCCCTGCCGGCTTTCCCCGGAAGAGAGCTAAATGATCAGGCAAGGGGTCGGACGGTACCAATGGTAAAAACAGTACACCCCTGCAGGGTTAATCTTTTCGAAAAGCCATGTCCGCGGTTATGGACAACTTGGGAATAGACGATAAGATCATAGATAACCTGAACCTTTAATCAAATGGCAGCTAGAGGTTGCACAATCAACGTGTGATAAAAGGTTCATTTCCTCGAGGGAGATTCGAGGGAGTGCCTTGGTGGAGATAAGTGGAGTTGCTAAATACAGTAGGTTCCCCGTGAACCGAAGAGAAAAGTGTTACCCTCTTATCCCCTTATGAAAACCTTCTGATTAGACGATGCCATGAGTCCTAGTCTTCGGAAGGAAACAAAACCAGCTTTATGCAAAACAACCACTTATATAGCTTTGCAGCCTCCGTCAGCATCGGGCCTATATCGCCCTACTAATTCTTGCGAGTACGTCGTACTCAGGCTTGCTTTGTTGCTTATTATTTGTTTCAGAGGAGGACGCCACCGAACTGGAAGGTGGGTTCTACGTTGACTTCGACGAGTAGTCTGGGGTTCCCAGGTGGCAGCTTGGTACGTCATGGAACAAGCTGGCACGGGATGTTTATCTGTAGGCCTCTTAGGCCATAATTTGGATCTTGTTGTTTAGACAACTTTAATTTGCTTCCGCTGTTGTAATGATGGGTCAGTGACCACTGATGTGTCATTTGCTATCTTTCTCAATTATATGAGTTGAACTATGATATCTTTGTGTCGTAGAGTCTGTGATGTGCCACTTGTTCCGCAGTCTTGGTCTCTTTGTTATACGTGAAAGCGATGTCTGAGCTTATGGCACGATCGAGGTGTTGTGTGCCGATGATGTATTCCGAGCACGCCTGCCAATGTGTTTTGGCCTGGAATTGGTAACCCCAGTAACCCTTGATTGTGTAGCATGACCGATTGCACAACGTTTCACTGTATAGCTCTGGGGTCAGGGCGCTACAAATTGGTATCAGAGCAGGACTGCCTGTAGGAAACCCGTTCTACTGGTCGCTGTCGAGTCTAGTGATCGTGAAAAACTATTTTAACCTAAAAAGGAGTTGTGAAAACCATCTTAGGATTCTTTTTGCTCCTTATCCAATTCACTCTGATCTCGGTGCCATCTTACCTCTATTTGATTTAGCGGTTCTTCTGCTCGTCTGGTGATTCAAGAAATTAGGTTCACGGGGTTGGTTCCTACCTTTAGTCTACTGGTTAGGTTATTTCCGTTTCCAGAAACCGAAGTAAACTCCATTGTTCTCACCCAATGAAGAAGAAGGTGCAAGACATCCGAAGCCTTGAAAACGTTTCGCATCTAATCGGGTATTCCTCTCTTTGAGTTATGGCCCATGGTCTTGAACCGAAGGTCCCGGATTGTACTGGAATTCTGGTGTATTGATTCATGAGGGTTGTCACCCATGTGAGCATTATGCTATTCGTGAGTCCCGGTGCATGAAGCTGATCTTTAACCAAGATCTTTTCCGTTGAACCCTGATGTTAATTGTCAAACCCTACGTCACGTTGGCCATCTTTGAAGTTAAACTTCATTTTTGTGGTTGTAGTCGTAATTGAATTGCGGCAACAAAGCTCTTCTCTGTCCCGAGTTATAGCTGGTTATTCTGTCATGAAACCATCTGGATTACTACAAGTTTGCTCTTAGCAAGTTTTCCATCAATGTTTGTGTTTCCTCCAATAACACTTGTTCCTGAAACCCTTTCGGCACTAGTTGTTGGAAGAGTACTAACAAGGGCTTCGGCAATATCTTGGAATTGTGGTTAGCCCTTTCCTTACTCTTAATCTGTTGTCCGACCTTTATCTGTCAGTTGACAGTCAAGTGTTATCGTCCATTGGTGTGTTCCGAAGCATGTTACCCTTGTGGTCCGTCAAGACATTCCACATCGGGATGTTAGGAGAAACAAACTCCGGTACCTTTTCCATTTCTCGGCCAGGTCAAAGTATTGTAATCCGCAGAATAAGAGGCTTGTCTAGCTTTTGTTCTGTTCAACCTTGGAGGGTCACACTCTTTTATATCCAGATGTCGTGCTTAGTCTCATGACTTATCGGATGAAGTGATGCTCTTACCCTTCCTTATCCATCTACCTCCGAGCTACTCGGGCTCGAGATTGTTGAGGATGCATATTGATGTGGAAATTGGACATTCTTAGCAATTGATATTGCTTTGACATCCAAGGACTTTGATGGCGCTCTTAGCATGATTGGTAATCAGATCATCAAGCCGAGTTTGACCGTGCTACCAAGTCCATTTGTTCAGGTGCCCACCTTCGGTCAATAAGTTAGATTCGTGTCGAAACTCCAAGACCACATCTGTTTCGCTTGGAAAAGTCAATCTTCCTCTCGTAATCTAGCTCATGTTCTGGAGCTTGACGCTGTGGTAAATTCTTGAGAACCTTACCTCTCGGTAGCTGTTGTAACTCCTCCCTCGGACATGGCAAGTATGAAATATCCGCACGCTTAACCAAATCTGAATCTCAAGCAGAAATGATGGTTGGTGTTCTTAAGAGTATGACATAGGCCTTGTGTAATCCGGCAAGTTTGAGGTGGTGGTTGCCCTACTTAACTGGAAGGTCTATTGTGATATCCTCTTGCCTTTCGTAAAATCAAACCACTCTCCATGAGGATATTGTGCTACTTATTCTGGAAGTTGCCCTTACGGTCTCCTTGCAATCTTAAAGGTCCGACCTCCACTTGATGACCTATTGAAGGCTTTTCCGAAGCCTGATAGTGGTATCTAGAACATCGAGGAGAACATTAACGTGGTGTTGCTAAACATGTCTGTCGGTCATTTCTCCTATCCTCTGCTCGACCTTTGTTTGGTCAAGTTGTTCCTAGTTTTCCCCAATGGCTTATGGTCTTGTGCAAAGTTCATATTTCCAACCCTTGGTGAAAAATTGTCTATCACCTTGAACTATCTTCTGACTTTCTCGTCGGCACGTCATGCTTGCTACCTTATGCTCTGCAACAAGGAAGATCACCGTGGGATCGAGAAGATCGTTGAAGTTAAGGGTTGCCATGTTTCCCTCCTCTCCCTCTTCCTACTCTAGGAATCTCGGGGCGAGATTCTTGTAAGGGGGATAGAATTGTAACAGCCCAGATTTGGTACCCTGAAAATATGAGTAAAATTTTCACTTTTGCATCTCATTTGCATCATGGCATCCTCATTCAAATTGCTTCACATGAAATAATAAGGGAGCAACAATTGAGAACCCAAGGTGATGATGTGAGTGGTGAACAAAATTGCAAAGCAACTAAACATATTTGTCCAGGAAGTTCTAACTAATAACAAATATGTTTGTGGCAAATATTAATGCAATTGCAAATTCAATTACTTAAATAAAACCCTAAAATGCAAGAGAGCAAAGTCTGAAATGTTACCACATGAAATTTTTTCCAAATGGGCTGAAATTTTTATCACAGGCTCTAAATAATATATGTTGGCTCTGTGAATTTTTGCAGAATTTTTAAAATTAATTAAGAGCCTCAATTAAATAGAAAAGTCTGCTGTTTCAGTTAAAAGAAATAAAAACAGAAAAGACAGAAAACAGGCAGGGGGCTTTCTGCAAAATTTCCATCTCCTTCACGCTGTAGCGGCCATGGCTGTAGCGACCGAGCTGCCGCGCTCGTCCCCGACGCACCCGCTCGATCCCTAGCCTCCCTCGGTGGACAAGAGGGTTCCTCGTTGCCCTAGCTCCTCTCTCGCCCCTCACTTTCCCCCCCAGCACCGAAAACCCTAACCCTAAGCCGCTGCGGCCATGCCCGTGACCTAGCTCGAGCCCGCCGCCGCGCCGCCGTTGATTGGAGCGTCCCCGAGCAGATCGAAGAGCACCACGAGCTCCGCGCCGTCGCCTTCTACCTCCAAGCCGAAGGAATCGAGCTCGGGAACCCTACATCGACGCGTTGATCTCCGTCTTCACCGCCTCCGACCGACGACCGCCGCCACGATTCCGGCGCCGTCCGAGCTCCTCCGCCTCCGCCGAGCTCTCCGTCGTGCTCAGGGTGAGCAGGCGACTCTCCCGGACATCTCCGTCCCCTTCCTCTCCTCTTATATCCTTGTGTTTGTGCTCGTCGCCGTCGGCCGCCGCCTGTTGCCGTCGTGCCCGTCGTTCCGGTGACCGTCATCTGGCGGCGCCGCCCGTTCTAGCCTCCCCGTAGATGGGCGCATCTCGCGCGTCACGTAGCTAGGCCTTAGGCGCCCCCGAACGGCGGATCCGTCTGCGCCACCGCCGTCGGCCACCGCGCGCTCGCGCCGGTCCTGGCCTCCAGCACCAGTCAAACCTGCCGGTGGCCCTCCTGGCCAATGTGGCCTGCCAGCGTGGCCGCTGGCTCCGCCGGTCAGCCTCTGTGGCTAGCCCAGCCCCGGAAGAAAATGTTTCGGCCCAATTTCTGTAAAATGTTAAAATGGCAGAAAATTCAATTGAACTTTGAATTTGAATAACTTTTGATCCGCTTGTCCAAAAATTACAAATAACATGTCAAAATGCTCAGCAATAAAATTCCTATCTGTTAGTACCTTTGGATAAATTAATTGGTCAAAATACATTGCCTTTATTTGCTGAATACTAAAATGGCAGAAATAATGTTGATTTTGTTAATTCCATAACTTTATGAATAATTGTCCAAAAATTATGGTTAAGCTCTCAAAATGTTCAGGAAAACAACATCTAAATGCTAGTTCCATTTCCATGCAATAATGAGCATTTAACTTGCTGTTTATTAAAATTCAAGAAAATGGCAGATTTAAATCAATTTTTGGGAATATCATAACTTGGTGAATATTACTTCAAAAATTGCAAATGATATACCAAAATGACCAGCAAAGCAAATGCTATCTACCTATGTTAATATCACAGCATGCAAATAAATTTTACTTTGATGTTATTTTCGAATTGGTTAAAATAATTTAAATCGCATAACCGTTTAAATCACCATTTCTTCACCGTTAATCGGAAAATTGCAAACAAGGTACCAAAATGATCAGTGGGTTAATACCTATCTAATAATGTCATTTTCATGCATTTAGTACCCATATTTTAGTACTGGACGTTTTGATAAATAACACAAATCACTAAGTTAAAGATGGAGATTTAACCCGTTAATTGTGATATTTAATTTAGGGGTTCCATTTAACTTGTGGGACATGCCCAATACCTTTTCAATGCATAATATGTCCATGTCATCATGATTGTGCATTGCACCTTGTATTCGTGTTATTTATTTCCTTCTTGTATTGTTTGTGTTCGGTAGATTCTGGAGTCGAGGTTCCACCACAATACCTTGACAACCAGCGCGACCAGTACTATCAGCAAGGCAAGAGCTAACCTAACCTTCTTGACATATCTCATATTACCAAAGTATTTTATCCACCATAATATTGCATTCGATTCTGGTGACAAGTTTGGTCAGTGTATATAATATCCTATCAATTGCATGTTCCCTGAACCATTATCTGTTTCCCCACCTATGAACCATAGATTGAAGTGTTGGCCTGAGATAAATCATATCTGTTGTATGTCATGCTTAGATATGCTTAGCCATGCTTAGTCGAATGCTAGAGTTGTCCGTTGATTATTTCCATAATTGTGAAGTGAATGGAATGTTCGGACAGTGGTGGAGACTTGTGTTGATAAATAATTGATAAGAAGGCTGGGATGAGTTGCCATCGGGGATGGTGTTTTGTCTCGTTTTGGCCCCTAGGTGCGAGTTCTTTACCTCTTGAACCAAGACTAGCGTGCTTCCAAAGGTGGGAGTATGGGCTCCTTACTAACCGAATAATTAGTGCGGGCGTATCCAAGGGTCCTCTAGTTTGCGCTTTCCATTTGCGAGAGTGGCCGAAGACGATGATGAAGATGATGATGATGGATGTGATAGGAGTTGCGATGGGGCAGGGTGTTGAAATAGGCGCTGAACTTGTCCTGTCGTCACGATGACCCTTGGATAGTCTCATGCTTTGTAAAGGTTTAACCGCGCCTGCCCTGCCGGCTTTCCCCGGAAGAGATCTAAATGATCAGGCAAGGGGTCGGACGGTACCAATGGTAAAAACAGTACACCCCTACAGGGTTTAATCTTTTCGAAAAGCCGTGTCCGCGGTTATGGACAACTTGGGAATAGACGATAGGATCATAGATAACCTGAACCTTTAATCAAATGGCAGCTAGAGGTTGCATAATCAACGTGTGATAAAAGGTTCATTTCCTCGAGGGAGATTCGAGGGAGTGCCTTGGTGGAGATAAGTGGAGTTGCTGAATACAGTAGGTTCCCCGTGAACCGAAGAGAAAAGTGTTACCCTCTTATCCCCTTATGAAAACCTTCTGATTAGACGATGCCATGAGTCCTAGTCTTCGGAAGGAAACAAAACCAGCTTTATGCAAAACAACCACTTATATAGCTTTGCAGCCTCCGTCAGCATCGGGCCTATATCGCCCTACTAATTCTTGCGAGTACGTCGTACTCAGGCTTGCTTTGTTGCATATTATTTGTTTCAGAGGAGGACGCCACCGAACTGGAAGGTGGGTTCTACGTTGACTTCGACGAGTAGTCTGGGGTTCCCAGGTGGCAGCTTGGGACGTCATGGAACAGGCTGGCACGGGATGTTTATCTGTAGGCCTCTTAGGCCATAATTTGGATCTTGTTGTTTATACAACTTTAATTTGCTTCCGCTGTTGTAATGATGGGTCAGTGACCACTGATGTGTCATTTGCTATCTTTCTCAATTATATGAGTTGAACTATGATATCTTTGTGTCGTAGAGTCTGTGATGTGTCACTTGTTCCGCAGTCTTGGTCTCTTTGTTATACGTGAAAGCGATGTCTGAGCTTATGGCACGATCGATGTGTTGTGTGCCGATGATGTATTCCGAGCACGCCTGCCAATGTGTTTTGGCCTGGGATTGGTAACCCCAGTAACCCTTGATTGTGTAGCATGACCGGTTGTACAACGTTTCACTGTATAGCTCTGGGGTCAGGGCGCTACAATTTACCCCTGGGTTTGGATATAAAAACGTACTTAGTTATTTCAAACAATTCAGATAAGTTCCTGCCGATTTCGCTACAAGTGGGTCTGATTTGAACTACGGGTGCCGCATAGTTTGGTCATGATTTTTTGAAAAAATCACTTTTAGATCCAAAATGTATACTTTCTTTATAGATCTTTGACGGTTTTTGCTGGATCAAAGTTACGGTTAGGTTTAGTTTTATCGTTAGGCTTTATGGTCTCGGTTTCGGGCTAGGTTTAGACATAACTAATTCAAAAAAAATCAGAAAAATGGAAAACCTTCATATGGCATCCTTTTATGTGATTTACCACCTGGAAAAAATTATAAACATGAGTTATGAAGTTTTTTATAAAAAAAAACCTTCACAGAAATGAGTTACGAGGTACAAAGACGTATGGTTTTCGACTAAAATGAACTAGGGTATGACATTTAACATAGCAAAAAATGTCGAAATGAGACAATATTTGATACACTGGTATATCTTGGTTATAGAATAGTATTGACTAAGGGGTTTAAGGTTTTCGTTGAATAAAAAACCCATTTTTCATTTTTTAGTGTCAAAGCAGTCTTTTTTTGTGAAGCGGCTACCAAAACGGCTCACCGAAAGAGAAACATATAAATAGATAGAAAATAGTAAACCACCTTATAAATGCATTGTTTAAATGCCAAAAATAATTTTCACAATGATTTTCATAAATATGATTTTTCTATTTTTTAAGTGCCAAAAATGACTTTTTAAGTAAACAAGTACCAAAAATATGTTACAAAAAGTCATATACATGGTGAAAAAGATTATATGGATGTCATATTTGGATTCCTCTTATTTTTCTAATCGATTTAGATATTTTATTTGTTAAATTTCAAATTACGGATTTAAAGATATGAATTATTTCATATTAAATAAAAAATAGAAAAAAAATCATATCTATGCCGACGGCTTTACTGTCGGCGTAGCCCTGTGACCATCTATGCTGATGGTGGCCGTCGGCACAACCATCCTATGCCGACGGCAAAGGTGTGCCGACAACCACCTCGACCGGCTGGCCTGCCTGGAAACTACGCCGACGGCCCCAACAAATTGCTGTCGGCGTAGCGGGCGGCCGTCAACATCTAGCCTCATTCATGTAGTGTTTGAGGTTCTACGCTTCATGATCGACCAAGGCGACGACGGAGTCCAGACGCGCGAGCACGCGCTCATCCTCGAGCAGGTCCGCCGTGAAAAGCTTCTTCCAGCCGGCGCACCAGGCGACAGCCTCCTCCAGCGACGGCTTCGCGGTGGACTGCAGCCAATGGAGCAGTCCTGCCACCTGTCGAAGAACAGCTCGGCCTCCAGGATCGACACCACGTGCTGCGTCGGCACGAGGGGCGCCCACTGCATCACCGTGGAGAACGAGGGGTCGACCTGCTTCGGCGGCGTGATCATCATCTCCCTAACCAGACGCGTCAGCCATGGCAGGACGTGGCGTCCGACGAAGGTGTCCCACTGCGAAGGTTGACTTGATCTTTCTGAAAGATCTACAGTAGAAATTTTCGATTATAAGCAGGCAGAATATTTTCAGGCTGCCCGGAGGCTAAGGAAGAATTAGGAAGAAGCAAAGAGGAGTAGAAGTACAACACTGGAGCTCATGGAGGCCCGAACAGCAGTTTGCGTAAGGCCTTCAGACCCACAAAGGCCCACTCTCTGGCCTCATCTCTGATGAAGTTCAGGATCTGATGAACATAAGCGCGTTTGAAGGCACGTCTGTTCAGCTCTTTCTACAGGAGTACATGATCAAAATGAAGATGGATTCGACAGCATGGCCTGCCAGGTTTGAGTGGCAAGGCCAGGAAGCTTGACCAAAGGGCGGTGGCATGCCAGACAGCAGATGCAACCAGGCAAGAAAGGAAGAGGTGTTGTGCCGTTTTTGAGGTTGCGGATGCAGTGTGGACAGAAATTACAGTTTGGCTGGCCACTGTCTGCGCATCAGCCTGTCCGCAGTCCACAGCCGGTTGTGGAGGAGGAGCTAGCTAGGTGAAGAAACGAGCACAGACAGACCAGGCCTGACCATCTAGGGCATTTTACTTTTGATTCTAATTTCTACCCTCAAATTGCACGAGATAAGCAGATTTTGCCGAGTAGCGGCCAGCCCTCGGCTGTCCTTTTCCAAATAATCGTATCCTCCACTGCATCCAGAAGCTGAACCGAGTGCACCTCCGACCAAAACCCGAGAAATTCCTCCTGGAGGTGAGCAAAGACAAGGGGGAACGGCAACGGGCCGAGCCAGGTGGAGAACCAAAAGAAGGCTCGCTCAACGTTTCCCAGTTACACTTTCAACACAAAAACGAACTCAATCGAGCGGTTCAGCAGCACATGAACATGGTAATTAAGCACATTGTAGATCATTTGAACAACAGTATAACAGAAAAAAGGTAGAGCATTTGACACAGGAAACTCTGTACGCTACGTGTACATACACAAACCCGCCGAAACAACATCAGCAGCAGCTCAAGTTGCCATCACACACCAGACAACACAACACTCGTGAAACATCATCTCTACTCTACAGCATCTTGTAGTTCATGACGGCGAGCAGCACGGCCCAGGCGGCGCAGGGCATGGCTAGGTCGCCGGCGACGGGGTTCACGCGGCCGAACCCGCGGATGCACGCGGCGGCGCCGGCGGCCATGGCGGCGCAGCACGCCATCCCGGCCCACCCGGCCCCGAGCCTGAGCGCCAGCGCGGGCCACGCGGCCGCCGCCAACAGCTGCGCCGCGAACGGGGCCAGCGTCGCGCCGGGCGTCCCGTGCAGGCCGCCCTCGGCCCACACCATCCACGCCGCCAGCGCCATCACGGCCTCCGCCGCCACCGACCCGGCGCGCGCGATCGCCACCATCGCCGCCGACGGCGCCGGCCTGGTCTCGTCCGTCGACGACGAGCCCGGGCCGGAGGCGTAGAAGGCCGCCGCGGTGAGCGCGGCCGAGAACGTCACGGCGACGGCGAGCGAGACGTAACCCCGCTTGGCGCGGCCCAGCTTCCGCTTCGGGTCCCGGCTGGTGACGCCGCCGATAGCGGCGGGCACCCGCGCCGGCGCGGCGTCCACGTCCCTGACGGCGCCGCGGTGGATGAGGCCTTGATCCCCGGGGGCGCCGGTGGTCTCCATGGATGATCTCTGATGGCTTGATTCGAATACTTCGATCGGAGATTTTCTTCTTCTCTGGCGCGACTGGTGAATGAATTCGCGATCGTGATGAGGATGGAGCGGTCGGATCGAGAGGTTAAGTAAGCGCGACGTTCGCTCGGGCCTGGACACGTGGGGACAGGAGGTGACACGCGGCCAAGGGAGGCAGTAAAGTATCCATTGTAGTCGGCCACCTGAGGCGAAGGGAGCTTCTGGAGTGGAGGTGACTAGGATTGGTCACCCGTGTGTTCTTCTCATCAGACATCAGCTGGTTATGTCGACGGGAGACGATACATAGCAGTACTATTTCGCTGCAAAATTTGATTTGGGTTACTGCTAAGAGCCTAAGACTATATCCAGTTGGAGACAAAAAGGTTGGCGGTTCCCCTGTCGTGTCAATTTTGGAGCTAAAAGTTGAGGACATGTATGCTCGTTTTCACCCTTTTGGATAACTGTCGGGGCTTGCAAGTTCTATCTTCACCCTTTTGAATAAAAAGATGTACATACATTAGAAATAGCACAAATTTGAGGGCATGTATACTCGGTTTTAAAAGCGGAACATTCACTCGTTTTTAAAAGCGGAACATTCATGTATATATTTGATCCACGCGGAAAAGCCCCCCCCGAATGATGACTTTCAATAGGCTTTTTCGCCGGAAGACCCCGGGAGCCAGAAGGACAAGTCCGGGAGGGGCTCACAGCCTCTAGGTGTCCCCTGGCCGCGGTCCAGCCTGGGCCGCGCCTGGGCCCCAACTCGCCGCCTCGTCCACCGCCTCGCGTCGCCTCTTCGCCTATATATTCTCTCCTGACCTAAAAACGTCAGAACCCAGAAGGATTTCTCCAGAGAAGTTCCCGAGCTCCGCCACCACCAAAAACCCTAATTCGGGGGACATAAGTTCCTGTTCCGGCACCCTGCCGGGATTGGGAATTGCCCCCGTAGCCATCTTCGTCGTCGTTGCTGCCTCCCATGATGCGCCGGGAGTAGTCCTTCATCGGGGCTGAGGGCTCTATTGTGGCTATGTGGTTATCTCTCTCTCCCATGGTGTGATCTTTATGTGATCGTGAGCATTGTTAGTACCGCTGAATTCTTATGTAATGTTATGATGCTCAATTGGTTTATCTAGTATAATTTCTGGAGTCATTGTTGACAACACAAAGCCTTGGTGACAGTGTGGGTGGCGTGTGTGACTCTTTGGATAATAGATTACCAAGAGTGATATTTACCATGGATTATTCTTTCTGGAATTGTGGTGTTTGTTTATTCAGACTTTGAGGTGTGTTTTTGTAGCCCTACATGTAGTACCCTTGTTTTATCAAGGTGAAGGATAGTTCCAAGTAGCACTTGCTTGCTTTTAGCTGTGCTAACGTGTTGAGAGAGATCCCTAGCGAAAGTATGATTCCTAGGCCTTGTTTCCAATCATCGAAACACCGTTTCTAGTCACTTTTGTTACATGTTTGCTTGCTGTCATTTTTATTACAGAATTACGAAATCACCTTTTACCATCCATATTACCCATATTTTACCATCTCTTCGCCGAACTAGTGCACCTATACAACTGACAATTGTATTGGGTGTGTTGGGGACACAAGAGACTGCTTGTATCTTAATTGCAGGGTTGCTCGAGAGAGGATACGTTCAACCTCTTCCTCCCATAGATTCGATAAACCTTGGGTTACTCACATAAGGGAAAATTGGTGCTGTCCTACAAACCTCTGCACTTGGAGGCCCAACACTGTCTACAGGAATAGAAGCACGTAGTAGACATCAGTTAGGATTTGAAAAGTGCAAATGAACGTCGAGCTCAATGGAGCTCGTTATTTGGAAAATTCAAAATTGTTATTTTTAAGTTTGACAAAAATAGATACGAAGATCCTAGGTGTAGATAATGTCAAAATCTACCGGTGTGCAAATCTGAATGCAAACTCATATTATTTTAGGCTACACAAAAAAAGACAAATCTGCCTGACTTTGTAAAAATGTGTAATGTTCACCTTTCTGGATCCACTCATTTGTCATTTTTTTGCCCAGCCGAAAATATAAAGATTTTTGGATTAATTTTGCACACTTATATTTCATATTATTATTTACATCTAGGTCTTTTTTCCTAAAAAAATTTGAACTTTAAAATGTAAATTTGAACGTTTCAAAAAACAAGCTCCCTAGAGCCCGAGCTTGAAAACGCCATACTCGTTAGGATTAATGAAGTAGTAGGTTTTTTCCTTGCTAGCAAAGGGCTTAGACATGGGGCTACTCCTAAGAGGAATCTCCACAAGTGCACCCTAGCCATTACTCTCAGTTTATTGGGATATCAACTAACCCTAGAGATGAAAGGCCAGCAACAATACCAGAGAACTTGGTGGAGAAGAAGATGGGGAATGATTCCCATGGAGCAAATCTGGTCAAGGGTAGCAAATTTCAGGCGATGGAGAGCTTCACGAAGAGGTCCTAAAGAAGGTGGCAACGGTTGATTTGAAGGAGGGGTCAAGGGGGAGTGAGGGTACCGAATCATTTACCTCCTCCCATGGCCCCAACTTAACCATAGAAACTGTTGACCGGTACTACCGCTGGGGAGAGCGGTAGTATCGTTCCTGTACATTCGCAGAAGTTAGGCTCTCCTTTGGAGTGGATTGATATCTTCCATACATACCCACACCAAACACGATATTCGGCATAGATGCAAAAAGGTAAAGCAAACATCTGATCGTAGAATGATATACCTTTTGATCCGCATCTTTGCATTGGGATCGAGATTAAGATCGGCTTTGATGGCCGTTTGAGTCTTGGATGCTACACCGTCTTGAATTGGTTTAGAATGTATTGGGTACATTTGATTTGGTAAATTAAGAACTCATCTCAATTGATTCACTTTAAATCTGAGGAAGCACTCTAGCTCTCCCGTGATAGGCATCTCGAACTTGTCACTCATTAGCTTAGCAAAATCATCATTGGAAGGAATAGGACCTAAGATAATGTCATCAACATATTGTTGGCATATTGACAATTCCCCTCCAACTTTCTTAGTAAAAAGAGTTGGGACGATTAGCCCAACTTTAAATCCACGATCGACTAACAATTTTCTAAGGTGCTCGCACAAAGTTTGTGGTGCTTGCTTGACCCCATAGAGCGTCTTATCGAGTTTATAAACATGACCGAAGTTGTGATTCTCAAACCCTGGAGGTTGCTTGGCATACACCAACTCACTTAGGGGACCATTGACAAATGAACTTTTAACATCCATTTGTTGCAACTTGAAATTATGATAAGATGCATAAGCAAGCAAGATCTGAATAGATTCAAGGAAAACAACGGGTGCGAAAGTTTCACCATAATATATATCCTCTTTTTGGGGGAAACTCTGAGCCACCAATCTTGCCTTATTGCGAACCTCTATACCATGGTTATCTTGCTTGTTCTTTAATATCCACCTGGTACATTCTCCAAGTCCTACTGGATTCGATAATCTTTGTTTTGTAATCAAGTGAAACTACTGCTACACTACATCATACCTTACTCTTGGGGTTCCCCAGCGAACGTGTGATCATGTCATCATATTGCTGATACGATCGCGATGTGTGAGTAGTCCACTTGGGCTAAGGGCTGAGGCCTAGCTTCGCAGCTATGTGCAAATTATTATCAATGGGAAGTTAGCTTAATGAGTTCTTTATGTTATACATGTACGTGTTTGTATCTATGCCTCGCTCTTAGGACTTGTCAGGTACCCAAGACACCGAAGAGTGATCAAGATGTAGGTATGAAGAGAGATGCGTGGAAGGCTGACAATGAAACTCAGTGACAGCAAGAGGAGTACAATAGCTGAAAGCAATTCTCTTAGGAGCAACACTAATGTCACAGTACTTAGTGATTTTGTCCGTTAATCTCTACTACTATTAACAAGCAAACATATTCATCCCTATGATCACCCCGCCTAATGTACACATAGCAACGGGGAGCAACCACAACCTCAAAATCAGACCCACTAATTAGGATCTAACCATCAAAATAACAACTAGCCGTCACCATGTGTACGTTTAGCAATTTGAGAGGGCAGACGAAAACTCTGCCAGACCAAACGTTCTGCGCCCCCGTCCCCTAATCTAAGGAAGCAATTACAACCCGCTCGCAAACCACGCCGCCGCCTCCCTCACCACACACGAAGCCATCCCGGTCTCACCGCCCACCACACACGATGTAGCACTGCCCAGACGACGAGGAGGACGCCGCCAGCGGCCTCGGAAGGACGCCGCCACTGCCCGGGTAAGGGCGACCACGCCGCCGCACTGCCCCGCCGGAGACGCGACCGCCTCCGTACTGCCCGGACGACGACGCCGCAACCGCCCACGTGAGGAAGCCATCGCTGCCGCACTTCCCGTGGAAGGACGCCGCCACTGCCCGGGACAGGACGACCACGCCGCCGCACAACCCGCCGGAGGAAGCCACATCCTCGGCAATGCCTGGACGACCACGCCGCAACCGCTCGCCGGAGAACTCGACCGCGGCCGCACTGTCCACTGGAGGACGCCGCAAAACTTCCCGGGACAAGGCGACCACACTGCCGCACTGCACACGAGAGCTGATCGATGCGGCACTGAACGAGCCGTCGAAGGTATCTGAATTTCTCATCTAAATTGTTGTTGTACTACAGAAAAAAACTCAGGAGTTTTCAATGTAAAAAGGATAGAAAGGATTTGGATGCAATACACTCAATTTATTCATCATGGGTCGTAATATAGTTACATGTCGATGTTGCGGAGCTAACCAACCTAAGGGAGAGCACGTAGCAGTTAGTTTGAGTGATGCACATCGTGAGAAGATTACACCCTATAGTCTGACAGAATCCAATGCTTCAACATTCAGACTGTGAACATAAGTTTTCTGAGAAATTACTAATCTGAACTGCGCTATCTAAGTTCCCAGTCTTTTGCATCTTTCAGCCACCTTCAGTGGTTCGAATGTTACCTCCCTCTACGGATGAATGCTCTAACTGAAACAGAATAACCTACTGAACAAACGACTGTAAGCATGGAAAACGCCTATGATATTTTAGTCTCACCATAGCCTGCTTGTTACTCCTTCTCTTTGTATTGCAAGTTACTCCTTCTCTTTGTATTGTAGTTCTTGCTTTTGGCTCCTACATGTTCACTTTTTCAGCACTTAGGGAAATATTCTTGGCAACGGACTCTATACGCGCCTTGCAGGTATTAAGCCAACATGAGACACCCTTCTTGTACAGTTTGGTCTTTGGCGAAAGTGTTGTCAACGATGTGACATCAGTTGTGTTGTTCAACACAATCCAGAATTTTTATCTTGGAAATTTCGGTAGCCTCAAGTTCTTACAAATTATTGGAAATTTTCTTTATCTTTTTGGTGCCACCACCTTCCTTGGAGTAGCTGTAAATTCTGCCATGTTCCCACCTTTAGCTTTGTCAACATGTCAAATTATGTTTTCTTACTGAATTCGTGTCACAACTTCAATCTGGGCTTCTCAGTGCTTATGTCATCAAGAAACTATACTTTGCCAGGTTGGTACTTTGACACATTAAATTGTGTTTGACACATTAAGTTGTGTGCTTGATAATGTGTCGCCAATCATAATACAGGTTCTAAATTTTCTACTCCACTTTCATGTTTTGTTTGTTCCTCTAATTTGGCATTCTTTCCAGGCACTCCACTTATCCTGAAGTTGATGCGCATGGCTTATTTATCTTACATGCTGGCTGAAGTAAGCACCCTGTACTATTGACATCATATAGATCCTACATAACTCAGCACTACCAGCTAGCTCTATATGATATTGAGTGATTGCTTTGTGTGGTATTTGAGTGGTATTCTCACAGTTTTCTTTTGTGCAATTCTAAGATTGCACTATACCTGGCACAGTGTAACAAAAAGCTCCAGGGTCACGACCAAGTAAGTATCTGCATGATTTTATTTTTAAATGGAATATCCATCTCAAAAGTATCCATCTTTTATGCTATGCTACAATCTAACTCTTGTATTTAATTTATTCTATATCATCCAATTTAAGATTTCCGACTATCTTTTTGAACAAAATTTGGAATAACATGGACATCATGATATGATGATAAGCCTTTTTTCCTTTTAGTTATCTTAGAACCTAAGATCATGTAGTCTTTGCCATTCAAGTTTGGAAAATTGTGCTGAATGTGCTTACGCATTCAGATTCTTCCTCGATATATCATTTCACATGTTAATTTTCTCCGGTTAGCTATCAATCTTATATGCATTCCAGATATAAAAAGTCCCCGTAAATAAGTATTTCATTATTTTATAACAAATAATAAGCCTACAATAGATTTACATGCTTGATGTAGTTGTAACATTTTTCGCTCACCAATTCAAAGAAACAATTTAATTTTTGAAAGCCAAAATATGTACAGCTTTGTTTTACTTTCGGGATATATAAGATTGAAAATATTTAGTGTGGCACCCCCCTCTGACACATATCGCCAGAGGGGTGGTCGCCCCGTGCGCCAGCCCAGGATATCTGGACGCACGTTACGACAATGCAACATAGCGAGAATATCATTACACAATCAGGCTCAAAGGGCTACAAATGGTTTACATGGCCATCAAGGCATGAAGATTTATCATGGCCAAGTATGGCACTGGACAGAGTTCAACTGGCAGCGGAAGACAAGATACGGCAACGGCTTGGTGCGGCTCCATTCCACAGGCATCTGGCTGGGCTACTGATCCTAGCACGCTCCTGCTCGATATCCTTGCTATGGTAGGAGGTGGATCCTCTCAAAGTCTGGCCACATGAAAAGCCAGTCTGAGTACAATGATGTACTCGCAAGAAAATAACCACAAGACATGAACGGTCAAACAATCAGGCAACAAGTAACTAGCGACAGAAAATAATCTAAACATGGCAAGTGACTACTTACGGCAGTCCAAGTGGGTAGCAACATGGCATCATAATAAAACATGGTATAAGCAGACAAAGGGAGTACCACCAGTACAGAGTCCAAGCCAGATGGGGTTGGATCGAGTACCGGGGGTCACACAAAGAGCTTACCTGTGACGAATAACGGGGGTACCAGTTGATACCAAGTAACACAATTAATCCTATTACCATAGCTAGGCTCACTGGCCTCTAGCCTCCCAAGGCTAATCTCATCTGTCACCACTGCTAGGCCCACTGGCCTTATCATATTCCCTTATCTCAAGTAACGTTCCCTGCATCATCTTATTGTTTATTTAGTGAAGTCAGGTTGTTCATAATTTCTTCAAACAAATCTTAAGTTTAACCTCCGGACACGACAAAGACACATAGTGTGACTGACACTGAACTGTTGTTCCATATCCCAGGAACGGGGCTAGCTGGCTAGGTTGATGCTCTCGAGAGTTTGCTTTACCACCTATCAGAATGCTCTCCACTCAGCCGACACCTCAGGTTCATCACGCCCAAAGCCGTACTAAGCAAATTACATTCTCGCGACGGTCCACTTGCTAAGACACCCTCCTGCCCCACCCTATACGCATGGTACAACGGGCAAGTAAGTCCGGCACATCCCCCGGCGCTACCGGGTATGCCTAGCTCCGGACTCCTTATCGCAGTCGAACCCGTGCCTGTCGACCTCTCCCCTCGGACAGCACAACCGAACGACTGCACCCAACGGATGGCACAAAAGGGGCTCAACAACCTACTAGGTCACGGTTTCCATGGGACAACGGTGGTATCGCGTTCAAGGGTTCAGATTAGTGGCACTATGAATAGACCTTATCGCTGTTTGGAGGGGTGTTTCGTTTAATCAAGTTTCAGCATTCACATGTCCAAGCAACAAAGATTAGTTCAACACCATAATCACAACCAACAAGGCATTAGCAACACAAACAAGCACAACAAACATAGCCTAGAACATGCCTAACACTTGCATGAATAAATAACCACATCACAATAACAATACCCGGGTGACTGTGGCGGGCAACCCGGCCGGTGTCACACGGGGGTTAGTGTTACAGAATAACAAGAATACCCGGGTGACTGTGGCGGGAGACCCGGCCGGTGTCACATGGGGTTAGTGTTACAGAATAACAAGAATACCCGGGTGACGGTGGCGGGAGACCCGGCCGGTGTCACACGGGGGTGGGTATAATAATATAGCACAGGCGGAGTCTGTTACGCATCCGTTCCTCCACGCGCAAGTCTTTGGCGGCGTATTCGTCCGACCGTTGACCAGGAAGTGGGGAGTTGGGCATATAGTCTCCAAAACTAAACCGAAAAGCAATCATAAGAATGAGAGAGCATCCATTCCACTCGAGGGTTCCCTCGACGTGGTGTCAGCAATCTCGGCAAAAGAACCAAATGGAAAGTCAGCTCCCAAGCGTCGCAGTCCGGGTGGTCTAAGCCAACCATATTTGACGGAGGGACAAGAAGCAAATAACTCTTTTGGCAAATGCCCCCAACCCCGAGGATCACGGGCCGACATTTGTCCGCACCTAGCCTCGGCGTTGAAGAAGAAGCAAACAATCAACGCATGTTTTTGTTATTTAGTTGTCAAAGCCACGCAAGTGCGAGGCGCACAGATAATTCATACATCAATCTAATGCATACATGGATGATGAATAACACAGGGCAATAAATAATAGACCGACATAATATAAATACCAAACGCAGACAAATATAATACTTGGCATGACAATAAGCGAATAACAAACAACTTGCGGGACTGCTCATAGCAAGGGGTTAGCTTGCCTTCGACGTTCGACGCCATTTGGCTTGGAGGTCACGGCACGTCGCGGAGTAGGGTTTCGATTCGCCGGTACCGCGGAACACCTATACATGCATTCAAGTGGGCTGAGCACCTAAGCATTTTACAAAAATACAAAACCTGTACCACTGGATAGGGCTTTTCAAACTATGAATTTACAAATTTGAATCACCTGAAACGGAGCTACGGATCAAAAGATATGGCTCGGCGAAGTTTAACTATCCGCTGCTCACCCAGGAAAAAAAAACAGAACGGGCTGCTTTTCAGATCGGGCCGGACTGGTCGCGCAGTTCGCCGAAAATGCACTTTCGCTGCGGGGAGACGTAAATCTCCGGAAGGCGCCTCCACTTATCCTGACAGTGGGTCCGGGCGGAGGCGGGACCCTCCGGTCGGCGACACGGGGACGCCACGTTGGCGCCACGCTGGCTGTCCTCACCTCCCAGTGTCGAGGACGCACGGGACGGCCCGACGCGGCGCGTCTCGGGCACCGCCGGCCACAGGAGCCGGCTGCCACCGCCGCGGCGGAGCATGCCGCTGGCCGGCAGGGTGCGGGCGGGGACCGCCCCGCTGCATCGCATCCGACGGGGGGGGGGGGGGGGGCACAAGTACGGGGCGCTCCGGGAGCGTGCCGAGGCGGCGCGGGCTGGTCCGGCCGCCGGCCGCAGCCGTCGCTCCGGTGGGTGCCTAGGGCCACCGAGGGAAGGGGAGGAGTGCCGCGCTGCGCCACGTTCGAGGATGGAGGCAACAGGCACGGGGAAGCACGGGGCGCCGCCATGGCCGCCGTGCTCCGGGAGTTCGCCGCCGGCGTTCCCGGACGGACATGAGGCTGTGGTGCACCAAAACGGGAGCCACCATGTCTAGGGGGTAGAGTGCATCAAGGGGAACCCGTCCACGGTTTTAATCGAAGGAGGGACCGGTGTGGAGCTCGCCGTGGTCCGGGGACCGACGACGACGTCCACGGCCGAAACGGTGCAAAGCTTCTCCATCCCGCAACTAAAAGGCAGAGGGGCTCGAGGGGGGGAGGGGGAGTGAGGTGCTCCGGCGCGAGGGAGCTTGGGGGTGGCCTCTTATAGGCAGGGGAGGGAGAGGTGGGTGGTGGTCGGTGCGGCCATTAATGGCGTCGTGAGGTCACGGCTCACGTACCCCGGCCACAGGGAGGAGATAAGGGGGGGGGGGGAGGGGATGAGGCTGCCGTGCTGGATGCACAGTGAAGCACGAGGCACACTGCTGCAGGCGGATTAGGCACCGACCATGGCAGTAACGGGAATTAGGCCTTGCCAAAGCGCGCGTCCCGGACGTCCCGAGCGCGACGCGAGCGGCATCGTCGCGTTCCCGGTGACTCGGAGCTCTAAACTGAAAAAGGATTGTACCACTAGGTTCGTAATGACGAGGCCAACTCAACAAAACAAGAATCACTCAAGGACTCCAAACTTCGTAACACAAGATTTTCAGAAAACCAAGGGTGCGCCTGGTGTTCGATGAAATGACAGGGGCTTTGCACATCTCAGAAAAATCCCCAAAATTCACAGTAGGTTAGGATAGGTGTAGGTAGTATGTATGTGGAATTTCAGATCAAATGGAGGCCTGGAGCTTGGTCAAATAAATTGGTGTCCAAAAATGCCCCAAATGGCATGGGCATGCCAATTGTTTTTCTTCAAATGATCCTGACCTGGTATTCTGGATATGTGGTCATATAAGGGAGTTGGTCAATCTGGCAAAGTGGCAATACCAAATGAATTTTTTAGCTAGGGGTTGCTTTGGAAATCACAGTTAGGCATAATTAGGGCATTACAAAGGAAGTACCTCAAATATTGCTCAAATGAGGTTGGACCAATGGAGTGAAACGTTCAGGAGGTCAAATCATGCACCTCACCAAAATGGCAGAATTTTTGGATGAGTGGAAGGTGTCCAGATGATTTCTGAATTGGAAATGGCATACTGGAGAATATGGATAAACTTGGAAATATTGCATTGGAGTATGCAATATTTTTGGATGGATTGTCTTTGTATGAGGAGGGGAGTCTCTGGTATTTTTGGTGGAATTTTTCCATCTATGGAAACAGGCTTTTCTTTGGTAGGTGGAGAAAAGGGTTTAAATGGTTCGATAATTAGGGCTAGGGTTTTCGAGGGAAAACCTGAGCACCAAGATTACCACGGGTGTTGGAGGGGTTCATGGATCACCGGGAAAATTTTGAGAGAGCAATTCCAAAGTCAAATCATCCTCCAAAGATTTGAAGAAATATTTAGGTAAAGAGAAAAAAGTTTTTCAGGTGTCAGAAAACACCGCTAAAATTAGGGACGAATTTTCGGGGTGTTACAAACCTTCCCCCCTTAAAAAGAATCTCGTCCCGAGATTCGGAGACTAATAGAGATTCCCGGGGTTATACAAGATATTTCTTGTATGGTTTAATTTACCCCTATATTTAAAATATCTTAAAACTTTTTCTACGAAAATATTAGAGTCTAAGATTCCAAAAGATTAACACTCAGCACGATATTTTCCTAAACCAACATCATCAAGGCATGATATTTTTATCACACTCAACGCATTCCAAGGATGGCATGGCAGGGGCTCACTCAATCAAGCAACATAGGATCTACCAGCATATTTATTAAATGTTAAATCTAAAGGTTTTTGCTCAACCAGATACAAACATGGCAAGACCAAACAAGATCTACACACTGACCATCAACCAACAACCAAATTTTGCAAAACAAACAGATTAGGGACATGCCAACCATATTCCCTGTCTAGGGTTTTTATTTTAGAAAAGTTGTATATACATTTCCATGTATACACAGGTTTTGAAAAAAGAAAAAGGTTTCTTTTCAAAAGAAAGCATCTGTTTCGCCAAAAATTGACTTACAGACCCTGTGGGGTAGGGCCATCCCCAAAATTATTTTGGCAAAAATTTTCCTATGAACAGAGGAGAGACGAGGGACTGATCTGTTGAGAAAAGGATAGAAGCACACAGAGGGTCATCTTCATACTCGCCGACATGTGGGTCCGGGGTCCACCTGGCAGTCTCCTTCTTCCTTTCTATCTTCTTCTTCCTCGCAGCATCTTCCCTCGTACCTGGCTGTCTCCGAGTGCGCGAAGCACTCCTCTGCGGCACTGCTGCGCGTGCGGTCCATCGGCGCAGCGGCCATCACGGCTTTGGGTGCCTTGATGATCTCGCGCCAACTTGGTCGAGCATTGCGCGGGATTCCTCTCTCTTCCCGCGCGGGACGGAGCTGTGCGTGGCATCCGAGCTCCGGGGCTATAAATTGCGGCTGCTGTGATTCTCTTCTTTAACGCAACCATGAACTTCTTCTCTCAATTTCTTTGTGATTTCACTCACGGTCCGGAGCGAGCTGGCTTCCTCGAGCACCTGTTCTGCGTGTTGTGGCTGGGGCTGACCATCGGGGGGCTGCTGGTGATTCTGCTCACGGCGGCGGTCTGGTTAGCCTGTCACCTGCACGATTGGTGGTATGGTGTTGTCGGGGGTGCTGCGGCGGCGGTGGACGAGTTTCTGGTGGCTCCGGTGAGAGACTGGCGGGCGCTCCCGGTGGCTGCTGCGGCTGCTCCTCGGGTGGGGGACGAGCTGGGAGCTCGAGCTGTCCGCCGTCGTCGCGCAGCTCGCGACACGGCTACGGGTGAGCCTGGCTCATCTTCAGGTGGGGCCACTGAGCACGAGAAGGAGTAGGATTTTCCCTGGGGTGCTCTTCTGTATCTGCACTGAGGTAGTGAGAGTGTTGGATGTTGGAGTAGCACTTGTATCCTCTGTTTCTGAAATTTCCCTGGTGTACTGAACTCTGTTGATGTATCAAGCTTGTCTTCACTGCTGATTTGGACCCATATTTGCATTCCTGAGATCTTCCCTGAGCTGTCACAGATTTGTTCTTGCAGCAGAGAGAATTGCAGAGGCACTATCACACAGATAGTAGAACTTGCTACTCAGGGAAAATATCATTTTAGAAAGTAATGCTTCATTTTTATGGCCCTAAAAACTTGAAGCAACATGGGACAATCATGCCAGACAACAAGTACACAACGGCTACTAAACACTCGACACAACACAAACACACACACAAGCAAGCATAGCAATTACAAACATTCTCACAAACTCTCAGCTACAACTCATAAGCGCCACTCCGGCTAAACTAAACAGATCTTACTCCGCTTGACGGCCCTTCACAGATGGTGGAGTGCGGCCGAGCCGAAGAGTGGTGTCCACGTCCCCTTCCTCCGCAAGGTCGGAGGACACAGGAACACCTTCGAGGATCGGAACCTGCTCGGGAACTCGTTGGGATGGGCCGAGATCTGGAAGTGGAGGTCTGCTACTTCGGGCTAGCCTGCGGGAGAGTGTAGGTGTGCTTTCCCCTAGGTATTGGTGTAGGCGGGCACGGCTGAGGTTCCTCCTTGTAGTCACGAGCTCCTCCATCAAGAGGTTGTTGAGGTTCGTCATTGCGATGGCGTAAGCAACTTGGTTGATTAGTGCTGGGTCAGGCTCCTTCGAGACGTCGGCTTGGACCATTTCTCCACGGGGTCGTGGTCTGGCCGGAAGGTAGTAGAACTCTCGAGTTTCGGCTAGCAAGGGTTCGGAGGACCGAAGACGGACGAGGCATTCCCAGGTTGCTACCTGGATGGCTAGCCCCAGAGTGGGCATGCGGCCTCCTTGGATTAAGTAGGGCTGATTTGTGCCCCGGGGACACGGGCTGATCCTCACATCGGCCCGGAATTCATCTCCGGCCGACGAGAGTGAGCTCTGGAACACCACATACACTGGGCGAACGGAGCTACCAAGGATATGGTTGACGGCCCTCCAGAGAAGCAATCGAAAGCTCGAATGTTCCTCGGCAGTGGTTTCCAAGATGGCATTAAGGGTCGCCATCGGATTCTCTCGGGGTCACTAGATTTTTTCTTGGAGGGGATAAGGATGCGGGGTTCCTCTATGGGATTCTACTTTAAAAGAGTTGGGTTGCCAGGGAGAGCTAGCGGGGGTGGGTTATAGAGCAACTTGGTCGGGGTCTCCAGTTCACTGGGTAAGGTCGGCTTCTTCTCATGGAAGAAACCGGCTCGCCTTGCTGGGGAAGATTGGGACAGGTCCTACTGCACCATACTGTTGACCGACACGAGCCATGCCGGTTTGGCGGAGATGGGTTAAATCCATCGGGTCATTGTCGGGCAAAAGTAAGGCGGGGCTTTCCATGCTAGGGTAGTCTACAGCCAGCCTGGTGCTCTGATACCATGCTCTGTGGCACCCCCCTCTGACACATATCGCCAGAGGGGTGGTCGCCCCGTGCGCCAGCCCAGGATATCTGGACGCACGTTACGACAATGCAACATAGCGAGAATATCATTACACAATCAGGCCCAAAGGGCTACAAATGGTTTACATGGCCATCAAGGCATGAAGATTTATCATGGCCAAGTATGGCACTGGACAGAGTTCAACTGGCAGCGGAAGACAAGATACGGCAACGGCTTGGTGCGGCTCCATTCCACAGGCATCTGGCTGGGCTACTGATCCTAGCACGCTCCTGCTCGATATCCTTGCTATGGTAGGAGGTGGATCCTCTCAAAGTCTGGCCACATGAAAAGCCAGTCTGAGTACAATGATGTACTCGCAAGAAAATAACCACAAGACATGAACGGTCAAACAATCAGGCAACAAGTAACTAGCGACAGAAAATAATCTAAACATGGCAAGTGACTACTTACGGCAGTCCAAGTGGGTAGCAACATGGCATCATAATAAAACATGGTATAAGCAGACAATGGAAGTACCACCAGTACCGAGTCCAAGCCAGGTGGGGTTGGATCGAGTACCGGGGGTCACACAAAGAGCTTACCTGTGACGAATAACGGGGTACCAGTTGATACCAAGTAACACAATTAATCCTATTACCATAGCTAGGCTCACTGGCCTCTAGCCTCCCAAGGCTAATCTCATCTGTCACCACTGCTAGGCCCACTGGCCTTATCATATTCCCTTATCTCAAGTAACGTTCCCTGCATCATCTTCTTGTTTATTTAGTGAAGTCAGGTTGTTCATAGCTCCTTCAAACAAATCTTAAGTTTAACCTCCGGACACGACAAAGACACATAGTGTGACTGACACTGAACTGTTGTTCCATATCCCAGGAACGGGGCTAGCTGGCTAGGTTGATGCTCTCAAGAGTTTGCTCTACCACCTATCAGAATGCACTCCCCTCAGCCGACACCTCAGGTTCATCACGCCCAAAGCCGTACTAAGCAAATTACATTCTCGCGACGGTCCACTTGCTAAGACACCCTCCTGCCCCACCTATACGCATGGTACAACGGGCAAGTAAGTCCGGCACATCCCTCGGCGCTACCGGGTATGCCTAGCTCCGGACTCCTTATCGCAGTCGAACCCGTGCCTGTCGACCTCTCCCCTCGGACAGCACAACCGAACGACTGCGCCCAACGGATGGCACAAAAGGGGCTCAACAACCTACTAGGTCACGGTTTCCATGGGACAACGGTGGTATCGCGTTCAAGGGTTCAGATTAGTGGCACTATGAATAGACCTTATCGCTGTTTGGAGGGGTGTTTCGTTTAATCAAGTTTCAGCATTCACATGTCCAAGCAACAAAAGATTAGTTCAACACCATAATCACAACCAACAAGGCATTAGCAACACAAACAAGCACAACAAACATAGCCTAGAACATGCCTAACACTTGCATGAATAAATAACCACATCACAATAACAATACCCGGGTGACTGTGGCGGGCAACCCGGCCGGTGTCACATGGGGGTTAGTGTCACAGAATAACAAGAATACCCGGGTGACTGTGGCGGGAGACCCGGCCGGTGTCACACGGGGTTAGTGTTACAGAATAACAAGAATACCCGGGTGACGGTGGCGGGAGACCCGGCCGGTGTCACACGGGGGTGGGTATAATAATATAGCACAGGCGGAGTCTGTTACGCATCCGTTCCTCCACGCGCAAGTCTTTGGCGGCGTATTCGTCCAACCGTTGACCAGGAAGTGGGGAGTTGGGCATATAGTCTCCAAAACTAAACCGAAAAGCAATCATAAGAATGAGAGAGCATCCATTCCACTCGAGGGTTCCCTCGACGTGGTGTCAGCAATCTCGGCAAAAGAACCAAATGGAAAGTCAGCTCCCAAGCGTCGCAGTCCGGGTGGTCTAAGCCAACCATATTTGACGGAGGGACAAGAAGCAAATAACTCTTTTGGCAAATGCCCCCAACCCCGAGGATCACGGGCCGACATTTGTCCGCACCTAGCCTCGGCGTTGAAGAAGAAGCAAACAATCAACGCATGTTTTTGTTATTTAGTTGTCAAAGCCACGCAAGTGCGAGGCGCACAGATAATTCATACATCAATCTAATGCATACATGGATGATGAATAACACAGGGCAATAAATAATAGACCGACATAATATAAATACCAAACGCAGACAAATATAATACTTGGCATGACAATAAGCGAATAACAAACAACTTGCGGGACTGCTCATAGCAAGGGGTTAGCTTGCCTTCGACGGTCGACGCCATTTGGCTTGGAGGTCACGGCACGTCGCGGAGTAGGGTTTCGATTCGCCGGTACCGCGGAACACCTATACATGCATTCAAGTGGGCTGAGCACCTAAGCATTTTACAAAAATACAAAACCTGTACCACTGGATAGGGCTTTTCAAACTATGAATTTACAAATTTGAATCACCTGAAATGGAGCTACGGATCAAAAGATATGGCTCGGCGAAGTTTAACTATCCGCTGCTCACCCAGGAAAAAAAAACAGAACGGGCTGCTTTTCAGATCGGGCCGGACTGGTCGCGCAGTTCGCCGAAAATGCACTTTTGCTGCGGGGAGACGTAAATCTCCGGAAGGCGCCTCCACTTATCCTGACAGTGGGTCCGGGCGGAGGCGGGACCCTCCGGTCGGCGACACGGGGACGCCACGTTGGCGCCACGCTGGCTGTCCTCACCTCCCAGTGTCGACGACGCACGGGACGGCCCGACGCGGCGCGTCTCGGGCACCGCCGGCCACAGGAGCCGGCTGCCACCGCCGCGGCAGAGCATGCCGCCGGCCGATAGGGTGCGGGCGGGGACCGCCCCGCTGCGCCGCATCCGAGGGGGGGGGGGGCTACGAGCACGGGGGGCTCCGGGAGCGGGCCGACGCGGCGCGGGCTGGTCCGGCCGCCGGCCGCAGCCGTCGCTCCGGTGGGTGCCTAGGGCCACCGAGGGAAGGGGAGGAGTGCCGCGCTGCGCCACGTTCGAGGATGGAGGCAACAGGCACGGGGAAGCACGGGGCGCCGCCATGGCCGCCATGCTCTGGGAGTTCACCGCCGGCGTTCCTGGACGGACATGAGGCTGTGGTGCACCAAAACGGGAGCCACCATGTCTAGGGGGTAGAGTGCATCAAGGGGAACCCGTCCACGGTTTTAATCGAAGGAGGGACCGGTGTGGAGCTCGCCGTGGTCCGGGGACCGACGACGACGTCCACGGCCGAAACGGTGCAAAGCTTCTCCATCCCGCAACTAAAAGGCAGAGGGGCTCGAGGGGGGGGAGGGGGAGTGAGGTGCTCCGGCGCGAGGGAGCTTGGGGGTGGCCTCTTATAGGCAGGGGAGGGAGAGGTGGGTGGTGGTCGGTGCGGCCATTAATGGCGTCGTGAGGTCACGGCTCACGTACCCCGGCCACAGGGAGGAGATAAGGGGGGGAGGGGATGAGGCTGCCGTGCTGGATGCACAGTGAAGCACGAGGCACACTGCTGCAGGCGGATTAGGCACCGACCATGGCAGTAACGGGAATTAGGCCTTGCCAAAGCGCGCGTCCCGGACGTCCCGAGCGCGACGCGAGCGGCATCGTCGCGTTCCCGGTGACTCGGAGCTCTAAACTGAAAAAGGATTGTACCACTAGGTTCGTAACGACGAGGCCAACTCAACAAAACAAGAATCACTCAAGGACTCCAAACTTCGTAACACAAGATTTTCAGAAAACCAAGGGTGCGCCAGGTGTTCGATGAAATGACAGGGGCTTTGCACATCTCAGAAAAATCCCCAAAATTCACAGTAGGTTAGGATAGGTGTAGGTAGTATGTATGTGGAATTTCAGATCAAATGGAGGCCTGGAGCTTGGTCAAATAAATTGGTGTCCAAAAATGCCCAAATGGCATGGGCATGCCAATTGTTTTTCTTCAAATGATCCTGACCTGGTATTCTGGATATGTGGTCATATAAGGGAGTTGGTCAATCTGGCAAAGTGGCAATGCCAAATGAATTTTGTAGCTAGGGGTTGCTTTGGAAATCACAGTTAGGCATAATTAGGGCATTACAAAGGAAGTACCTCAAATATTGCTCAAATGAGGTTGGACCAATGGAGTGAAACGTTCAGGAGGTCAAATCATGCACCTCACCAAAATGGCAGAATTTTTGGATGAGTGGAAGGTGTCCAGATGATTTCTGAATTGGAAATGGCATACTGGAGAATATGGATAAACTTGGAAATATTGCATTGGAGTATGCAATATTTTTGGATGGATTGTCTTTGCATGAGGAGGGGATTCTCTGGTATTGTGGTGGAATTTTTCCATCTATGGAAACAGGCTTTTCTTTGGTAGGTGGAGAAAAGGGTTTAAATGGTTCGATAATTAGGGCTAGGGTTTTCGAGGGAAAACCTGAGCACCAAGATTACCACGGGTGTTGGAGGGGTTCATGGATCACCGGGAAAATTTTGAGAGAGCAATTCCAAAGTCAAATCATCCTCCAAAGATTTGAAGAAATATTTAGGTAAAGAGGAAAAAAGTTTTTCACGTGTCAGAAAACACCGCTAAAACTAGGGACGAATTTTCGGGGTGTTACATTTAGTCACTGAAACACACATGTATAAACGTTAAGGCTACTATACTTGGAACTGTTACCCACCAGCTATACATTTTGCAATACTGAGCCTCATGTTTCGATGAGATTTTGATCAAATTTTAATTTCGGATCTGTCAGTTATACAGTCAGCTGGTGAACGCTTCATATCCTTGAGTCCCACGCTGCACGACTGCCCCTAAATAAATAGCTCATCTCACGCATCATCTCCTGTTTCATTTTATAAGTACGTTTACCATTCCTTCCAATTATTCACATGAAGATCTAAGCCCTAGCCCAGCTCTTAATTTTATGTTTTCTATTTAATTACGATCTCTCTGCCATTACACAAGACATTGAGTCTATAACATGAGTAGATTTGTAAAGTCTTTTGCTTATCAGAGGCCTGATATATTGTCATTTAGTGAGTTGTTGCCACTAAGTAATGTATCCTCATGTTTCGCCCTTAGCTGATCCGTGAATTGTAAACTTGATACTATTTGAATGATGCAATAAATGGTTGTGTGCATCGCTTGATGTAGAGGCTGGGGAACTCCCCCTTTTCGGGAAACGAGTAATGTATCCTCATAAGAGGTGGAGAGTATTTATTCTGAGAATGGATCAAGAATTAGATTTACCTTTCACGCAAGAACACTGTCTTGAATTTCTGTCAGAGATACACGAATCTGTGATTACGGCGGTATAATGCTACTTATGACAATGTTCTATGACCGTATAATGCTACTTCATGTACCACTTTCAATGACTCTTTTGTGCCGCGTTTCTTTCATATGAATTTCAAGGTATTAAACATGTATGAGCGATCTTGCCGTCGCTGACTAATTTTTGTAAATTCGATGATAATTCATCATACTAACAAAGTTTTTTTTTTAAAAATCACAAAACTTAGTTGAGATGTGCGTGCACGTGCAAGGCTATTAGTTCGTAAATACCAAGGCAACCTCGCGAGACGGATTAGGTCCAGCGGTTGGACAAATACTCTATGGTAACCAGTGTTCTGAGCCATCGTGATTTATGGACACATTGCCTACATATATTATATAGCATGAGAATTAATTATTACTAATTGTTTGCATTCTTATCTTATTTATCCCATGGAACTAACGCATTGCTGCAGGTGAAACCTTAAACCCTGACCTATTTTAATCCTTAAGAACAACCCTTTCAGAAAACAAGATTGGTCTGATGAAACGTGAATTTAATAGAACTTTCTTAGGCTTGTTGACTAACCTTATCAAGCACATACTTCCAGGTTCGATAAACCCTCATAGGGGAAAAAGCTACATACTGCAATCCGATAATCCATATCGAAGGTATCACCTGACATGTAGAGATCCGATTGGGTTTATAGTTTAATTGGTTGAAACGTACCGCTCATAACGGTGATATTGTAGGTTTGAGCCCTACCACTACCGGAAACAGCGTCTTTGCCGTGAGGCCAGAAGACACGGCAAAGGTGTTTCGGAACACGGCAAACGCTTTGCCGTGATGACTCGCACGGCAAACCCCACACGGCATAATACGCGTCGGCAAAGAACTTTGCCGTGCGCTTTGCCCAAACAATCACGGCAAAGACTTTGCCGTGTGCCTCCCATACTCGACGGCACAATAAATGTGTCAGAAGATGTCGGAGGAGGGTCAAACGGCGACCACCTCTTTGCCGTGTGTAAAAGACCAGACGCACGGCATAGTTTAAATCTTTGCCGTGAGTGTCTAGCTGACCGCACGGCGAAGTTTAAATCTTTGCCGTGAACCGCGGCCTTAGACGCACGGCAAAGACGCTGTCTTTGCCGTGATCCTTCCACCAAGACGCACGGCAAAGACGCTGTCTTTGCCGTGTGCTTGCCCTAAACACACACGGCATATTGACCATATGGTCCTGGCAAACATGCCAGGAGCACAGGTGGCCGCCACGTGTGGGCTTTGCCGTGTGCAGCTGCACGGCACAGGCCTTTGCCGTGTGCCTTTACACGGCAAAGTGACCATAATGTCACAGATTTTTGCTGTTTTTGCAAAAATCCCTGCAGTTTACAGAAAATTCACAGACGATAATCGTCACAGATGATAAACATGATCAAACATATATAAACAAGATCAAACACCACAAACATAGCATCCACATAGTACAAACATAGCTCGTCGACTAAAATCAACATTAACTTCACAACCATGAACTCAACATAGTTCAAACTCCACATTCTCAAACAACACATAGTCTCAAACAGCACATAGCACATGAACTCCGTGACGATGGACGGATGGGCAAGATGGACGTCATCGTTGATCCTCCTACAAGTTCATACAAAAATCATGAGTATGACAAGTTAAAATGCACAAGTCTAGATGTTGTAAATCAAAAGACATGTAGTAAACAATAAGACACAAGTTGTTCTATGTGATAAACAAAAAGACACAAGTGACCATTGAAGATTCATTGATTGGCTATGTCGATCTAAGTGAGACATGAAGTAAGTTTTCAAACGAGAGTGGTAGCAAGTTAAAATGTTAACTAACCTGATCCTTCCTGCGGCGGAGTAGGTCCTCAACATCATTGAGGAGGATCCTGATCCTACACGTTTGCAAGAAAATGATAAGTTCGACAACTAGGTGGAAATGGCATTGGTATTAAAAAGAAAGCGGACTAAAACTTCGGAGAAAGAGTCATGCGAGCATACCCATGGAAGCCTCCGGACAACGGAAGGGTTTGTGAAGTGGGGCTGCTGCTCCGGATCGTCCTGGCCACCAGGCGACGGCTGCGGCGCCATCGAGTGAGATCCACCCGCCGATCCTGGATCCATCTACAACATGGAAAAACGCTCGCATTACAAAGATAACTAAGTTAGAACAGTAAGATGGATAGAATGACAAGTTTGACGACATACCCATGGGAACGTCGGTGGAGCAAAAGCAAGAGTCCCGTCCGCAGGAGCCAAGCGCTGCATGTTGGCCGTCATCCACTCCATCATCTGCCTGGACGCCTCCTGCTGCTGCCGGATCTGCTCCTGCTGCTGTCGGATCTGCTCCTGCTGCTGCTCTCGGCGCCTACCCCCTCTCGGCGCCGGTCAAAGGGGTAGATCGACAGGTTAGACTTTTTCCAGTGGGTGTAGGGTTTCGCCGTACCGGGGGTCCGGAGCGTCGGAATCCCACCAAAGCTTGCATTGGTCCCTAATATATGTATAAGAGTGTGTTGGGAGGTTGCGGGAACCAAGATACGGCTCCGAGGTGCGACCCGCTTCACGAACCCCCCTTACTTCGTACTAAGTTCCGACACTTAAGGTGGGAACTCCCGTTTCGGGTGCCGGGCATGGAATCATGCGACGGAACACATGGAATGTTGGTTCCCATTGGTCCTATGTACCAACCTAACACAACCAAGCAAAAAAGTTCATGCGTCTACCCCCTCTCGGCGCCGGTCAAAGGGGTAGATCGACAGGTCGGACTTTTTTCCAGCGGGTGTAGCGTTTCGCCGTACCGGGGGTCCGGAGCGCCGGAATCCCACCAAAGCTTGCATTGGTCCCTAATATATGTATAAGAGTGTGTTGGGAGGTTGCGGGAACCAAGATACGGCTCCGAGGTGCGACCCGCTTCACGAACCCCCCTTACTCCGTACTAAGTTCCGACACTTAGAGGTGGAAACTCCCGTTTCGGGTGCCGGGCATGGAATCATGCGACGGAACACATGGAATGTTGGTTCCCATTGGTCCTATGTACCAACCTAATACAACCAAGCAAAAAAGTTCATGCGTCTACCCCCTCTCGGCGCCGGTCAAAGGGGTAGATCGACAGGTCGGACTTTTTTCCAGCGGGTGTAGGGTTTCGCCGTACCGGGGGTCCGGAGCGCCGGTCAAAGGGGTAGATCGACAGGTTGGAATTTTTTCCAGCGGGTTCATGCATCTTCTTTCTCACATCTCTTCTGTTCTCTCAGTGCCTCTTCTGGTTATACGAGATCGCTGGTCCAACGGCTCACAAGCGCTCTAAAGAAACACACGATCCGTGTGCTTCCGATCAAACAGCTCACAAGAGCTCGAAGGAAACACACGATCCGTGTGCTTCCGATCAAACGGCTCGCAAGCGCTCGAAGGAAACACACGATCCGTGTGCTTCCGATCCAACGGCTCACAAGCGCTCGAAGGAAACACACGATCCGTGTGCTTGTTCCTAATTGGGTATAAATACCCACGACCTCGTCCCCGGTTCGAGCCAACCCGTCGCCCTCCTCCACGCACCGCTGTCTCTCCTCCACGCACTGCTTCTCCTCCGCGCTAGCCTTTCCGATGCCCATTTTGATCAACCCGGATTTCGCCGCCGTTCGTGACTGGCATCCGCCGGGCTGGCATGGGAGAGGCTACCTTCCGGGGCAGGGACCTTGGTGAGGGATCCAGGTCGCATCATCGATCCGGATCTTCTTTGGTGGCATTGGCCACGGAATGTGTTCAGAGCACCGGACCCCGAGGAGGTGGTACGTCGCCGTATTAGGGAGGAGGACGAGCACGTCCATCGCTACATGTATTTGTTGGATACTAACATCTATAACAGGCGTTGGACGTATCTTCAGAATCCTTATGATGCGAGGGATTCTCACATGGTTCCGGCTCTTTGGAAGCAGAGCGTCCGCGGCTCAGCACCGCGCGGCTTAGGAACTGATCATAGTTAGTTTGAGTACCTATGTTGAGTACTATGTGTGTGTTGTCATCTTCCTATGTTGAGTTCGTATGTTGAGTGTTGTGTGTGTGTGCCCACCTATGTTTTCTTCATATGTTGTTCCTTTTTCTCCAGAATAAATGTTATTTCATGTGTGTGTTCTCATCTATGCTGAGTACCTATGTTGAGTGCTTTGCCTTGATCTACACAACCAAGCAAAAAAGTTGCTTCCCATTGGTTCCCATTGGTCCTATGTACCAACCTAACACAACCAAGCAAAAAAGTTCATGCGTCTACCCCCTCGCCGGTCAAAGGGGTAGATCGACAGGTTGGACTTTTTTCCAGCGGGTGTAGGGTTTCGCCGTACTGGGGGTCCGGAGTGTCGGAATCCCACCAAAGCTTGCATTGGTCCCTAATATACGTATAAGAGTGTGTTGGGAGGTTGCGGGAACCAAGATACGGCTCCGAGGTGCGACCCGCTTCACTAACCCCGCTTTATGACTTTTTAGGGTTTCGCCCGTTACGTCCACTTGTTAGGGGTTTCGACGCATGCGGCCCGCACTACCGGAGGGTTCTATATAGTATCGACAAACATAATTAATTCAAGTAAATGAGTGTATTAGAAGCCTTAGCAAGAAATAAACAAAACAAGTCTACGAAAACAACGACAAAGATAGAGGGGGAAACTCATTGTTTGCCGTGTGTTTATGACAAGACACACGGCAAAGAGTTGTTGTGTCGTGTGGTTGTTTGGGAGCCGCACGGCAAAGGGCAGTTGTGCCGTGCGCCGGGTAGGGAGCCACACGGCAAAACATTTCCCGCGAATTCTTTTACCACGCGGGAACGAGCCGCGCGAACGGAATGTTTTCCCGCGAAATATTGGGGACGTTGCGGCAAATTCTGGTCAACGTCTTTGCCGTGACAGGTGGAACGACGCACGGCAAAGTGTCTTTGCCGACAGCAAAATATTTGCCGTGAGCTTTTATACCGTTTTGCCGTGCTTTGTTTCTTTCCCGTGAGCTTTACTTCTTCTGTGCTGTGTTCTGTTTCTTTGCCGTGATTGTTGGTGTAGTACACGGCATAGATTTCTTTGCCGTGTTCCGTAAGTCTTGAAGCACACGGCAAACCGCCGTTCTCACGGGAAAGACAAATTTTCCGGTAGTGTACTAAGCCCACCTGATCTGCTTAATCAATGACTTCGGTAGTCACCTGAACCACTCTCTCGGATAGCCCACAACCTCTCTTCTGTCAACGAGTCAGTTACAAAAGTGCGAGATAGCTCAGTCTTACTACCTTGATGGGAACAATCAGTTGCAACTATGCCAAATTCATCATTTATGAACGTTGATGTGATTTCGATAGGCGTGTCCCACTGGTAAGTGCCAGAGTGGCAAAGAAAATTGGCCAAATCAGCCAGCGGGTGAAGACCAAAGAAGCAATTGATTGGCACATTCATATGTTAAATTCAATATATTCAGAAGAAATGCAAAAAAAAAATCCACACATGTATCCAATACTGTTTGAAAAAAATGCAGCTAATTTAGAGTAATGGTTTGGTAGATACTAAATGGTTTGGTTGTTTCGTTCAAATTTTTGGCTCAAAGTTCGACATTAAAAACAAAATCTAGTAAAACATAATGTATCCAACACCGATATGAGAAAATATAAACTCGTTTGAACTAAAGGTTTGGAAGATATTGGTAGTATTAGTCAGGCAGTGGATATGCACTTACACGCTTGATCCACTTGCCAAGAATCATGTCAACGCACATAAATGCTAGATTAGACCTAGATGCAACTGATTACGTACACCATGGTGCTCCGATGTCATTGGCTTACATGAAGAAGGCATCATAACTTCATGCCTGTCTCCACACCCTCCGTCGCTTATGACCTTAATCAAATAGGTCCAAGTTGGATTAGTTGAAAACGATGACACAATGGGCCGTGAGTTGTTTCCAAAGTCTAGCGGTTGTTAAGATAGGAGGATCGACAAATATGGTAACATGGTGCACACGTTTTAACAAAAAAAAATTAGAGAGAGGAGTGGGTGCATGTTACATATGCAAGTGAGACGGGGCCGTCCCATGAACGCACCCGACAAAATTGCTTCGCGGCCGCCACAAAGATTAGTTAGTCAATCCCACTATATCCCGTTCATCCCGAAACAAGCAGATTGCACTAACCATGCCGCACAAGCGCTCTCAGACAAGTATATCTGGTCTCTTAGAAAAGATACATTCATGAGATCCGGCGGGTCCCACTTATGCCGCCTCCTAATATCCCATCCGAACACAGGTAATCCGCCTGGCTGCCCAGACTCGTCCCACTTGCATCCATAGTGCACATCCACTAAAAGTGTGTCAACCTATGTGTCAGAAATTTATAGTTAAGTGATTGTAATAATATTGACATTACCAATATACCGGGTAAAAGAAAAGCATGCGTTAGTACTTGTTACTCTTTTTTATTAGAAAAATAAATCGTTATCAGCTATGGGCCAGAGCCACTTGGGTTTGCAGGAAGCCTTTGGGCTTCTGTTACAGTCTATAGTAACGTTAGCAGAACGGAACCTGCTCATAACTGGGTCTAGCCCAATACCAGACCGAAAGCCCACTCAGGTCACGGGAACGAGGGGACTAAAACCCTACACCGTGGCATATATATAGGGGCTCTCTCCGCTGAAAGTGCATGGTTGCCCCCATGCATAGTTTTGGTAATTAATGACAATCTCTATGGACTAATATTTGCATTGAGCTATATTTGTAGGTGTCCATTAGCTTGCTTGTCTCCATTTGTTGGAGTCAAGGTCTTGCTTGTTCTCCATGTGTTGGAGTCAAGGTTAAGGGAAGAAGATCATTTGTTGATCAAGGCCAAGGTGTTTGTCATCAAGATAAAGGCCAAGTGAAGATATGCCGAAGAGGTGCTTTTCCCCATCTTGGTGTATGGGGGAGCGTCATGTGATTCTTCACCAAGCGAAGCGCAATCAAGAAAGGTGGTTCGTCTTGAGGAGATGAAGATCGTCTTCATCGACCTCAAGTGGATTAATGCGCAAGGCAAAGGTATGATCTTGGTAGGGCTTTTATTTTACCGGTCTCATGATGTTAGTTGAGAGACCGGGTTATAGGATAGATAGCCGTACTATCAAGAGGGGCTCTCGACCGAGTATCGTGATCGTATCGTTCGTGGAGAGCTCAAACCTTTGCATCCTTGCATCCTTACAATCATCTTTATTGGTTCTTATTTGGATCTTATCGTGGTGTGGTCTTGGTGCTTGTCATGACAAAGCCAAGGTCACCAAAAACGGTTTGCTTTTGCGTCTTCTTTTGCGTTTTTGATATTGGAGATTTTGCCGGTTCATCCGTGCGGAAGATTTCTCTCTTCCATTTCTTTGCAAAATCTCCATTTCTTGTTTGCCATTTTCAAAGGTTGCTTTTTTTGTCCTCTTTCAAACAAAATTGGTTTCACTTCATTTGGACTTCAATTGCAAAAGTTATAGAATTTCCGGTTTGCGAAAATGAGTTTTTAACTTTCCCCATTTGGTTGTATAATATTTTGTTGGACCATGATGTTTCTCTGCATAATCTTGTTGTGCTCATTGTGACGATTCCAACGAGTCTAAGTTTATCGAAAACGGAGTCCATTTGCAAAAGATATGGGGTTTTGCTTTTCTGCTGGAACTACCCCGGAGAGGGCCCGGAATCTCCGGCCCACCCCGGAATCTCCGGTCCTAGGACCCGGAGTCTCCGCCCCCTGGTTTTTCGCTGCCGAACATCATCGCTGCGGTGCGGTACTGGACTGGGGTCCGGAGGTACCCCGGAGATGGACCGGAGTCTCCGGCCCAAGGGACCCGGAATCTCCGGCCCCAGGTTTTTCTCAGCTCTTTGCATCTGTGTGGTGCGCCTCTGGATAGGGGCTCGGAGCTCCCCCGGAGGGTGCCCGGAGTCTCCGGCCTGGCCGGAGTCTCCGGCCCCAAGGACCGGAATCTCCGGCCTCCCCGATGACCCAGCAGGCCGGAGTCTCCAGTCACTTACTCCGGAGTCTCCGGCCTGGACAGGCTCCAACGGCTAGTTTTTGGGGGAGGCTATAAAAAGCCTCCTTCCCCCCCAAAACCTGGTTACACACCTTGCTCACTTGTTCTTGCTCTTCCCCTTTGTGCTAATCCTTGTGAGCTTGATTCCTCTCTTCCCCTCCAATGATTCTTGCCCAAATTTAGGGTTTCAAGAGGGGAAAATTTTGTTTTTGCCACTTTTGTTTTTGTCCATTTTGCTTTTGCCACTCCAAATTTTGACATTTTGCTTTTGTCCTGCCAGTTCCTGTTAATACATCGTTTTTGCCCTTCGTGGGGGCAAAACCAAAATGAAAACTATGAAGTTTGGTTTTGTTTTTGCCTCTACTCTTGTTGTTTCGGTTTTGTTTTTGCCACTTAAAAGGGTAAAAGCAAAATGTCAAAATTTAGAGTGGCAAAAGAAAAATGGGCAAAAACAAAAGTGGCAAAAACAAAATTTTCCCTTTCAAGAGAGGAGATCTAGATCTACCATTCCACCAATCAAAATCCCCTCTAAGTGAGGGAAACTTGTGGATCTATATTTTGGGGTTACTTGGTGTTCATCCCCTTTGTTCTTTCTCTCTTATTCCCTCCAAAGCATTTGTTGCTTGGTTGGAATTTGGGAGTGAAGAACTTGACCACTTTGTGTGTTCTTGCCTCTTGCATTTGTTGCATCGGGTTGCTCTCCCTACGGTGATATGTGAAGATCTACGTTGAGAAGCTTGTTACTCTTGGGTGCATTGTGTTCTCAAGAGCTTGTTGCCTCTTGGGTGCATTGTGTACCCTAGACGGTTGGAGGTGCCGCAAAGACTTCGAGTTGTGAAGCTTCGGCACGAACTTGGGATCCCCCAATTGAGTTGTGGGTGTGTGTCCCAAGAGAAGTTGTAAAGGGCTCCGGAATCCGCCTCGAAGGATTCCGATAGTGGAAGGTGAACCAAACCCTTGGGTGCGGTTCATCGGAGAATAGGGTGAGGCCTTTGTGGCATCTTGAGTAGGCCTCTTGTGGCGAGCTCACACCCCTCCAACGAGACGTACTCCCTTAACAAGGAGGAACTCGGGAATACATCCTCGTCTCCGCGTGCCTTGGTTATTTCTATACCCGAGCTTTACTTATGCAATTTACATTGTGATAGCCTTCGTGCTTGAAGTTCATATCTTGCTATCACCTTATTGCTTAAATTGCTTAGCATAAGTTGTTGGTGCACATAGGTGAGCCTAGTAATTAGGTTGTTGGCTTGTTAATTTAAACACATAGTTTTATTCCGCAATTATCAAGCCCCTAATTAGAAAAAGTTGTAATCGCCTATTCACCCCCCCCCCCCCCCCTCTAGGCGACATCTCGGGCACGTTTGTTCTTTCATCCGCCCTTCGCTTCCCCCCACTCTTTGTCATCTCCGCGGTAGCGCACAGAAGAAGAAGCAGGATGCGGCGGCGTGCGAAGAGAAGGTGCACGGCGACCCCGAGCTCACAACCATGGTGAGCGCCACCCACCTCCCCTCCCTTCGCCCATGGTTTCTCTCTCGTCTGTAGATCCGATCCGCAGCCTCCTCGTCGTGGGTGTGGTAGCGCCTCCGCGGTTCATGTGTTGTAGAGATCCTTATGGTAGGATGATTTGGTTCTTGTCTCGGTAGATTTGTCAGGCTCTAGTGTAGCAATTTCAGTGGTAGATGGGTCGCTGCGAGCAAACACTGTGTGTTTACTTGTCTCTGCTCCGAGAGATTTAAGCCTTTGAGGCATGTAGGGCTGCTGTCATTCATGTGCTAGAGAAGATTCCTGGTCCGTTTCAGTTTTGACTAGTTTAGCGCTTCCGGTTTGATTAGTCTTGGACTCGTGGGTTCTAGATCGCAGATCAGTTTACATGGGTTCCAGTGCTTGTAGTGGTTTACCCTTTAGAACTTGGAAGATTTTGTTCATGTTTGTGCTAGTAGCAAGTTCTTTCCATGTGCTGTAGATCTTATCTGTGTGAGATCGAAGTTTAGTAAAATAAGGAAGCAGAGCATAGCTTTTCATCAGTCTTGCAACAAAGTCTTTTCTGCACATAGTTTTCTTCATGATTATTATTGGTTGCTGCATACTATACTGATATGTTTCTTGTGTTTTGATGTAATAGTAATGGTTATCTTTGTTTTATCTTAACAGGCGCGAGGTTTGAAGAAGCATCTTAAGAGGCTCAATGCCCCGTCCCACTGGATGCTTGACAAGCTTGGTGGAGCTTTTGTGAGTACACCAGTTCTAGCTTTTGCTTCTCTAGACAATCAAGACGTTTGTGTTCTGTTACCTGATACATGAATTGTCCAATGATTTCAGGCCCCCAAGCCATCGTCTGGTCCCCACAAGGCCAGGGAGTGCCTGCCTCTGATCCTCATCCTCAGGAACAGATTGAAGTATGCTCTTACCTACCGTGAGGTGCAGTCTATCCTTATGCAGCGCCATATCATGGTTGATGGAAAGGTCCGAACTGACAAGACCTACCCAGCTGGTTTCATGGGTATGCACGAAACATCCACAGGATGTACTTTTAATGTTATGTTTACAACACTTCATTTCTGATACATTGATATCTGTTGTCTACTAGATATCATTTCCATTCCCAAGACTGGTGAGAACTACAGGCTTCTGTATGACACCAAGGGCCGCTTCCGCCTTCACTCTGTCAGGGATGACGACTCGAAGGTTAGGATAATCCCCTAATCCCCTTCTACTGAATTTCTTGTTCTGTTGTGGCTGTATACTGTTCTATCATTGCCATGTCGGACCTTTGTTCCATTTTGTGATGTCGTTTTGTTATATGGAACTGCATAGTTTATGTGTAGGACCTATGTGTGCACCCTAGATGCCTTGTTGTTTGTGGATTTTGTTATTTTATCATGTTCTTCCTGCATTAACCTTGCAAATTCTCATCTCTATACCTGTCAGTAGTTGATTTCAAGCCATACTGTTAGCTTTATCTATCTATCTTCCCGTTGTTGATGGTTCCTCTGAGGACCTTTTTTGTTCATTCTGGAGGCACTATCTTGAAAGCATTTTTTCTCTCTTATCAACTAACATACAGTTTATATTTTGTTTGTTACCACAACAAGAAATTTGTTATCTAGTGACCCTCCATATTGGTCACTGAAAGGTCACGTTTTCTCATTTATGACCTTTTTGTGACCAAAACCAGTTGGTCAAAAGATGAGCGTCACTAATGAAACTACGTGACCTTTTTTGGAAATTGGTCATAGACATCTATGACCAAAAAAAGGTCACAGATTTTATGACCAAATTATTTGGTCACTGGCTATTTGATCAACCCATGTCAGATCCAACGTGGCAGAGCTGACGTGGTAAAATAGTGACCAAAGGAAATGGTCGTAGATCAGAATCAGCCCGGTCCAAATAAGCCTGCTATATGGGCCGAGCCCAACTATTCGACCTTTTCTTCTGGCTTTTGGTCGGCCTTTTCTATTGGGATTTTAGTCGGCCTTTTCTTTTGGGCTTTTGGCCTTTCAGTCCTTTTACTTTGGGCCTTTGCCATTTTTTGTCCAATATTTTTTCGTTTTCTTTTTAATTTTGTGGCTGGTCCGACCATACAGATGTGTCCCACTTGTCAGATTTATATTTCATATTGGTCCCACTCGTCAGATTTCAGTTCACCACCAGTCCCACACGTCAGGTATCAAATTTATATGTTCTGGCAGTAAAAAACCAATATTTCATTCAGAAAAGAGAGAAAACATAATAAATTATTATACAAATAACAGCTCTCATACACGCTGTGTTGATTTACAGAACAGATAAACAGAAGAAACACTATAATCTTATGTAAGGTCAAAAGGCAAGCTGCTGCTCAATGTTGCTTATGTTACAGAAAAGATCATCTATCTTCTAACGACAGTAGCAACTAGAAGCATCAACGAACTCATAGTTCACCTGACTTAGACTTGAATGCCTTTTCAACAGAGAATTCTCCTGCAAATTGGAACATAAGTAGTCAATAGCAAGATCTACTAGACATCTACAAAATCATTTATGTGAAACAATTTCTACCTATTATATCAGGTATGGAGACAGCAGGCTAACATCATAGAATCATAATAGGGTAAAGATAATCATATATAGCAAGCAGAGTACTGATCAAAAGACCTGATGATTTAAGCAACAGATGGCATTAGGCAGAATACTCACAATAATGCTCGCCGATCAATAAACAAACCTTACGCTATCGAACGTAAGTGTAAACACATGAATCCATTTAGATTCCATGAGAGGCCAGAATAATCGACCTCTTGAATCCATAGGCCGAGCTTGAGTTCCACCTCCAGCACATTGCCCCTGAAGTCATACGAACAACCTTACTTCTAGCATATGTAGAGACTACAAAAATAAATTAGCCCACAGATTCTATAGTCAATGGTTCAGAGGTATGATTTAAACATTAGCAAAGTTTAAACAAACAATATCACATTCGTCTTCTACCTTCTTGAGCAGCAGCTAGTACCTTGTTGTCACGTGCAGCTTGTGCGGTTGGTACTCCTACCAAAATACTTGTTTGTTGTGCTGCAACGAATGCAAGTGCCATCAGCAAGTGTTCACATGAGATAAAACTTAACAGGTTATACTTTACTCGATATGCAGGCACCTTTTTAGTGTGCACAAACTAAGCAAAGTATAACTGACTTTGTGTTGGAGAAGACAAGGAGTAGATACCTCACTTCATCTTGATGCAATAGATGGTGCTGTAGTTGAGGATCTGGTCCACATCGCGACACTCGCAATTGCAGGCACTCGTCAGTGTAGAGCTCCCAAGACCTAGCTGGAGAGGATCAGGTCAAGAAGTACACATGAGAAAACTTGGGTCTATAGTAACAGTATGCATTTAACACAGTTAAAAAGCTCATGTAATCAAAATAAGTACTAGAAGACCTGGGATATCAAATTGATCTTGGAAGTGAAAATTGTCATACAGGAATTTATAACTATATATGGCTATACATAAACCAGCAGTAGTACTATTGCTACTAGAGGAAAATATGCTTCTTATAACCAAGCAGGAATCATAATTTATAGCTTAAATAATCACGGAGAGCAGTTCAACTCACAAGTAAGAATGTGAATAAATAAATGTGGCAATAAGAAGAATTTAACAAAATAACAGTTATGTTGGATACAACAAAGGTGCACAAAATTTGTATAGTGTCTTATGAAGAACAAAGAGTTGTACAGAAAAAGGTACTTGATTCAATGCTTCCACTGCAAGAACATTTGATGAAGAACTAACACTAGCCAACTACCTAATCATGCATTTTTCATTTTGTGATGGCTGATGAATGGATATCAAAATGAACAAGCAAAGTGACCACCTCGGATTATAAGACTTTGCAAACAAACACACCCACGTACTGCTATGTACAGTAGTGCATATACATTTAACATAACAAAACTTAAAGATGATCTTCTTATATGCTCATGTTCACTTGTGAAGTACAGATAAGGGAATTCTCAGATTTTAGTTACATAAAAACAAATGTTATAACTTATAACTACGGTACAAGCTACAATTTTGCAGCCTTGTAAAAAGTTATGATTTCTCTTTGTCCATATTGCTTACAATTATACATGTCTGAGTTGAATAAGCTACTCGACCATGGAACTCTCCAACAGCCCCTACCCCTCTGTCAATCTCAGTAAAAGCATCTAAGAATGAGAAGAAGAAATATGCATCAAATCAGTAGGGGTCATAATTTGTAAGCAAGCATTAAAGACACAAACATCTCATGTATAATAAAAAATGGAATATCATATGTTGACTATTAGGGGAGGGTTAGACTGTCCTGACCTTGCAGCTCGCTAGATGGTAGCTGAGGCGCGGCGCAGGAGTATCTTGCCATGATGGAGACGATGAAGGCGAAGGCCACCGTCGCCTTGCTAACCAGATCTAACGCCGCGGCGGGTTATGCTGTGCTCCTGCACTCCACCAAACAGAAAACATGTGCAGGACGTATGAGTAATGATTTGAGAGATGCTTGCGGTTCAGAAAGAAAGACAGGAAGGGACTTGCGGTGGCTCGACCTGCAGATGGGCGACTGCTCAAAGAGGACGTCGAGGACGAAGGCGCAGCCGGGGGAGTCAGGAACGTCCATCACTGCAGCACAGGAATGTGTGGCCAGGGCGACAGATCTTGCGTTGTCGGGCGCGGATCGATGGGCCGAAATCGCAAACCCTAGGCAGGTCATGCGCGTGCCGCGGTCCGGCCAGCTCAACGGAGCGCCGCGCATCGAAGGACGCACGTGCGCGCCGGCGAGCAAGCCAGCCGCGGCTTCGTGGTCGCTGGGTTGGAGAGGAGCTCTGATCACCTTCGCGAGAAAGAAGATGGGAAGGGGATGGGTTTGAGAGGAGCTAGGGCTTGCTCATGGGAGCACGCAAGGCGGCGCGGTGGGGCAAGGAGGTGGTGCAGTCGGAGGCACGGTGGGGCAAGGAGGTGGTGCGGTGGGGAGAGGCGGCGCTCGCTCGGTGCGGCTGTCGAGCGAGAGGGAGAGGAGGTGGTGTCGATCCAGATCGGTGCGTCCGTTTTGTGTGCGTGCTGAGAGAGAGGGGAGGTGCGAGCTAGGGTTTGGGGTCGGCTGGGCCTTGGGCCTGGCTGGCTGCCCTCCTAAAACTTTTTTCTGTTCTTTTTCTTTAATTATTTTTATAGAAAATATGATAGAAGGTTTTTCAAACAAAAGAAGTTTAAAATATTTTATACATATTAAAAATTGCAAGAGGTTAAAAAAATTCCAAAACATTTAAATCAATATTATGTAGTGATTTCATGTGATCCACACGAAAAAAATCTAATTTGCGTAACTCGGGGATTTTACATAGAGCAGATCCTCATGACATAATTGGTTCAAATGTGTCCATATTGTGTGAAAGCGTGAATATTTAAATGGAGAATAATGTTGCTGAATAATTTAGCAGTTGGGCATTTCCCTTTGTCTATATGAATTAGTTGTGCCTAACCCTAACCGTAAACCGTAAATATAAATCCTAACCCTAAACCTAATCGTAACCTCTTTCTAGCAAAAAGCGCCAAATATCTCTAAATAAAGTACATATTGTGGATCTAAAAGTGTGTGAATATGGCCTCATTCCGATAAACTATGCTATGTTAAAAGCCATACCAAAATGTGTAAAAATAGGGAATTTGACCCATGTTGTTTCTATTATGACCAATTTGTGTAAAGAGATCGTGACTTTTTTTACCAAAATGGTCGTTATGTTTCTAGTTTTAAACCCTTCCAAACAACCTACGACCAACTGGTTCGAAATGGTCACAGATCTGTGACCAATATTTTCAGGGTCACTGACAAAAGGTCACTAGTTGACATATTTCTTGTAGTGTACCTAGCATTGTGCTATGAGTTATGTGTTTTCGTTTGCTGACAAGAATCTTGTTTTTGGTTTGCAGTACAAGCTTTGCAAGGTCAGGTCCGTCCAGTTTGGGCAGAAGGGCATTCCCTACCTGAACACCTTTGATGGCCGCACCATCCGCTACCCTGACCCCCTCATCAAGGCCAACGACACTATCAAGCTCGACCTTGAGACCAACAAGATCGTTGACTTCATCAAGTTTGATGTTGGCAACGTCATCATGGTGACTGGTGGGCGCAACACTGGGCGTGTTGGTGTGATCAAGAACAGGGAGAAGCATAAGGGAACCTTCGAGACCATCCACGTTGAGGATGCGCAGGGCCACCAGTTTGCCACCCGTCTGGGCAATGTGTTCACCATCGGCAAGGGCACCAAGCCGTGGGTGAGCCTCCCCAAGGGCAAGGGTATCAAGCTCACCATCATCGAGGAGCAGAGGAAGAGGGATGCTGCCGCTCAGGCCGCCACCAAGGATTGATTCTGATGCGTCGATTCGTTTTGCTATAGCATGAGTTATTATCTGCCAAGGATATAGAACTATGTTCTCAGAACCATGGTTTTTTAAGTTCTGTCTGATGTTTGTTGGTTTGTGAACCTATGGATGCTGCTAGGTGTAATGTGATGGTTTACCTTATTCAAGTACTATTTCGAGACACCTGTTTCGGTATTGTGCATGTTTCAGTGATCAAGGTAGTCATGATCTGTTTAAAGATGCATATGATTAGTTGCAATAATACTAAGGCGTTTCTAATGGAGTATTTGCTCTTGATTCCATCAGTTGGCAATTTTACTGTCTATTTCACATTTCTTTGACTTGCTTACTCCACTTGTGTTTTAGGCTTGTCACTTGTCTTTTAGGTTTGTCAGTTTGTCGGCATCATGAATAACGCTTGTTTTGCCGGTATGAGAAAAGCACATCAACAACCGAGAGCTGTTTTTCAGTGCTTAGGTAATGGTTTTATCTGAGAGTAGGAGGTTCAGTTCCACTGTACACCTGAAATGTGCACGTAGTCCCTGTGTTGTGTCTTTTGGAACTTGTGATTCTTGTGATGATAGTTTACTTCTGGATTCTTGGAGCTGTTCTTATGATGTTTTTCTATCAACTCACAACTTTAGATCCTTTGGTATTGATCTTTTGAAACTGTAGCAGCTTTCGATTCTTATTATGTTGCATTTTTTCTACGACCTCTTCCGTTTTAATGTGGTGAGTTGTATACAAGAATTGTGGTGACTTGTCTGCGACAAGTAAAAACGCGATGGAGGAGTATTAATCTAGACATTTGTAGTTTTCTTTTTCCATATAAATATATCAAAATATGTTCCTTACAAGTAAGGAAGAACTGTAGTTCAAGCCCTGCTTCAACAATTTGGAGTACATCGAGATGACAGAATAATTTCCTGTAGAAAAAAAAAGATCAGAATAATTTGCTAAGGGTCGAGAGACCAAGAAACAACGGGTCCACCTGCAGACCGCCTTGGCCACGTCGTCGCTTGCTCCGGCTCGGCGGCTCCAATCCTCCTTCGCCACCGCGTCAGTCACTCGGTCAGAGTTCCTGACACTGCCACCGGCGACCGGCGTCGGAGAACCAAGGCCCTGGCGCTGCATCCATGCTTCTCGCTCATCTCCCTCCGCATGCCCCTCTCCGCCCGCACCTACCACCCAACCACCGACGCGAGCTCCATGCAACGCCGAACGAGGGCGGCGGCGGCGGCGCATCCCGGAGACTGAACTCTGAAGGTGATCGTTAATCCTCTCCTTTTCATCAGCTCACTCCGTCCTCTAATATCCTTGTCATTTTTTTTCTCCCATTCATTAATGTCTCTAGGACCCTGTGTCTCACTTGATGAATCTGTGCCGAGGGGGATTTATGGATCCGTGAGACCGTGACCAATAGTGCTTGTTCTGTGCTGCTCTTGTCATGCTTTCTGCTATTTGCAGTGCAGACAATGCCCAGGTTGGTTCATCCGTCTTGAATCACCCAAAGGCTTAATGAAGAGTAATTGAGTGAATGCTTGTGGTCTTGCGGATGCACACCGGCACTCAGCTTGCATAAGTCGTTCTGTTGGTGTCTATCCACTTGAATATTTAGGCAGTACATTGTCCAAGGAATTCGAATATTTAGGAACATCTCTAGGATGTGAGACATTCATCCTCAGTTGCCTCAGCTCCAAAAGGTGAACATAGATAGATAGAGTTCCTAACCACAGACGATACATCCAGAGCCCCTCTCATAAGATATAGAGAGAACACAATGTGACCATGTCGTTTTTAACATTTGCTCCAATGACACCTTCTGGATTATGGCTGTGTTAGTTTGAGTCGTCCGTCTTTGGGTTTCAAATTCAGTTGGCTGTATCATTACCGTTGGCGTACTACTTCATGCCAGAATCCTTAACAAGGTTTAAGGTAATTAGCATTTGATCGTTTGGTGTCATTCATGCCCACATCAGGTACACATATGACAAGGATCTAAATGCTTCAACACTCAATTCAAGCTATCTAAATTATAAATGTGTTCTATCTCTCTGACAAGGTGCCAGTTTTATGTGCCAGAGTAAGTTCTTCGTCCGTTTAATATATATTTCTGGTGTTAGATATTAAACCATCAATTCATGTGACATTAAGTGGCAAACTAATCACACCAAATATTTATATGACTAGGTATCTCAGTGTCGTCTCTTGAAACTCAAATAACATCTGGGTTTGAATTGGATTAGTGTATTGTTGTTTTGCCCTTTGGAACGGTCATTTTCTCTTTCTTTTTCTCGTATTTCTTTCATTCGTCATTTTTTAGTTTATATTTCTGCAGTCTTCATTCTCTCTTTATTCGGTCTTTATTCTATCTATCTTCAGTACCTTAGTCTTTTTTATCTCATTAGGATTTAGTGTGAGTTTCTCAGCCTTCTTTCTTATCCTACTTATTCATTGTTACTTATTCTTTTCTTCACTCTTCTTATTTATTTTAATTCTTCACTTTATCTTTGTCATTGTTCTTTGTTACTCAAATCCTCAGTTTTATCAGTTCCTTTTATTTCCTCATTTCCTTATTTTTCTGTTTAGTCTTCTTTGTTCCTCATTTTTATAATTTTATCTTATTAATCATTGCTATTTTTCTGTTCAATCTTCTTTGTTCCTGAATTTAATAAGTTCATCTTCATTTCATCAGCTTTCGGTCCTTTCTTCGGTCTCCTTTATGTCATTTTCATTCTTTAATTCTTCTAATTTCTCACCAAGTCGTTGATCATTCTTTCTTCAGTATGTATTTCTTTCTGTGTATCTTATTCCCTCTGTTGACTTTCTTTCAATTTCTCAGTCTCTCAGTACTCACTCCTCAGTCTCTTTCTTATTATTGTCCTTTTCTCATTCTAGTTTCAGTCTTTCTCTTCAATCTTTATTCAATAAGGGCGTCCTTGTCCATTTCCATCATTATTTAGTTTTCTCTGTATTTCCAGAGGCATGTTGTTCTTGTCGCGTCCAAGGCGGAAAACATGTTCAGTAAGACCCACTTCATTCGCTTTGGTTTAGATACCTTTTCCCTCTTCATGATGCTTGGACTTAGGTGCGTCACGTCCTCTGTTCTGTGCAGTAGTAAGTCCCTCTATCTGCTAGTTTCTAATAACGGATATGAAGTTTAATTAAGCTTTACACATGAAACATGCAGGTATATCTTTATCTTTTAGTTGAGGCATGGTTCTTACTGAGTTAAGTTTGAGAAGATCCCCATGGGCCAAAACATCCTTTTGACTTGGTACTTGTCCTAAGATCTAACACCACATATATGATTTTTTTTACAGCACCCTGATTTAGCCCCTTATCATTTCGTCAACATATGTTTGATTTGTGGATGGCTAGATGGTCCTTGCGAAGAGCCAAGGAGGTAGAGCAGCTTCTTCTACGCCTACCTGCAGGATATTTTCATGAATCAGTGGTACATCTTTTTCTATTCAGCTATTTATTTTTGTAGGGTACGTTTCCTCTTTTAGCCTCAATAATTTTGCCATGCTTGACCTGTTTCAGTTTTATTTTTGAATGCACACACCTTGACCTTCTGCTCATTTTAAAACTGCATGAGGGTCCAACTTAATCAATCTGTTAGTTTAGAGGTTGCTTTTGGCGATTCGCACAGGAGTATGTCTGTATCTATAGCTTGTCACTCGGCCTTATTCCTCATCTTCGCCTAGTCTTTGATTTGCTTTCCTTGATTCTTCATCGATACCTTCAGAAAGCAGCACCGCAACGCTATGGGCTACATCTTTTGGGGGTAGAAACCAGCGGCATAATAACAACAAAGGTAAATCACTATATTAGTGTATAATTAGTTTAAAAATAAATCAGTTAGTTATTTAAATGTTGTAGTGTTGCATTTCCATAGTGTTGGAATGCTTTATACTATACAGTATGTATGTGGACTAAATAAATAAGCAAGAAGACACTTGCAACATTTGTTTTCTGAAGAGGCACAACAATGTGAAAACCATATATATATACAAGCTATCTTCCTCCGGAGAGGCCGGAGAATGTGGCAAAACTAGTCGATAACTGAGGATACGACATATTTGGTGATTCCAATCCGTTGTTCTGTGCTAGAGCCTGCATAGTGAAGCTGAAATGTGTTGGTGTTATCTGTGGGAGCGGTGCATCACCTTCGAGGTACTGCATGACTTGCCGCATTGTGGGTCTTGCACTAGTAAAAGGGTGAGAGCATAGCAGTCCTAGCTTTAGCACCAAAGATGCATCATGGACGTTGTATTCACTCTGGAGCCTCGAGTCCAATGTATCCATGAGCGACCCATTATGCCAGCGCTCTATAACCCAATCGACCAATGTATGCTGGTTGCCAAATGGGTTTTGCTTGATAGGCCTTTGCCCACAGGTGACCTCAAGAAGAAATATGCCGAATGCGAAAACATCTGTAAGAGGAGACGCCTTGCCCGTGCGTACCAACTCGGGAGCCAGGTATCCCATGGTTCCAACCATATGTGTGGTCTGTGGATCCGTGCCATGGTCGTACAGCCTTGAAAGACCAAAATCGCCTAGCCTTCCATTCATTTCAGTATCTAGAAGCACGTTGCTTGGCTTAATGTCTCGGTGTATCACAACTTTCTCCCACTCCTCATGAAGGTAGAACAAGCCAAATGCGACGCCCTTGATAATATGGAACCTCTGCTCCCAATTCAGTGATGTCTTGCCATCTTCACAATACAGATACTGGTTGAGGCTACCATTTGACATATAGTCATAAACCAAAAGAAGTTCACCTTTTCTTCGGCAATACCCAAGCAGAGGCACAAGGTTGCGGTGTCTGAGCCGGCCGATACTGACAACCTCGGCAATGAACTCCTTCATCCCTTGCCTTGACTCGTGAGACACCCTCTTCACTGCTACTTCCAGTTTGGACTTTGGGAGCAGCCCCTTGTACACTTTGCCAAACCCGCCCACACCAAGCAGATTCTTTTCCTTGAACCCTTCCGTTGCATGGAACAAGTCCTTGAAGGAGAACCGGTGTGGCCCGAAATCGTCCTCCCAATCTTCCCGCAGCTCCCTATACCTGAATCTCTTGCGGAGAAATGCAAGGATAACAATTCCCACTACAAGGACGAATGTGGCCGAGGCTATCGGCAGAGCGATCTCCAAGACCTTGGAGGGAGGCTTTGGACCAATACGTGGTAGCTTTGGGAGCTTAGATATGTCAATCTCTGGAGCAGGGCCATTCATTGCAAAGCTCCAGCCGAGAACACAATGCTTTGTGCTGATTGCTCCGGTTGTGGCTGAGAACCCAATGTAGGATGGGTCTCTTAGAACCGTGGAGAGGTTGTTGGGAGATGCAAGCAGTGGCCTTACCGGTTTAGCCGATCCCAGGGGAGCCAAGAACACGTTGATCTCTGTGGACTCACCATCATAGTCAGCCCATACCTGCATCGCCTTGCCACTTATAAGAGTCAAGTTGTTGAAGGATCCGGTCTTGTCATCATAGTACCCGGCGTGGTAGGCTTGCAAAGAGCTGAGGCTGTTGATGTCGATGCCGACGTGGTTGTTGTCCATGTCCTGAAACTCCTCGTTCTGCGTGGTGTCGAGCTCCACCGCGAACATGTGGTTGCTCGCGTTGCCGTTGTTGCCGCTGTTGAGGAGGCCCATGTACTGCGCCCATGTGTTCGAGAGGTTCTTCGTCGGAGCAATGAAGAAGGCCATGCCGTCGGCACTTATACCCTCGTGGACAGAGAGGATGGCGAACACGAAGCTGAGAGAGAAGGATTGCACCGTACCGTTGGCCAACTTTTGCAAGTTCATCGGAGTTGGATAAAAGGCGTGGCCGAGATTGATGGTGTCGTTGGTGAGCTCGAGGAGTCCGTCTGGTGTGACCATGGCGTTGCCGTCGAGGGTGAGGTTAACACCAGCGAATCCATTGTAGGCGAATTGGCCGTTGCTAGTTGTGGAAGCAGAAAGGTGAAGAAGAACAAGGAAGGGGATGGCATGTAGGAGAAACGACATATGCTCCATCAGAGGCATGTCTCGAACTTGGGCTAGAAAAGATTAAGACTTCGTTGGCAACAACTAGCAAGGCAGCGTGCCTGTCTAAATAATACCATATGATTTTTTCTGATGTATAACAAAGAGGTAGATCCATAATAATGACAAAAGAATGTGAGACTACAATACACGAGATTTACTAACTAATTCTTCCAGGTTGCGAGTAAGATATATGTCACCATCTATGAGACCAATCGGATGTCTGGATCGACGCCGACGTTTCAACATCTGTTTTGGCAGCGAGGAAATCAATTGCCTGATTTAGACGGCAACCACTAGACAACATGTGATTACAATTCTCCCTCTAAAAGTGGGGGAGCTTACAGCCTACACTCACCTCTTGAATATCTCAAAGTTCGAAAAGTAGTTGATATGTCGTAAAGGCAGAAGAGAAAATGAAAGGACCGTAGAAATAGAGATGTATGGGTGGAAGTGTCTTTCACAACTATGCATGTGGTGATAGATATCTTCGATGTTTATGTGGTAACCCCTACTGGAACTGAGCCTAAACATGTAGGCATTTATTTCAGGAGTTACTTATAAGGACAGTAGATATCTGCCAAATTGACTTGAAAATAAGGTTATCGTCCTGCACAAAATAAAAAAAATGTTAAACCAGACAAAATCTTTGACTAATAGTTTTTATAGGGACATGCTCGTAGAAAATTACTTAATATTAATATTATGATAAATCAAATGGCACATTTTTTATTTTAGCAATCTAATGTGTTTGTATCTATTAGCTGTAATTTTTTTTTTGACAACAAGCTTTGTAGAAAGTCATTTTATTTCTCAAATTTGCGCCATCTTGTGGACATACTGGATCCCATCTTGTGGACATTTTTTTCTCAAATTTGCGCCTTGATACTGCAAACTAGTTATACTTACGTATATCTCACTAGATAGTCTACTAGTTGAACAGGTCACAATGCAGCATGTCTGTATTTCTGGAAAAAGGTCCTCAGCGACCTTTAGCCATGGTATCGTCATTGTCAATTGTCATGTCACAAGATCCTCGTTTTCCTAGCCAAGTGGTCACACAAGTGGAAAAGTTGGTGGGTGTGGTTTGCGACTTCTCTACACAACCTGAAGTGTCCTGGGGTAGTATGCCACGTTAAGTACTAAGTAGAAAGGTTAGAATTTGCTTACCGCTAGTTCGGCAGGTAGATAGATTTTCTACATCTCATTTAAGTATGCATTTCTTTTGTTGCACGTCCACTGCTCGAGAGCGAGACCTTCTTCCAATCATTAAAAAGGAAGGATCTTTAGATCATCTAAACAGATCCCGAAAAATGCTGAATCCTTAAAAAATTGGGTCGATGTGCAGTTCTGAGCCTTTTTTTTACCCGCGAGCAGAAACCACATATCGTCTCGGCACAATTTTTTTAAGAAGGCCCATAGATCTTTCTCCCCGTGCAGTATATCATTGGTTCGACTGCCTATTTACGGGAGCAAACCATTTCTCCCGTGGGCCGCTTTTTTGCGGGAAACAGCCACCTCCGGCGAGCTCTGGCCACCACCTGGACAAGATCCAGCGCGTGTATGAGGGGAAGTGTTGAAATATTATTAAATATATAAGTTACGGAATAAGGCACAAATCACATTAATTATGTGTTTGTACATATAATTCTAACAAACATAATACACTTTTTTTCGAAATGGGGTTTTACATATATCTCGCACAGAAGTTTACATATATCTTTGACTAATAGTTTTTATAGGGACATGCTCGTAGAAAATTACTAAATATTATATTATGATAAATCTAATGGTACCATTTTTTTTATTTTAGCAATCTAATGTGTTTGTATCTATAGCTGTAACTAGCAAGGTGGCCGTCGCAAATGCGAGTGCATCACCTTCACATATCCAATGTGCTTCTGGTATAACTTTATGCTTTAAATATTCTGAAAACATGTTATTCAAATAGAGAATTATGTGCTTGCCGACAAATATAACAATATAACGTTAGGTATTACCATCACATGTATTTTTGTATCACTTTAATTTAAATTTCCAAAAATGTCATTGACACCTAATCCAGAATGTTGTTATTTCAAAACATAAGTAGTGCTATTTTGATATATTTTCACTCTTTTCATGTTATCCCCTCATTCCTCAATCTAAGTATTATATTCTCTCACTGTCATGTAATATTTGCCTCATATAATAGTAACTACACTGATTTGGACAACACATAGTTTCTTGTAACTTATTGAAGTAAAAAAAAAAAACCTTGGATGGAACATTGTTTCAACATTTTAATCAGTCATTGCATGTATGCTGACAAATAAAATTTATGATACCATTGCAAAACAAATTATTTTATTGGTATTGTGATTGCTGATATTGATTATTATGTATATATAATAAATAGGAATAGAGCAAAACTGGATAGAAAAAAATTACACTTGGCATGTCGAAATAATGTATACTTTTATTTAAATTTCAATCTTCTCAAATCTTTTATTGTACAAAATTTCTTCCAAATTAGCAATATCACTACTATCTTAGTGCAGTGTACAGTGCGCATTTAAATTTTTTAAAAATTGTTAGATTTTCATTTTTATATAGCTTAAAATATATAGAATTGTGAATTAAAATTTTGCATGATGGTAGATTTCAATGATATCTACACCTCGGTTTTTTTCTCGGATTTTTTGAAACTTCCATATTTCATTTTAATTTGTTTAAACCGACACCATGGAGCTCAGGCTCCATTTTTGGTTTCCTTTGGTTTCGACCACTATACGCTATATGTCGCATGGACTCTGTGTCTACTTGAACTCCTTCATTATGTGATTATGCAAGCCTAATTTTTTTAAATAATACCATTTTTTAATTCATTTCCAGAAATAATACGTGTTTCTGAAGATTCACGAAAAAATAACAGCCTTGGCGTCGTGGAAGCCGACGAGACCTAATCGGCGTCGCGTACGCCGAGCGGACCAGTCGGCGTTGAGGAAGCCGACGAGCTCGTCGGCGCACCCCTGAGCAGCGCCAGACCTGCTCGGCGTTGGGTACGCCGATAGGACTGATCGGCCTGGACAAAGCCGATTAGTGCCTGTCGGCCACCACAACGTCGACTGTTGCATGCTCCGCCAAAACTTTGCGTGCATTTGCTGCTACGGTCGCATTCGCCTATTTTCCGTCCGAATTTTCAATGAAAAATTCGAGCCATATATTTTATCGACCAGTTTCCCCCAGTTGCCCGATACCTCATTCCCGCCAGTTTGTCCCGCCCTTTTGTCTTCCGCCATTTTTCCCCGCCCTTTCACTTCCCGCTATTTTTCTCCCGCATATTTCTTCCCGCCTTTTTCTTCGCTTCCCGGGCTATATAAGCCGTTGCTCAGTCAGGTTGATAAGCAGTCCAGTCTAGCAAATTCACTCATCGATGTCGGGTTTTCTCCCATCAATCTGAGCTCCTTCTGGAGTGTGCCGCGAGTTTAGGGTAGACAATAAATTAGTTCCATGGGAGGAACTCATTAGTAGTGATAGTTTGCTCACTGAGATAGACGCGACATTGGTTAGCAGATCAACTAGGCTCCAGTGTGTCATGAAGCAAAGACCCCTCTCCAAGGCTCGTGCTCTATCCACTGATCAAATTTTTAATCCGTCTCCCAACCTGTAACAGCCCAGATTAGCACCCTAAAATATGGGCCAATTTTTAACTTTTGTTTTGCCTTGCATCATGGCCTATTTATTTAAGTTGCTAATTTCTAAATAAAGCACACTTGGAACTTAAAAACAAAGGAAGCAAACCCTTCCTAAATGTCCAAACTAAATGCATTGCCCAAAATGGCCAAACTAAATGCAAGGCTCAAGTTGGCAAAACACATTATTCTTGAATTTCCAAATTGTGCCGGAAGTTCTAATAATAATATTTTATAACTAATTGTCAAAGGCATTTTGTTGACAATCAAAGATATAAAATAGAGAATTCAATTTTTGTTCATTGCAAACTCTATTTTGGAACCAAGTTAAGCTTCCCCAAAATTTAAAATAAAATTATGGGGTGCTTCCTTATTATTATATGAGCCTCCATGAATATTTTCATTATTTTTGGAAATATATAAATGCTCCAAATAAATACATTTTTGCAAATCATCAAAAATGGCTTCATTTAAAGCCTGTGAACAAAGGTGGTCCAAAACGTTTTATTTTGAAGCCAAACTTTTTGTGGAGCTTCTAAAGGACAAGGGAAGGCCACATGAATTTTTGTGGAATTTATAGAACTGGTTAAGAGCCTCTTTTAAATCGCCAAAGTTGCTGGGGGGACCTTTTTGCAAATATTTTAAATGTGGCGGGGGGGTTTTCGTGAAGGTATCGTCTTCTCCCCACTGTGGCCACAGTGATCGGCGCCCATGCCGCCCCGCCCCCTGTGCCGCACCATGGCGTGTCCCTGGTGGACTAGGAGGCTCCCCGGTGCTGCCCACCTGCTCCCCCTCTCTCTCCTCTACCTTTTCCTCCCCGTTTTCCGGATCGAGGACCCGCGCCCTAGCTAGCTCCCGACCGACGCTGCCCGCCGCAGTACACCGAGCCTCACCGTCGATTAGAGCGCCTACGAGCAGATCGACGACCGCCACGAGCTCCACCGCGATGCCCTCTTCCATTCCGCCGAAGGAATCGACGCGGGAAGCTCGGAGTCGCCGCCATTGCCCCGTTCTTTCCCGCCACCGTCCGCTCCCTGCCGCCACTCGCCGGCCCGATTTCGGCGAGTTCCGCCTCCCCCCCGCCATCGCCGACCAATCCCACGACTTCAGGGTGAGCTCCTCTCTTTTTCGGCTATTTTTTCCCGCGCCCCTATCCCTCTCTCGCCGGAGATCGCCGTCGACCACCACCGCTGCCTGCACGCCGCTGTGCATCCGGCCTGGCCCCGGCCCGTCCGTCCTGAGGCCGGACCGATCGGGCAGGTGCCCGGCCTGGGCCCAGTTTGGGCCGGCACGAGGCCGGCCGATTCGGCCACCTTCCCGGCCTGGACCCCGGCTTGGGCCGGCCAAAGGCCGGACCACTCGGGTCCCTGCCCGGCCTACAGCCCGGCCTGGCCGGCACAAGGCCGGCCTGTCTGCCCCTTTGCCTTTTCTTTTTATGAAATAAAGTGAGATAAAACAATTTGTATCTTTTTAAATATTGCTCAAAAATTGCAAATTAAATATGAAATTGCTCAGCAAAACATTATCTATCGTTTGGTCACATTGCCATGCCATTTTTTTGAATAATTAAATTTGCCATTAATTAAGAATTCCTAAAATGGGTTAAATAATCCCAAATTAGGAAAATTCATAACTTATTAAATATCTCTCCAAAAATTACGAATAATATATCAATGTGATCAACACCTCAAATGCAATAAAACCATGCACTTATCACATCATGATCACAAATATTTATTTGATGTTATTCATAATTTGATCAAATGAATTAAATTCACTTAATTATGTAATTTGTTATTTATTCATCGGTACTCCGAAAGTTACAAATAAATTACCAAAATGATCGGAATGACAAACCCTACCCATTTCATGTCATGTTCATGCATATTGAGCCACTTTTCTAATAACTTAAAAATTTATAAATATTGTGGTCACTAAGATAAATATGGAGTTGTGTCCAAATAATTGCACTAATTATTTGGAACTCCATTTAAATTGTTAAATAGATTAAATGATAATATCAGTGCATCAACTTGTCATGTCATCATGTGATTGAGCATTGCACCTTGTGTTCTTGTGATTTATGTGTTCTTTGTATTTCTTTTGGGTAACGATAGATTCCGGAGTCGAGGGTCTCTCTAACTACCCCGACGAGCAGTACTTCACGACCGGGCAGCAAGGCAAGAGATAACCTAACCTTCTTGGCATCTAGCATCCTATGATTTTATCAAATTATTTTATCCACCATAATATTGCATGCGGTTCAAATGTCTTTTGGTAAATATTAGAATATCCTATGAATGCATGTTCTCCCCAAGCCAATCACATGTATCCCTACCTATGAAACCTAGGGTTGAAGTGTTGGCCGAGATAAAGATAGAATTGTTGTATTCATATATCTAGCTATGCTTAGAAATGCTTAGGTAAATGCTTTATGTCCGTTATTATTTCCGTAATTGTTGATGATGATGATGGAATGATTCGGGCATGGTGGATAACGGAGATGCTTAATTAAAATGCTAAGATGGTTGGGGTGAGTTGCCATCGGGGATGGTGTTTTGCCTCACTCTAGCCCCTAGGTGCGAGTTCTTTACCTCTTGAACCAAGACTAGCGTTCTGCCATTGGTGGGTGTATGGGCGCCTTACCGACCGAATAATTTGTGAGGGGCTTGTCAAGGGTCCTCTAGTTTGCTATTTCCATTTGCGCGTGTGTGGTGTGAGTGGAAAAGGAACGAGGATGGTGATGTTTAGGACGTGACGGTGGGGCAGGGCGCTGGGAGCGCTGAACCTGTCCTTCCGCCACTGATGGTCCTTGAGTAAGCCTCATGCATTGTAAAGGTCTAACCGCGCCCGCTTGCCGGCCTTCCCCGGAAGAGGGCCACTCAGGTGAGCCGGACGGTACCAATGGGTAAATTAGTACACCCCTGCAGGGTTAATCTTTTCGAAAAGCCGTGTCCACGGTTATGGACAACTTGGGAATAGACGATAAGATCATAGAGAATCTTAACCTAATTGATATGGCAGCTAAAGGTTGCATAATCATGTGTGTTAAAGGTTCACTTCCTCGAGGGTGATTCGAGGGGGTGCCTGGGTGGAGATGAGTGTGGTTGGTGACAAAAGGGTTCGATGAGAACCTATGATGACAAATGTTACTCTCTTATCCCCTTTATAAAAATACTCTGAATAGACGAATGCCTAGTGTCTTTATGTTTCGGTTTATGAAAGTTAGCTTTATGCAAAAGAACTACATATAAAGCTCTAGAGCCTCCGTCAGTCTTTGGGCCTATATCGCCCTACTAAACTTGCGAGTACATCGTACTCAGTCTCTCTTTGCTGCCTCTATGATTTTGTGTTTCAGAGGAGGACGACACCGAGCAGCTAGGTGGGTTCTTCGTTGACGTCGACTACTAGTCTGGGGTTCCCAGGTGGCAGCTTGGGACCGTGGAACAAGCTGGCTGGGATGATGTTTATTGTAGGCCTCTTAGGCCATATGTTTGCTTCTTGTTGTTAGACAACACTACCCGCTTCCGCTTGTTGAATTGTTGGATCTGTGATCCTTTTGCTTGTAATATTTGTATTCTTCTCAGTATATGAGTTGCTATGTGTTTTTGTGTCGTAGAGTCATGCTTTGTGCCAGTTCTGTTCCACAAGTCTCGATCTTTGTGTTATACATTGATGGTTGTGCCAACTACATAGCCTCTCTGTATAATTCCGGGGTCGGGGCGTTACACAACCTTCCTCCTTGTACCGGGTGCGTCAAATCCTGGCAAGTCACAAAGCCCAACAGGATCCGGTATTAGTGGTATTGCTTCTGTTGATTGTTGTGAAGCCACTGCTGCTGCATGTGCTGCTACAGCTACCTCTTGTGCCTGTCTCCTCAATCTTGCATGTTCCTTAGTAAAGTCATTTAAATATCCACGGATAACATTGTACTTCCATTCTTGGTTCTGCTTGCACAATTTTTTGAATAAATTCATAAGGTTCTTATGTCTGAACTGTGAAAAAAAAATTGCCCCCAAATGACGCATGCACCAACGGCTCTGCAAGTCAAGCCATGGAGTTTCTTCCTCAGGACTGGGATTTGTCAGTGCCTTAATCGCACTCAGTATACCTGCATGCCGGTCATGAAGGATGCAGACATTCGGCTTATCATGCACAACAACTATTTTCAACTGTCTAAAGAACGATAACCAACTTGCAGTGTTCTCACTCTCCACAAAGGCAAATGCGAGTGGGACGACCTGATTGTTCCCGTCTTGACCTATGGCAGTCAAAATCTGACCTTTGTACTTGCCAGTGAGAAATGTCCCATCAACGCATATCACAGGTCGACAATGACTAAAAGCTTCAATGCATACACCAAAAGACCAAAAAACTCCTGGATTTCGGGCCTGCAGTGTGTGCAGAAGACGAACCACAGAGTCGTATGAGTCAAAGAACGACCCAAATCTGCTCTCAAGCGCACTCTGCTTAGCCCTCCAAGCCTTGTCATACTCAATTTGGTAACCCCACCTTGTCTTCACTTTATGCATAATAGCCTTAACTTCCATGGTTTTGCTCTCCACAATCTCCGTGTACAGCATCCGAGCAATAAGAGTGGAAGACAAGTTGCGATGATCTTTCGGGATACTTGTAATACGGCATGTGTGCAGTACCAAGTCAGTCACCACCCATGTTGTGTCATACTTAGGGATTAACCCGTGCACCCTTCCGGGACAATTAATGTCTTCACACTCCATTGTCAGAAATCGCTTACTTGACACAGTTGTTTTCAAAACCCTGTTAGTTGAAATTGCCCACTGAATTATGGCGTCCTTCAGATGTTGCTTGTCCTGATATCTAGCACCTTTGGCCATGTTGTTCTGGTGAAATTGCCAGGCAGAATCGTGGCCATCGTTCACATTCATTGAATTAGTGAAGTCCTGATTCCAGGCATGAAGCAAAGGCAACTCCTCTTCTTCACTACCCTCGTCAGATTCATCACCATTACCACTTTCACCATCTGTATCTTCTTCTTCCATCTGATTCTGCATTTCCCCATCTACCTCGTCCCCATCTGCCTCGCCACTAGCTGCATCCACACTGACTTCCTCGCCAACATCACCATGTCCTCCAATTGCTTGACTGCTCTGCCCTGATTCATAACCACCACCTCCATAATTTGACTCAGAAGTATACATATACTCACTATTTTGGCCTGGATCGTACGCGCCCTCTCCTTCAGGGGGGTGATCTCCTTCTCGACGGGAAGCAGTAAGGCCGTAGGGTTTATTCCCCTTTTTTCGCAGCCTTGCAACCATCGCACCCACTGAGAGGTGTCCTGTACGGGCCTCAAAATAAAGAAGACGTTGGTTCTGGACTTCGTCCATAGTGCATGCACACCGACGATGTATATTGACGGATTATGGCCTAAACATCCTGTCAACCAGTCTTCAGCCTGACTAATGGACCATGTGGCAGGAGCATTCATATCCATGTCCACAAACTGAAACTCACTCAGATCAACTCCCCGATCATTTGTTCGGACAGTACCCGAACCATAATAAAATCTTACTAAAGTAGACATCTCTGCTGACCTAAAAAAATTATAATAAGACTCGTCAACTTCCATATCATAGTATAAAAATAATTCCCAACGAGTACTAAATATTACTACCAGACCAATTAATTTATATGACCAACTCTACATATATTACTACACGACCGTTTGTCCTACCGGCACTAACAAAATATTTACAGTACTAACAAATAGCCCGATTTGTTAACTGATATGAAATAACCAATGTATAAAAAATCATACCCTTGAAGCGTGCCCTTAATCACCACAGCAGCAACACCACCACGAACCTTCAGCTCCTACCCCAACACCAACCTCCACCGGATCTCCACCATTGCTCCCTAATACCACCCACAAATTGCCTCCATAATCTACCCCATTGACAGATCGAAGCTTTCCCTTACTGCCTACTGCTTTGGGGATGATTTTGTGGGTGGAAAATCAACTAAAATGTAGTGTATATGTGCTAACAATTGAGGAGAAATGGAGGCAGCAGAGTGAGGAAAGAGAGGCGTCGGGAGGAAGAAGAAAGAGAGGAGGAGGAGAAAGAAGAAAGAGAGAAGGTGCAGCAGGCGGGCCAGCAGGCGAGGTGGCTTTGGTGCGGTGCATGCACCTTTCGGCGTCGACGAAGCCGACATCGTGCGCGCCTCGGGACCCAGCACCTGCTCGGCCTGGTGGAAGCCGACAGGGCTGGTCGGCCTGCCAATGACCAACGCGGCGACCTGCTCTGCTTGGTGCAAGCCGACAGGCCTGCTCGGCGTGGTGGACACCGACGGGGTCTCGTCGGCTTTACCGAAGCCGAGGCTGTAATATTTTTGTAAATTAAAAAAAAAGCGCATTATTTCCCTAAAACAATAAAAAAAATGTATTATTTAAAAAATTTAGGCATTATGCAACGTACTAAGTCAGGCCCCTCGCTGCATCTTAACCGTTAATTCTAGATCCAACTATTAGGATAATTTTGTTGATGTGGCTTAACATAGTGCCCTTAAAAAAATATTTTGCTTTTAGTATATAATATTTCCTAACGTTGGCCACTAAATCCAATCTGACCTAAATTGCGCTGAAATTATGCACAAATATTATGTTTTGGTATTTATTTCCACTTGATCGATGAATCAATGTTATTACCCTTGCTTTTTGAGTGAACAAAATAATAGTGTTCCTTCATGTCTTGACCTGACCTTTCTAATCAAATAATCTTTCTCTTCTTTATCGTGTGCTCTATTTGTTTTAGCGACTTTATGCAATATCCCTCTCCATTCTTCGATGATTGCTCACTTGGTATGACGGTTCAAATAATGGTTGCTACGTCACACGATCACTCTAGCTTTACTAAGTCTCGGACAGTGAGACATGCGATCAAAAGAAAGATAGAGAAGCCAATCAAATTCAATAAAGCATGAAGTGTGCTAAAAATATCCACTTTATGTCTTTTTTTCACGAATCTTTATGTGCGAATATAGAATGTCCGTATGTACATCTAAATTTTTTGTTTAGTATTTTTTGACATTATGAAATCCATTTAAAATGCATTTTTCATAACGGGTAAATCTATACCTAATTATCGACTTACTTTGTTTGTTCACTATTTCTATTATTTACTTTCTCCCCAACTTATTTTTCTGCATACATGCTCGCCTAAATTATTTCTAAATGGTTTACTTAATCCCGTAACTGAATTTGCTGCAGGCCCAACTAATGACATTTTTTCATAAACCAACCAAATCTTGGGTGATCATTCATTGTAAATTGCGTCCGATGTGCGTGAATTGCCACATAAAGATCTATGTAGCTTGATAATAGTGTTACAAGAAACTATGTGTTGTCCAACTCAGTGTAGTTACTATTATATGAGGCAAATATTACATGACAGTGAGAGAATATAATACTTAGATTGAGGAATGAGGGGATAACATGAAAAGAGTGAAAATATATCAAAATAGCACTACTTATGTTTTGAAATAAACAACATTCTGGATTAGGTGTCATGACATTTTTGGAAATTTAAATTAAAGTGATACAAAAATACATGTGATGGTATACCTAACGTTATATTGTTATATTTGCGGCAGCACATAATTCTCTATTTAGAATAACATGTTTTCAGAATATTTAAAGCATAAAGTTATACCAGAAGCACATTGGATATGGTGAAGGTGATGCACTCGCATTTGCGACGGCCACCTTGCTAGTTGTTTCTAAAGATTGATGACATATATAACCAATCATGATGCAAAAGTCCAACACTGAAATCCATGGCCTAGAGGTAAATAACTAACTCCTACCAAAATTCCTAAAAAAGCACAGCGTTCCATGATCTGCATGAGTGCAGCAACTGGAAGCAAAGGTGGATGTTCATTAACATACCCGAGGACGTAGATGTGAGGAGAGGAGGAAGAGGCATGGTGGTGATCGTCCTGGTTGTTGAGGAGCCAGTCGTGGAGTAGATAGATATTCAGACGGATGGAGTATGCAGTATGGCAACGGTATTTATGTGCGGCTAATACTGCAGGGTATTGGTCGGGACGTGGAACGTGGGTGGCAGAGCGCTCCTTGGTCTTTTGGCCGGCAAACCACACTCCATTTAGTCAGTCGATACTTCTTCTTCTCACTATCCCCCTGCCAAAAGAATCTTGAGCGGAAATAATCCAATCTTTTCAAGACCCCTTTAGGTAGTTGGAAGAAGGAAATCATATACAGCACCATGTTTGTCAGTACTGAATTAATGAGAACCAATCTTCCTCCGAGGGACAGGAGTTTACCTTTCCAACTATTTAAACGCAACTGAAGTCTTTCCTCCACCAACTTCCATTCAACATTTGTGAGCCTCCGATAATGAATCGGAATCCCCAAGTAGTTGATCGGAAATTGTCCCTGTGCACACCCAAAAAGCTCGGCATACACAGAGGCTACATCCTGGGCCTCACCAAAACAAAACAATTCACTTTTATGGAAATTTATCTTCAGACCCGATAATTGCTCGAATGCCGATAGAATTAACTTTAGGTTCCGAGCTTTTTCGATGTCATGTTCCATAAAAAGGATTGTATCATCGGCATATTGAAGAATCGATAATCCACCATCCACCAAATGGGGAATCACACCTTCAATTTGACCCTCAGACTTAGCACGCTCGATCAAGATGGCCAACATATCCGCCACTATGTTAAATAGTATTGGCGATAGCGGGTCACCTTGTCTGAGACCTTTTTTTGTTTGGAAGTATCTACCAGTGTCATCATTGACTTTGATAGCCACACTTTCACCCAAAACAAAGGTATCAATAAGCGCACGCCACTCAGAAGAAAAACCTTTCATTCTGAGCGTCTGCTGGAGGAAGGACCAATTAACTTTATCATAGGCTTTTTCAAAATCAATTTTTAATATTACCCCATTCAGCTTCTTCCGGTGCAACTCATGGACCGTTTCATGCAAGATTGCCACCCCATCAAGAATATTGCGGCCTTGCATAAAAGCAGTCTGAGAAGGCCAGACCACATGGTCCGCCACACTGCTCAACCGAATCGTTGCAACATTAGTGAATATTTTGAAACTTACATTAAGGAGGCAGATAGGTCTATACTGTTGAATCCTTTCTACATCTTTAATCTTAGGTAACAAAATAATCTCACCAAAATTTAGACGAAATAACTCCAGCTGACCAGCGTGTAGGGAAGCAAACATATTAAGCAAATCAGACTTGATTACATCCCAGAAATTCTGATAGAACTCTGCTGGGAAACCATCCGGTCCAGGTGCTTTATTGTGTTCCATTTGGAAAACCGCCTTACGCACTTCTTCCTCCGAATAGGACTTAGTGAGCAGGTTATTCTCTTCAACCGAAACCTGGGGAATATCAGCTGTTCTAGACTCGTCCAGAGTGAAGTTCCCTTCCTCTGGAGCTCCGAACAGCCCCTTATAATAATTAGTAATGTACGACTTTAGTTGCTCCTGGTCCTCAATCGTTCCCTCTTCCTCCACTAGGGAATGAATACACTTTTTCCTATGTCTGCCGTTGGCAATACTATGGAAATAGCGAGTATTCGAGTCCCCTTGAAGGATGAAATGTAACAGCCCCACTTTTGGACCCTGAAATATGAGTAAAATTTTCACTTTTGCATCTCATTTGCATCATGGCATCCTCATTCAAATTGCTTCACATGAAATAATAAGGGAGCAACAATTGGGAACCCAAAGGTGATGATGTGAGTGGTGAACAAAATTGCAAAGCAACTAAACATATTTGTCCAGGAAGTTCTAACTAATAACAAATATGTTTGTGGCAAATATTAATGCAATTGCAAATTCAATTACTTAAATAAAACCCTAAAATGCAAGAGAGCAAAGTCTGAAATGTTACCACATGAAATGTTTTCCAAATGGGCTGAAATTTTTATCACAGGTTCCAAATATTATATATTGGCTCTGTGAATTTTGCCAGAATTTTTAAAAGTATTTAAGGGCCTCAAATAAATGCCTGAACTTGCTGGAATTAAAGAAAAGGGAAAAAGATAAAACACTGACAGTGGGTCCCCAATGTCAGCTCCTTCCTCACTGTGGCGACAGGGGAAACCCTGGCGCCATGGCCGCGCCCACCTTGCCGCCGTGGCCTCTCCACCGTGCCCCCCTTGCTCTCTGGCCCCCCTTGGAGCATAAGGAGCCCTCCCACGACCGCGTGCTCCTCGTCCCCTCCTTTTTCCCCCACCTGCAGAAACCCTAAACTCGAGCCGCGCCATGGCCGCCGACTGACCGAGCCGCCTCCGCTCGCCGCCGACGTTGCCGACCTCCCGGAGTAGATCGGGCTGGGGCAAAAGATCGGCCTCCTTCTCCTCTTCCTCCTCGCCCCAGCAATCGGACCAGGGAGCTCGGAAATCGCCGCGTTCATCTCCATCTTCTCCGCCTCTGTCGCCGGCCACCGAGCACGATTCCGGCGATGTCAGCCCTCCTCCGCCTCCGCCAAGCCGACCAGCATGCTCAGGGTGAGCTCACGGTCCTCGGAGACATCTTCCCTAGCTTTCCCCCCCTCTGGTTCGCCGGATCACCGTAGACCGAGCCGCGCCGCCGCCTTAACTCGTCGCCGGCGCCCTTCCCGGCGACCATTTGGTCCCTACCACCGCCACCTAGCTCGCCTCCTCGCGTAGATCCCAACCGTGCCCCTCGTTGGGTTTAGATCGCCGTAGATCGACGAGCGCGTGATCGGCACGCCGCCGGCCGCCGTCGCTCCGCGCCGGTCGTGGCGTCCCCGTGCCGGTCACACCTGCCAGTGGCCCTCGGCTGACGTGGACGTCCAGGTGGATCTGGCCCCGCCGGTCAGCCACGTGGCTAGATGCGGCCCGGTACAAAACGCCCGGGGCTTTTTCCTGGAATTAAAACATTTGGCAGAAAATTCAAATGAACTTTGAATTTGAATAACTTTTGAACCACTTGTCCAAAAATTACAAATAATATGTCAAAATACTCAGCAATAAAATGCCTATCTGTTAGTACCTTTGGATAAATTAATTGGTCGAAATAAATTGCCTTTATTTGCTGAATACTAAAATGGCAGAAATAATGTTGATTTTGGAAATTCCATAACTCTATGAATATTTGTCCAAAAATTATGGTTAAGCTCTTAAAATGTTCAGGAAAACAACATCTAAATGTTAGTTCCATTTTCCATGCAATAATGAGCCTTTAACTTGCTGTTTATTAAAATTCAAGAAAATGGCAGATTTAAATCAATTTTTGGGAATATCATAACTTGGTGAATAGTACTTCAAAAATTGCAAATGATATACCAAAATGACCAGCAAAGCAAATGCTATCTACCTATATTAATATCACAGCATGCAAACAAATTTTCCTTTGATGTTAATTTCGAAATGGTTAAAATGATTTAAATCGCATAACCGTTTAAATCACCATTTATTCGTCGTTGATCGGAAAATTGCAAACAAGGTACCAAAACGATCAGTGGAACAAGGTCTATCTAATAATGTCATTTTCATGCATTTAGGACCCATATTTCAGTACTGGACGTTTTGATAAATAACGCAAATCACTAAGTTAAAGATGGAGTTTTAACCCGCTAATTGCAATATTTATTTTAGGGGTTCCATTTAACTTGTGGGAGATGCCCAATATGATTTCAATGCATAATATGACCATATCATCATGATTGTGCATTGCACCTTGTATTCGTGTTATTTATTCCTTTCTTGTATTGTTTGTGTTTCGGTAGATTCTGGAGTCGAGGTTCCACCACAATACCTTGACAACCAGCGCGACCAGTACTACCAGCAAGCCAAGAGCTAACCTAACCTTCTTGGCATATCTCATATTACCCAAGTATTTTATCCACCATATTATTGCATTCGATTCTGGTGACAAGTTTTGGTCAGTGTATATAATATCCTATCAATTGCATGTTCCCTGAACCATTATCTGTTTCCCCACCTATGAACCATAGATTGAAGTGTTGGCCTGAGATAAATCATATCTGTTGTATGTCATGCTTAGATACGCTTAGACATGCTTAGTCGAATGCTAGAGTTGTCCGTTGATTATTTCCATAATTGTGAAGTGAATGGAATGTTCGGACAGTGGTGGAGACTTGTGTTGATAATTAATTGCTAAGAAGGCTGGGATGAGTTGCCAGAGGGGATGGTGTTTTGTCTCGTTCCGGCCCCTAGGTGTGATTTATTATCGACCGAACCAAGAAACGAGCGTGCTTCCAAAGGTGGGAGTATGGGCTCCTTACTAACCGAATAATTAGTGCGGGCGTATCCAAGGGTCCCCTAGTTTGCGCTTTCTATTTGCGGGTGTGTGGCCGATGATGGTGATGATGGTGGAGGTGATAGGAGTGGCGATGGGGCAGGGTGTTGAAATAGGCGCTGAACTTGTCCTGTCGTCAGGATGACCCTTGGATAGTCTCATGCTTTGTAAAGGTTTAACCGCGCCTACCCTGCCGGCTTTCCCCGGAAGAGAGCTAAATGATTAGGCAAGGGGTCGGACGGTACCAATGGTAAAAACAGTACACCCCTGCAGGGTTTAATCTTTTCGAAAAGCCGTGTCCACGGTTATGGACAAATCTTGGTGAGATAGGTGAGATCATAGAGAACCTGAACCTTTAATCAAATGGCAGCTAGAGGTTGCATAATCAACGTGTGGTAAAAGGTTCATTTCCTCGAGGGAGATTCGAGGGAGTGCCTTGGTGGAGATTAGTGGAGTTGCTGAATACAGTAGGTTCCATGTGAACCGAAGAGAAAAGTGTTACCCTCTTATCCCCTTATGAAAACCTTCTGAGTAGACGATGCCATGAGTCCTAGTCTTCGGAAGGAAAAACTAGCTTTATGCAAAACAACCACTTATATAGCTTTGAAGCCTCCGTCAGCATCGGGCCTATATCGCCCTACTAATTCTTGCGAGTACGTCGTACTCAGCCTTGCTTTGTTGCTTATTATTTAGTTTCAGAGGAGGACGCCACCGAACTGGAAGGTGGGTTCTATGTTGACTTTGACGAGTAGTCTGGGGTTCCCAGGTGGCAGCTTGGGATGTCATGGAACAGGCTGGCACGGGATAATTATCTGTAGGCCTCTTAGGCCATAATTTGGATCTTGTTATTTAGACAACTTTAATTTGCTTCCGCTTGTTGTAATGATGGGTCAGTGACCTCTGATGTGTCATTTGCTATCTTTCTCAATTATATGAGTTGAACTATGATATCTTTGTGTCGTAGAGTCTGTGATGTGCCACTTGTTCCGCAGTCTTGGTCTCTTTGTTATACGTGAAAGCGATGTCTGCGCTTATGGCATGATCGAGGTGTTGTGTGCCGATGATGTATTCCGAGCACGCCTGCCAATGTGTTTTGGCCTGGGATTGGTAACCCCAGTAACCCTTGATTGTGTAGCATGACCGGTTGCACAACGTTTCACTGTATAGCTCTGGGGTCAGGGCGCTACAAATTGGTATCAGAGCAGTACTGCCTGTAGGAAACCCGTTCTATTGGTCGATATCGAGTCTAGTGTCGTGAAAAGCTATTTATAACCTGAAAATGAGTTGTGAAAACCCTCTTAGGATTCTTTTTACTTCTTACCCAACTCGCTCTAACTCTGAGTCGCCTTACCTCTATTTGTTTTAAAGTTGGGTCAAAGTTTAGGTTCACGGGGTTGGTTCCTACCTTTAGTTTACTGGTTAGGTTGTTTCCGTTTCCAGAAACCGAAGTAAACTCCGTTGTTCTCACCCAATGAAGAAGAAGGTGCAAGACATCCGAAGCCTTGAAAACGTTTCGCACTTAATCGGGTATTCCTCTCTTTGAGCTATGACCCATGGTCTTGAACCGAAGGTCCCGGATTGTACTGGAATTCTGGTGTATTGATTCATGAGGGTTGTCACCCATGTGAGCATTATGCTATTTGTGAGTCCCAGTACATGAAGCCGATCTTTAACCCAAGATCTTTTCCGTTGAACCACCTAATGGGTTTTATTCCGACTGGCTAATGTCTGCTAAGTTCAATTATTTTCCTGCCATGTTGATGCGATGATACATGTTCCTCCTTGCTCTTTCCTGCTAAATTGTTGTCACAGTGGTCGCTTATTCTGGGATGGATCCTAACTGTGTCCTTGTTCATATCTCCAGAATGGCTCCTACCCGTCGTGGTGAGCAAAGCAACACTGATCTACCGCCGCCACCCACTATGGCGGAGGTACTGATGATCATCGAAGAGGGCCGTCTGCGCAATGAGAATCTTCTCGCGCAGTTAGTGCAGGAGGGGGCTCAGAGAAATACTGAATGTAACAACCTCAATGACTTCCTGAAATCCCAGCCTCCCACCTTCGCCTATGCCAAGGAGCCGTTAGATGCTGATGATTGGCTGCGTGCCCTGGAGCGCAAGTTTATCGCGCTACATGTTCCGGCTGCGGAACAAGTGAATTTTGCAACCTACCTTCTGATGGGAGCCGCTGGCTCTTGGTGGGAAAGCCATGTGGCAATGACTGCTGCTGGTCATGTGTTCACCTGGGAGGAATTCCGCACTGCCTTCTGTGCGGCCTACATCCCCAAGCCCATCATGGACTTGAAGAGAAGGGCGTTCCTGAATCTGAACCAGGGACGGATGGATCTCCAAGCTTATGGGCGGGAGTTCAATCACCTGTCTCGCTACGCCCCTCGAGATGTGACCAATGATGAGGACCGGCAATACCTGTTCCGCGAGGGACTGAATCCGCAGCTTCGTTATGAGCTGTTGCCCTTCAAGTTCCCGTCCTTCCAGGAACTGTACAACCAGGCTCTCACTCTGGAGCAAGGCAGGAAGGAGCTAGAGTCTTCCAGGAAGTCAGCTCCAGTGGACAACCAGGGCTCCTCCTCCTCCGAAGCCAAGAAGCGTAGGGTATTCGTGCCGTTCAGCTCGGTGCCCCGTGCTCCTTTCGTGCCCAAGCCTACAGGACACAAGCCATCTCCGCCTCGCCCAGCTACATCGACTGTGGGTGCGGCTGGAAGTGGGTTCCGTCCTCGTCCGCCTGCACCGCCAGGGCTCACTTGCTACGCCTGTGGTCAGCCAGGTCACTACTCCAGTGAGTGTCCTCAGAAGGCCAGGGGCTCTACACCTGCACCAGCACCTTCCACACCTGCTACCAAGGCTGCGACTATTAGCCGTGGTCGTCTGAACCACGTCTCTGCTGAAGCCGCTGAAGAGGACCCCGGTGTTCTCATGGGTGAGCTCTACCTCAATGGATATCCAACTACCGTCTTGTTTGATTCTGGAGCATCGCATTCATTCATATCCATAGTTTTCGCAGTTAGCCACCAAATAGAGTTCTTGAACATGAACTCCCCTTTAAAGGTTAAAACACCGGGCTCTAGTTGGCTAACTGACTGGATTACCCCGGAGGTCCGAATTTGCTTAGGCTATTGGTCTTTCCCGTTCCAGTTGATAGCCCTGAAGTCAGTTGGTATAGACGTCATTCTGGGTATGGACTGGCTGATCAAATATAAGGCTAACTTGAACTGCGCTGACAAGTCTGTCGTCGTGATCCACCCAACCGACGGGCACGTGACGTACCGGTCCCCGTATTCCAAAAATCCAACCGCTACCGCTCCTCTCTCTCCGGAGATCAGTCTCTATCTTATGGAAGGTATCAACCCGCCTGAAATGCATGAGATAGGTGTGGTGTGTGACTTTCCCGACGTCTTTCCTGAAGAATTGCCTGGCATGCCGCCAGATCAAACTGTTGAGTTTGTTATTGAACTGGTTCCCGGGACTGCCCCGATTTCCAAGAGGCCGTACCGAATGCCGACAGAAGAGTTGACTGAACTGAAGAAGCAACTAGATGAACTATTGGAAAAGGAATTCATTCGGCCTAGTAGTTCCCCCTGGGGTTGCCCCGTCATCTTTGTCAGGAAGAGGGATACCAATGTTCCTCGTCTGGTTGTTGATTACCGCCCTCTGAATGCGGTGACCATCAAAAACAAGTATCCTATTCCCCGAATGAATGATCTCTTCGATCAGTTAGCGGGTGCAACTGTGTTCTCCAAGATGGATCTGCGGTCAGGCTACCATCAGATCAAAATCAGGAAGGAGGATATTCCAAAAACGGCATTCACTACCCGTTATGGGTTGTATGAGTATACCGTCATGTCATTTGGTCTCACTAATGCTCCAGCTACCTTCATGAGGCTAATGAACTCGATCTTCCACGAGTATCTTGACAAGTTCGTCATCATCTACATTGATGATATCCTCGTTTACTCCAAAACCGACGAAGAGCATGATGAGCATCTTCGCCTAGTTCTGACCAAGCTTCGCGAACATCGCCTCTACGCTAAGTTCTCCAAGTGTGAGTTCTGGCTGAAAGAACTCGTCTTCCTAGGCCATGTGGTGTCAGCTTATGGAGTGTCCGTTATACCTGACAAGATTCAGTCGATTCTGGATTGGCCTACCCCAAAGTCTGTCAAAGACATCCGCAGCTTCCTTGGGTTAGCGGGTTACTACCGCCGATTCATCGAAGGTTTCTCCAAGATAGCCAAAGCTTTGACCGACCTTCTCAAGAAAGACAAGAAGTTTGTCTGGACGGACAAGGCTGAAGAGAGCTTCCAAACCCTAAAAGTCAAACTCACGACCACTCCTGTACTTGTCCTTCCAGACACCGACAAAGACTTTGTAGTCTATTGTGATGCATCCCTCCAAGGTTTGGGCTGTGTTTTGATGCAAGAAGGGCATGTTGTCGCCTATGCTTCCCGTCAACTCAAACCGCATGAGCAAAACTACCCTACTCATGATCTAGAGCTTGCTGCTGTGGTTCATGCTCTAAAGCAATGGAGGCCCTACCTGTTGGGTAACCGTTGCGAGATCTTCTCTGACCATCAAAGTCTGAAATACCTTTTCACTCAACCGGATCTGAACCTTCGACAGAGAAGATGGTTGGAGTTAATCAAGGACTATGATGTGACCCTCAACTATCAGCCTGGCAAAGCCAACGTCGTGGCTGATGCCTTGAGCCGCAAGTCTTATTGCAATACCCTAATGGTTGAGCGAGCTCAACCTGCTCTTCATGAAGAATTTGCACGTCTGAATCTGGAGATTGTTCCCTCCGGGTATTTGGCCAATTTAGAGATCCAGTCCACCCTCGAGGATGATATCAAGGCTGCCCAGCAAAATGATGCTGAAATCCTCGAGATCAAGGAGAAGATAGCCAAATGTTTCTCGGTTGATGACAACGGTGTCGTCTACTTCGGTAACCGTCTGGTGGTGCCCAAGAGTGGGAATACAAAAGAGTTGATCCTCTCCGAAGCTCACGAGTCACCCATCTCTATTCATCCGGGTAGCACCAAGATGTACCAAGATCTTCGCCCTCAATTCTGGTGGTCTTGCATGAAGCGCGAGATTGCCGAGTATGTCGCTGAATGCGACGTCTGCCGCCGAGTTAAGGCCGAACATCAAAGGCCAGCTGGTACTCTCCGCCCTATAGCCATTCCCGAATGGAAGTGGGATGAAGTTGGTATGGACTTCATTACCGGATTCCCAAGGTCTCAGAAGGGAAATAATGCAATTTGGGTAGTCATCGATCGCCTATCCAAGGTCGCCCATTTTCTTCCCGTCCGTGAGGATATCAATGCCAGTCAGCTTGCGGAGTTATATGCAACCCGGATTGTTCCGTTGCATGGAGTTCCGTTAAGGATTATCTCTGATCGGGGAAGTCTGTTCGTATCAAGATTTTGGCGAAGTTTCCAAACTGCTATGGGAACCCGTCTCAATTTCAGTACAGCTTATCATCCTCAAACCGATGGCCAAACTGAAAGGGTCAACCAAGTTCTGGAGGACATGCTTCTGGCATATGTCATCTCCTTCGGAAAAGGTTGGGAAAAATATCTTCCCTTCGCCGAGTTCTCCTACAACAACAGTTATCAAGCGAGTCTGCAGATGGCCCCATTTGAGGTTCTCTACGGAAGGAAGTGTCGAACTCCGCTCAATTGGTCTGAAACTGGAGATAGGCCACTCTTCGGTCCTGATGTGATCAATGAGGCTGAAGAGAAAGTCCACATCATTCGAGAAAATCTCAAGATTGCCCAGTCCAGGCAGAAGAGCTACTACGATAAGCATCATCAGGAAGTTCACTATGAAATTGGTGACAAAGCCTATCTTCGAGTCTCTCCCCTCCGAGGCGTTCGTCGTTTCGGAATCAAGGGAAAATTGGCACCTCGTTTTGTTGGTCCTTTCACTGTCCTGGGTAAGCGAGGTGACCTCTCCTATCAACTAGAGCTTCCAGAAAATTTTCCGGACGTGCATGATGTGTTTCATGTCTCTCAACTCCGTCGTTGCTTCAAAGATCCTAGTCGTGGGGTCAATCATGAAGAGTTGGATATTCAGGAGGATCTGACTTACCGCGAGCATCCTGTCCGCATCTTGGATGAAGCAGAAAGGAAGACTCGCAATAAATCCATCAAGTTCCTCAAAATCCAGTGGTCTAACCAATCTGAAGATGAAGCAACATGGGAATGTGAAACTAGTCTTCGCCAGGAATACCCCGCCTTCTTCACTCAAGCCTAGAATCTCGGGACGAGATTCCTATAAGGGGGATAGAGTTGTAACAGCCCCACTTTTGGACCCTGAAAATATGAGTAAATTTTTACTTTTGCATCTCATTTGCATCATGGCATCCTCATTCAAATTGCTTCACATGAAATAATAAGGGAGCAACAATTGAGAACCCAAAGGTGATGATGTGAGTGGTGAACAAAATTGCTAAGCAACTAAACATATTTGTCCAGGAAGTTCTAACTAATAACAAATATGTTTGTGGAAAATATTAATGCAATTGCAAATTCAATTACTTAAATAAAACCCTAAAATGCAAGAGAGCAAAGTCTGAAATGTTATCACATGAAATGTTTTCCAAATGGGCTGAAATTTTTATCACAGGTTCCAAATATTATATATTGGCTCTGTGAATTTTGCCAGAATTTTTAAAAGTATTTAAGGGCCTCAAATAAATGCCTGAACTTGCTGGGATTAAAGAAAAGGGAAAAAGATAAAACACTGACAGTGGGTCCCCACTGTCAGCTCCTTCCTCACTGTGGCGACAGGGGAAACCCTGGCGCCATGGCCGCGCCCACCTTGCCGCCGTGGCCTCTCCACCGCGCCCCCCTTGCTCTCTGGCCCCCCTTGGAGCATAAGGAGCCCTCCCACGACCATGTGCTCCTCCTCCCCTCCTTTTCCCCCACCTGCAGAAACCCTAAACTCGAGCCGCGCCATGTCCGCCGACTGACCGAGCCGCCTCCGCTCGCCGCCGATGTTGCCGACCTCCCGGAGCAGATCGGGCCGGGGCAAAAGATCGGCCTCCTTCTCCTCTTCCTCCTCGCCCCAGCAATCGGACCGGGGAGCTCGGAAATCGCCGCGTTCATCTCCATCTTCTCCGCCTCTGTCGCCGGCCGCCGAGCATGATTCCGGCGACGTCAGCCCTCCTCCGCCTCCGCCAAGCCCACCAGCACGCTCAGGGTGAGCTCACGGTCCTCGGAGACATCTTCCCTAGCTTCCCCCCCTCTGGTTCGCCGGATCACCGTAGACCGAACCGCGCCGCCGCCTTAACTCGTCGCCGGCGACCATTTGGTCCCTACCGCCACCACCTAGCTCGCCTCCTCGCGTAGATCCCAACCGTGCCCCTCGTTGGGTTTAGATCGTCGTAGATCGACGAGCGCGTGATCGGCACGCCGCCGGCCGCCGTCGCGCCGCGCCGGTCGTGGCGTCCCCGCGCCGGTCAAACCTGCCAGTGGCCCTCGGCCGACGTGGACGTCCAGGTGGATCTGGCCCCGCCGGTCAGCCACCGTGGCTAGATGCGGCCCGGTACAAAACGCCCGGGGCTTTTTCCTGGAATTAAAACATTTGGCAGAAAATTCAAATGAACTTTGAATTTGAATAACTTTTGAACCACTTGTCCAAAAATTACAAATAATATGTCAAAATACTCAGCAATAAAATGCCTATCTGTTAGTACCTTTGGATAAATTAATTGGTCGAAATAAATTGCCTTTATTTGCTGAATACTAAAATGGCAGAAATAATGTTGATTTTGGAAATTCCATAACTCTATGAATATTTGTCCAAAAATTATGGTTAAGCTCTTAAAATGTTCAGGAAAACAACATCTAAATGTTAGTTCCATTTTCCATGCAATAATGAGCCTTTAACTTGTTGTTTATTAAAATTCAAGAAAATGGCAGATTTAAATCAATTTTTGGGAATATCATAACTTGGTGAATAGTACTTCAAAAATTGCAAATGATATACCAAAATGACCAGCAAAGCAAATGCTATCTACCTATATTAATATCACAGCATGCAAACAGATTTTCCTTTGATGTTAATTTCGAAATGGTTAAAATGATTTAAATCGCATAACCGTTCAAATCACCATTTATTCGTTGTTGATCGGATAATTGCAAACAAGGTACCAAAACGATCAGTGGAACAAGGTCTATCTAATAATGTCATTTTCATGCATTTAGGACCCATATTTCAGTACTGGACGTTTTGATAAATAACGCAAATCACTAAGTTAAAGATGGAGTTTTAACCCGCTAATTGCAATATTTATTTACGGGTTCCATTTAACTTGTGGGAGATGCCCAATATGATTTCAATGCATAATATGACCATATCATCATGATTGTGCATTGCACCTTGTATTCGTGTTATTTATTCCTTTCTTGTATTGTTTGTGTTTCGGTAGATTCTGGAGTCGAGGTTCCACCACAATACCTTGGAAACCAGCGCGACCAGTACTACCAGCAAGGCAAGAGCTAACCTAACCTTCTTGGCATATCTCATATTACCCAAATATTTTATCCACCATATTATTGCATTCGATTCTGGTGACAAGTTTTGGTCAGTGTATATAATATCCTATCAATTGCATGTTCCCTGAACCATTATCTGTTTCCCCACCTATGAACCATAGATTGAAGTGTTGGCCTGAGATAAATCATATCTGTTGTATGTCATGCTTAGATACGCTTAGCCATGCTTAGTCGAGTGCTAGAGTTGTCCGTTGATTATTTCCATAATTGTGAAGTGAATGGAATGTTCGGACAGTGGTGGAGACTTGTGTTGATAATTAATTGCTAAGAAGCTGGGATGAGTTGCCATCGGGGATGGTGTTTTGTCTCGTTCTGGCCCCTAGGTGTGAGTTCTTATCGACCGAACCAAGAACCGAGCGTGCTTCCAAAGGTGGGAGTATGGGCTCCTTACTAACCGAATAATTAGTGCGGGCGTATCCAAGGGTGCTCTAGTTTGCGCTTTCCATTTGCGGGTGTGTGGCCGATGATGGTGATGATGGTGGAGGTGATAGGAGTGGCGATGGGGCAGGGTGTTGAAATAGGCGCTGAACTTGTCCTGTCGTCACGATGACCCTTGGATAGTCTCATGCTTTGTAAAGGTTTAACCGTGCCTGCCCTGCCGGCTTTGCCCGGAAGAGAGCTAAATGATCAGGCAAGGGGTCGGACGGTACCAATGGTAAAAACAGTACACCCCTGCAGGGTTTAATCTTTTCGAAAAGCCGTGTCCACGGTTATGGACAAATCTTGGTGAGATAGGTGAGATCATAGAGAACCTGAACCTTTAATCAAATGGCAGCTAGAGGTTGCATAATCAACGTGTGGTAAAAGGTTCATTTCCTCGAGGGAGATTCGAGGGAGTGCCTTGGTGGAGATAAGTGGAGTTGCTGAATACGGTTGGTTCCATGTGAACCGAAGAGAAAAGTGTTACCCTCTTATCCCCTTATGAAAACTTCTGAGTAGACGATGCCATGAGTCCTAGTCTTCGGAAGGAAAAACTAGCTTTATGCAAAACAACCACTCATATAGCTTTGAAGCCTCCGTAAGCATCGGGCCTATATCGCCCTACTAATTCTTGCGAGTACGTCGTACTCAGCCTTGCTTTGTTGCTTATTATTTGTTTCAGATCAGGACGCCACCGAACTAGAAGGTGGGTTCTATGTTGACTTCGACGAGTAGTCTGGGGTTCCCAGGTGGAAGCTTGGGACGTCATGGAATAGGCTGGCACGGGATAATTATCTGTAGGCCTCTTAGGTCATAATTTGGATCTTGTTGTTTAGACAACTTTAATTTGCTTCCGCTTGTTGTAATGATGGGTTAGTGACCTATGATGTGTCATTTGCTATCTTTCTCAATTATATGAGTTGAACTATGATATCTTTGTGTCGTAGAGTCTGTGATGTGCCACTTGTTCCGCAGTCTTGGTCTCTTTGTTATACGTGAAAGCGATGTCTGAGCTTATGGCATGATCGAGGTGTTGTGTATCGATGATGTATTCCGAGCACGCCTGCCAATGTGTTTTGGCCTGGGATTGGTAACCCCAGTAACCCTTGATTGTGTAGCATGACCGGTTGCACAACGTTTCACTGTATAGCTCTGGGGTCAGGGCGCTACATGAAATTAGCTTTGGAACGTTGATACCATTTCAACTCTTCCTCACGCAAAAGTTTGGCTATTTCCACGTTAGATTGGCTTTTCAGCTCAATTTCCTGTGGGGATAATAGACGCACTTCCGCCAATGCCTCCAATGCATCGATAATCGAGGTAAGACGTAACTTTTCTTTTTTAAGTAAACCACTAGTATGACGTGCCCACCCAACAAGATGAGTGCGCAAAGCCCGCATCTTGTTATTCCATATCTGGATCGGGGAGGCACCCGCGACTGGTCTGTCCCAAATCATTTTGACCATCTCCTGGAAACCTTCTCTCAAAAGCCATCCAAGTTCAAACTTGAACCGCGGTTTGGCTGGAGGAGTAGCCATTCCGATGGACAAAAGAATAGGGGCATGATCCGACATACCCTCAATACGCTCTAAAGCCCATACTGATACCAATGGGAACTTGGATTCCCAATCAGTGTCCATCAGCACACGGTCCAGCTTTTCGTATGTGGGTTCCGGCAGAGAATTAGCCCAAGTGAACTGTCTCCCAACCATTGCAATCTCTCTTAAATCAAAGCTGTCAATGACCGCATTGAACAAAAGAGGCCAACGGTTGTCAAAACGGCCCCTGCTTTTCTCGAACGGAAAACGAAGCAAATTAAAATCCCCACCGATGATAAGCGGATGCGGGTTGTCCTTTGCCAAGTTTACCAATTCACGAAGAAAATCAGACTTATGCTCTACCTGGGCAGGCCCATACACAGCAACAAGACTCCAAATGAAGTTGTCAACCTTATTCCGGATGTGCATTTTTAAGTGAAAATCACCATCCGAAACGGCCAACACCTCCATGGTATCAGTCTTGACGCCAAGTAATATACCACCCGAACGACCCCGCGGGGGCCGAGAGTACCAAGCAAAATCCATACCACCTGAAAGGCGGTTCAAAAGACCTTGCGAGAACTCCCGCCTACCCGTCTCCGAAATAGCCAAGAAATCCAAATTATGATCCCGAATGCATCCAGCGAAGTGCAAGTGTTTAGCCAAGTCACCAAGACCTCTGCTATTTGCAAACATGCCATTCATCTGGAAACTATTGGGGATTTGGAGACCTTAGCCCGTCTCCGGGACGCCTTGTTAGAGGCGGATTTAGACTTCCGGCCGGATGCTGTGAGCTCATACAATGAACTAAGCCCGTCCTCGTCCAAACCCACCTCCGACACATCACCAACAAGATGAGAAAGAAGCTGACCATCTGATGTGGCATTCGCCTCTTCCTCATCCTCGTAGGTGGCTGTCAACACCGTCGAAGCTTTTGGAATAACCGTTAGACGGTCAAATTCCATATGCCTCAAGACATTAGTTGACACCTCTACTTGAGGCTTTTCACTACCAAGATTAAAACCTACACTATGAAGCTTAGACTGAATTGACTTATTTGAAAAAGAAAGAAAAGACTTCGAATTTAAATCCGTACCTATGGAGTCCAAATTATGAACTGCCTTACGACGCATAGCCTTTGCCAACGAGTCCTCGTCAGTGACGGAGGCCCCGTCCAACCCCACCCCAAACCGCTCGCTACGACGGATCGGAGTAGTAGACGACGCCACCAAAGGAGGTGGCGTACAAGGCGAGGTAGAACCTCCAACAGGTGTCGGCGACGCCGGCGCAGCGATGGCCTGGGCCAGCATTGGTGACGAAGGTGCCGACCCCAGCCCAGCTACGCCCTGAGCTAGTAGAGGCGAAGAAGATACCAGCTCAGGTCCCATCCGTAGAGCACGAACAGGTGACAGAGGGGTCAAAGTCGGGGAAGAGACCACCTCCATCACACTCTCCACCACCACAGGAGAGACCGGGGCTGCACTGCCCGAGTCGGGTGACGGAGGGGTCAAGGTCGGGGCAGAGACCACCTCCATCACACCCTCCTCCACCACAGGAGAGTCGGCAGCCCCTGTCTCCAGCTCAGAAGAGAGGACCGGTCTAGCTGAACCGCCACCCTCAGAAGAGGCTACCGTGAGCCCCACAGCAGCAACCACTGCCAACTCCGAGTCCAATTCGGCGACCACCGGTGCCGCCGAGGACAGCCCCGATGCAGCAGGAGACACCGGCCCAGAAGACAAACGCAGAAGATGAGGCGAGGTGCGCCGCACCCTAGAAACGATCTCCATACCACGAGGCGTCGTCGGACTAGGGTTATACGGGGTGATCGCCACCATGTGCCTCACATCCGACACCACAGACCGCCCAACACCTGGAGCCCCAGAAGACGTATTAGCATCAATCTCCATATGGGAACTCTGCTGGCTAGTCCTACCAGGAGCAATCGCCGGATCCAAAGAACCCGAACCCGAACCCTCAGCGTTACCAGGACCATCGGATCCAGAATCGTCTCCCTTACGCCTCCAGAAAAAAGGAACAAAGCTCGGATCAGGGCCAAAAGCACTAGACTCCCGCCGGAAGAAGAAATCATACTCCCCGAGCTTGATAACGCAAGATGCACCAATATAAGTACCCTGCTCATCCTGCCGACTGTCCAGAACCGAGGAATCAGTCATCGCCACCAAGATCCTCGGTTCCTCGGTTCTGGACAGTCGGCAGGATGAGCAGGGTACTTATATTGGTGCATCTTGCGTTATCAAGCTCGGGGAGTATGATTTCTTCTTCCGGCGGGAGTCTAGTGCTTTTGGCCCTGATCCGAGCTTTGTTCCTTTTTTCTAGAGGCGTAAGAGAGACGATTCTGGATCCGATGGTCCTGGTAACGCTGAGGGTTCGGGTTCGGGTTCTTTGGATCCGGCGATTGCTCCTGGTAGGACTAGCCAGCAGAGTTCCCATATGGAGATTGATGCTAATACGTCTTCTGGGGCTCCAGGTGTTGGGCGGTCTGTGGTGTCGGCTGTGAGGCACATGGTGGCGATCACCCCGTATAACCCTAGTCCGATGACGCCTCGTGGTATGGAGATCGTTTCTAGGGTGCGGCGCACCTCGCCTCATCTTCTGCGTTCGTCTTCTGGGCCGGTGTCTCCTGCTGCATCGGGGCTGTCCTCGGCGGCACCGGTGGTCGCCGGATTGGCCTCGGAGTTGGCTGTGGTTGCTGCTGTGGGGCTCACGGTGGCCTCTTCTGAGGGTGGCGGTTCAGCTGGACCGGTCCTCTCTGCTGAGCTAGAGACAGGGGCGGCCGACTCTCTTGGGGTGGACGAGGGTATGATGGAGGTGGTCTCTTCCCCGACTTTGACCCCTCCGTCACCCGTCTCGGACAGTGCAGCCCTGGTCTCTCCTGTGGTGGTGGAGAGTGTGATGGAGGTGGTCTCTTCCCCGACTTTGACCCCTCTGTCACCTGTTCGTGCTCCACGGATGGGACCTGAGCTGGTATCTTCTTCGCCTCTACTAGCTCAGGGCGTAGCTGGGCTGGGGTCGGCACCTTCGTTGCCAACGCCGGCCCAGGCCATCGCCGCGCCGGCGTCGCCGGCACCTGTTGGAGGTTCTACCTCGCCTTGTACGCCACCTCCTTTGGTGGCGTCGTCTACTACTCCGATCCGTCGTAGCGAGCGGTTTGGGGTGGGGTTGGACGGGGCCTCCGTCACTGACGAGGACTCGTTGGCAAAGGCTATGCGTCGTAAGGCAGTTCATAATTTGGACTCCATAGGTACGGATTTAAATTCGAAGTCTTTTCTTTCTTTTTCAAATAAGTCAATTCAGTCTAAGCTTCATAGTGTAGGTTTTAATCTTGGTAGTGAAAAGCCTTAAGTAGAGGTGTCAACTAATGTCTTGAGGCATATGGAATTTGACCGTCTAACGGTTATTCCAAAAGCTTCGACGGTGTTGACAGCCACCTACGAGGATGAGGAAGAGGCGAATGCCACATCAGATGGTCAGCTTCTTTCTCATCTTGTTGGTGATGTGTCGGAGGTGGGTTTGGACGAGGACGGGCTTAGTTCATTGTATGAGCTCACAGCATCCGGCCGGAAGTCTAAATCCGCCTCTAACAAGGCGTCCCGGAGACGGGCTAAGGTCTCCAAATCCCCAATAGTTTCCAGATGAATGGCATGTTTGCAAATAGCAGAGGTCTTGGTGACTTGGCTAAACACTTGCACTTCGCTGGATGCATTCGGGATCATAATTTGGATTTCTTGGCTATTTCGGAGACGGGTAGGCGGGAGTTCTTGCAAGGTCTTTGAACCACCTTTCAGGTGGTATGGATTTTGCTTGGTACTCTCGGCCCCCGCGGGGTCGTTCGGGTGGTATATTACTTGGCGTCAAGACTGATACCATGGAGGTGTTGGCCGTCTCGGATGGTGATTTTCACTTAAAAATGCACATCCGGAATAAGGTTGACAACTTCATTTGGAGTCTTGTTGCTGTGTATGGGCCTGCCCAGGTAGAGCATAAGTCCGATTTTCTTCGTGAATTGGTAAACTTGGCAAAGGACAACCCGCATCCGCTTATCATCGGTGGGGATTTTAATTTGCTTCGTTTTCCGTTCGAGAAAAGCAGGGGCCGTTTTGACAACCGTTGGCCTCTTTTGTTCAATGCGGTCATTGACAGCTTGGATTTAAGAGAGATTGCAATGGTTGGGAGACAGCTCACTTGGGCTAATTCTCTGCCGGAACCCACATACGAAAAGCTGGACCGTGTGCTGATGGACACTGATTGGGAATCCAAGTTCCCATTGGTATCAGTATGGGCTTTAGAGCGTATTGAGGGTATGTCGGATCATGCCCCTATTCTTTTGTCCATCGGAATGGCTACTCCTCCAGCCAAACCGCGGTTCAAGTTTGAACTTGGATGGCTTTTGAGAGAAGGTTTCCAGGAGATGGTCAAAATGATTTGGGACAGACCAGTCGCGGGTGCCTCCCCGATCCAGATATGGAATAACAAGATGCGGGCTTTGCGCATTGTGTAAATTACTCACATATATAATCCTAGAAGTATCTCACCATGTCCTTCCTTAGTCAAGTAAAACCATGCAACCCATGTTACCCTGACGGTTACTCACATATATGAATCTCTGCTTGCAGTTTCTCTAGAAGACTGTGTGCAAAATACTAGAACCTGAACAATTAGCTCTGACGAACTAGAATTTTTGCATGCTTGCTATAAACATCTGAGGCACAGTTAAAAATCCATAATGCTTTGACACATGCTAGCTGATTATGTGAAGAGTGAGGAATGATAGAATATGCAACCAGGCCACAGCTGCGGCTCCAGTAATCTTCCAACGAATAGCTGGCGAATTGAAGCTCCAGGCCACACGGTCACAAAACAAGCAGGAACTGCTCCAGGAATGTGCTGAAAAGTTTCAAGGTTAGTCTCATGTATATGGTTTTATTTTCTTTCTCTATTTTTCCTTAGCTCTTTTCCTTGCCAGACTGTAACACTGGCTGTAAGTTTTTAAATGTAACTAATCAATGATCTAAGAAGATCCAAGGTTGAGACAGTCCTCTTTATTTTCCCTTTCAAACAAACGATAATCATACTACACGAGATCAGTTTAGTGGGATCTAACTTTTTGTGGCACAATCATGGTGATCTGGTATAATGTTTGTAATATTAGAACGTATACACGTGCATTTAGTTTTTAAGATTTTTTGAAAAATAGCTGAGACATACATGAATTAACTCAAATTATGGTACTTGCATATGGGTAAATAAAATTTATGATACAAAACTTAGAATTGGGATTCAAATTATAAGTTATATTGTATTAATTTGGTAAAAAGGGATTATTAAGATAACACCCGTGCGGATGCACGGGTTGACGACTAGTCTAATTAATTTGTAGTGTCAGATGGTATATTTACACATCAACTGATCAATATTACTACTTGTGTTGATGGTGTTGGATAGGTCTTTGAAGGGAGCACACATGCGGCTGGTGTCGAGGGATCCAAGCGCTGCTACCGGATCAACTTAGTGGTTGCTAAGGTTTTCGTCACTTCACTCTAGATATCTGTGAAGGTTAACCCTATCAATGTATTCTCTGTAGATAGCACTTGACTTATTTTATTTTTCTCAAATGTCCTTGGCTATATAAGTTGAGCCACACTCTATTGAAAGCATCATGTACAAAGAATAAATAAACTGGCACTTTTGAGTTTCAAATGAAGCTGAGCTATTATCGTTTGATGATTTTAGTTGAGTTTTCTAACGTTTGACGTCGCTTTCTTGGAAAAAGGAGAACAAATAAAGGACATTCTGAAGTAACTATTTGTATATTGTTTGAAGCCTTAATATATTTGATCTTGACATGGAAATCAATATGGATAGTACACTGCTCTTTCAATCCTCACAAGATTAAATTCCATTTAATGTAAGTACTACACTGCTATTTAAGTCCTAAAAAGATGAACTTTTTTTTGGTAGGAATGAAGACATAAAAGCTTTTCTGTAAAAGAAAAATGAAGCACTAGAACTACTATTTATCTTGTAGAACAGAGGCATATGATGTTTGTTAGAGGTAGCTTTTTTTAGAAGCACGGAGTAGCTTTTTAGAGAAACAATTGGAGGTTACATTCATGCTACCATACTACTACTTGGCTTGGTCTTTTTTTCATAAATGTGCAAGGCTTCTTATAGTAATCCAAGATGGTGTTTAGGTGGAAGTCATGGTCAAAATGATTGTGTGCCAAAAAGGACCTTATATATATGTGCTCACAACTATTCTTTAACAAACTATTAACCTAAGAAATTTAGGATTTTGTTACTGATTAATTAACACTTCCAATTAGAATGCTATTCATTACTTTCGGCTCACATCCCGTGTAGATGATTTGCTTATTTCTGTTATCCGTTTTCTTTTCTTTTCCTGGTAGAGGAGAGAGGGGTACAACATGCCCTTTCAGTGCCCCACAAAGGCATCCTTATCTATTGACTCTGCTCCCTCCTAAAAATGATGCTTTTTTCTAAGTTGCCCGAGTGGAGCAGATATCAATATTTTGGTTTTTTTTTCTCCATAATAGGAGCTTGCAGACCACCTAGGAGGACTGCCGGCATGTTGAATTGAGCATGTTGCATCCATGGTTCTATGTCCTCGGTCCCACTTACACTGGTATTCACACTTCGCATCCCTGCCATGTTCCTGATTTTATCGGATGTCCCCGAAGGGACGCCATGTTCCTGATGATACGAGTATATCTGAACCCTGCGTGATAATAAAGATGGTAAGTTTTATTAGCATCGTGTTGTAATCTCTACTACTATTAAACAAGCGAATATTTTCTTTCCTAGGAACACCCCGGTAAGTGTACCCAGCCTGCTTTGTACCACCAGATCATCCCACTCACCTAGATCTAAAGGTTTAAATTGATCTAACTAGAGCAACTCCAGCCAGCCCCCCAGGAGCCCCCCAGACGAAAATCGTCCCAGTCGCACCCCCAGGACGTCGTTTTTCACCGGATAAACAAAAAAATACGCCGGCGAACCCAAGCCGAACCCAACCACTTGGGTTTCACCTGGGGGCGCCGGCGAATGCTTTTGCATGCAAAAGGCCCACGGTCAGTCTCTCAGCTTCCTCTCTCTCCTGTTTTTTCCAATCCCACCACCACGTGCGAGAGCTCCTTTCTCTCTCCTTTTTCTTCCACCGTGGTCGCCCCTCGCCGCCGTGCTCGCCCCCACCACCGTGACCTCGCGCCGCCGACCCTCCGCCCAGCTCCGCCTCCGGGAGAAAGGCCTATTTTTTTCGCAGCTCCTCGAAGTCGCGGCGCTCTTCCTCGCGCCGGCGTCGCCGGGCGTCCCTTGCGGCCGGGGCCGGGGCGGCCCTCGCTGGGGCGGAGCTCTCGGTCCTCGCGTCCCTCGCCGGGGCGGCCCTCGCGTCCCGCGCCTCGCGCCTGGCCGGCGTCCAAGGGCGGAGCTCGCGGCTCGCGCCCGTGGCGTGCGCTTACGTGGCGTTCGCAGCCGAGCTCGCGGCTCGCGGCCCTCGCGTCGCCGCCGCCTGGCCACGAGGCGCCGCACGGGAACCTCAAGTCGTCGAACGTGCTCCTGGCGCCAGACTTCAAGCCGCCAACAGAGCAGTGGGAGAGCCAGTCGGAGCAAGATGCTCCTTAAACACACTATACGGCAGCTGCAAAAACAAAGTAGCATCCGTACCGAAACCGGAAGTGAAAGCAGAAGGCCTCGGAAGTCGAAGTGTCGGGCACCGCATGGTAGGATGCTCAGTGTTGTTGCATACCAAGCAATAGTGCTGAACCGTACAATCTTTGGTCGCGTGGGTATTAACCGCACACTTCCAACAGACAGTAGCCTTCTTCTTGGCCTTGCTCTGAGGGGCAACAGTACTCTCAGCAGGAACAACATCAACAACAGAAGCCACAGGAGAAGCAGAAACCACCTGCTGCTGCTGAGCCCCCGACTGCTGACCATACATAACCATCCCTTGCTGCATACCAGCGGACACGAACTGAGGCTGCTGCACAAACGGCGCCACCTGCTGTGGCTGAAACCCCTGCTGAGACAGAGCCTGCTGCGGAGCCTGAACCGCCGCCCCCGACGGACCATTCTTCTTCTTCTTCTTAGCTCGAGACGCTCCCTGCCCAACCGCAGCAACCGGAGGAGGGATAGGCTGCTGCTGGAACGGCGGAAACGCCGGCGTCTGAAACGGCGGAGGCAGGAACTGCCCGTACGGCATCATCGGCGGCATGTAAGCCGGCGGCCCATACTGCCGAGATGGCTGCTGCAAGGGCTGCTGGACAGGCTGCTGAGGAGGCCGAAACGAAGCTGCTCCCATCGACGACACCGCTGGCGGCGCACCCACCGCCACCGGAGGCGGCTGCACCCCGCCATTGAGCGGCGCAGATTGACCCGGCGCCAGCCCCGGCCCGGCCATCGGAGTATGGCCGAACGTGGCCTGCTGAAGGAGACCTGAAGCGGGAGGGCGAGAAGGACCTCCGCCACCCCCTCCGGCCGACGACGGGCGATGCGGCGCCCCAGCCATCCTGCTGGCCGAATGCGCGGCGACCACGGCGGCGAAGGACCGAGTCCACCGAGGTGGCCGAGGCGGAGAAGCAGGCGAGCGCGAGGGAGAGGGTGTCGAGGAAGGCGTGGACGAAGACGATGGCGGCGCAGCGGGACGGTGGAGCGGCGACGTACGTGATGGTGGCGGTGGAGGCAGATCGATCGAAGACGAGGCTGGCTTGGAACGCGACCAGAAAACCTTGAAGCGACGATGCAGATGCTCCCAGGACCCCGGACGGACACGATCGATTGGTTCTCTGTGGGCCCGTCCAGGCGTAACAGTCGGAGTTTGAAAACCATCCACGCCCGCGTCGCACGTCGCCGGAAAAACCGGATCGCCGTCACCAGTGGAAGCGACCCCAGGTGCCGCCGGATTCGTCACCGGCAACAGACGCTCCGGTCGAGCGATGGGCTGAAGAACGCTGCCGGCCTTGGCGAGGAAGTCTCCCAGGATCGGCGGCGGCGAGATACGCCGTGGAGGAAGCGGTCCTCGCCATGGCCCCATGCGAGGCGGCGATCTCGACAGACGCAGGCCTGCAGGCGAGAACGCCGTACCGCTGCGCCGTCGCCGAGATGAAGCCACCGGTTCCACCAACGGAGGAGACCTGCGCACATTTGAAACATTAGGGTTCTCACCGTCACCGGACGTCGATACTCGCTCCCAGAACCTGCTCTCCGGCGTGGGGAAGCCCGCGTCTGCCCAGAATTCCTGCCGGAGCTCCGCTTCCGTGCGCCGTGGCCGGCGAGAAATCGGCGACGTAGATCGACGCGAGACCTCCGCATCCATGGAGCCCAAGGCCACATGAACGGAGACGTGAGCCTCGTCTAGCTCCTCGCCAAACTCCTCCAGCCCAGACGGAGCAGCCTCTAGGTCGCCAAGGCAACCGAACCGAGAACCAGAGCAGCCCGCCGGCCTCCATGCCGGCGGTGCCATGGTCAGTCGCCGTCGCCCTAGCGTCGCCACACTGTCTCACGTCTCTTCACGTGCGGCCAATCGCCGTTGAAATCCCTCCTATTCCAAGATCCCTTCATCAAAGTTTTTTTTTACGTGCCTATTTTCCTTGGGACGTGACGTGATGAGATGCATTGAGGTGTGTACAAAAGTAATGCGTTAAAAGTTAACGTAATTTTTCGCTTAATCCTGTCCATCAATTATCGATCTAACCATATAAAATAATTTAGGTGATGTGGATCAACCTGGTGTCTCTATTTTAGACTCCGTATTGTGCTTTTAGTATATAATAGATAGATAGATTTGTTTTTTGACAATAGGCTTTGTACAAAGCCATTTATTGAAGAACATACTGGATCCCATCTTGTGGAGATTTTTTTTCTCAGATTTGCGCCTTGCTACTGCAAACTAGTTATACTTACGTATATCTCACTAGAATAGTCTACCAGTTGAACAGGTCAACAAATGCAGCATGTCTGTATTTTCTGGAAAAAGTCCTCAGCGACCTTTAGCCATGGTATCGTCATTGTCAATTGTCACACGATCCTCGTTTTCTAGCCAGTGGTCAACACAAGTTGAAAAGTTGAAGTAATAGTGTGTGTATGTTTGGACTTCTCTACGCAACCTGAAGTGTCCGGGTAGTATGCCACGTTAAGTAATAAAGTCAAAAGGTAGAATTTTCTAATAGATTTTCTACATCTCATTCGTATGCATTTCTTTGTTTCACGTCCACTAATAGCGAGACATTCTTCCAATCCTTAAAACGGCCGGATCCTTAGAGCATCTCTAAGAGATCCCTAAAACTGCCGATCCTTAAAAAATTGGGTTGATGCCTTTTTTTAAACCCGCGAGCAGAAACCTCATATTGTCTCAACACTTTTTTTTAAGGAGGCCCATAGATCGGTCTCCACGTGCAGTATATCATTGGCTCGACTGCCTATTTACGGGAGCAAACCCTCATTTCTCCCGTGGCCGCTTGATTCCACCGATTCAACCACCTCCGGCGAGCTCTGGCCACCACCCGGACGAGATCCAGCGCGGTATGAGGGGAAGTGTTGAAATATTATTAAATACGGATTTGCTAATTCTCGGGCGCCTGATTTTTTCTTATGTACGTCTCAGTCATCCACAAAAATGTGCATGAGTTACACTTTTCTGGCAGAAATGTGCAATTGCACTTTTCTGCCAGAAAAGTACAATTCGTTCTAGTTGCACTTTTTTTTGAACTGTATTTGCACTTTTTCTGAGGTGATTTAGACTTAAGAAATTCTCAGGCGCCTGATTTTTTTTTTATGTCTCAGTCATCCACAAAAATGTGCATGAGTTACACTTTTCTGAGAGAAATGTGCAATTGCACTTTTCTGCCAGAAAAGTGCAACTCGTTCGAGTTGCACTGTTTTTTAAACTGCAGTTGCACTTTTTCTGAGGTGATTTAGACTTAAGAAATTCTCAGGCGCCTGACTTTTTCTTATGTCTCAGTCATCCACAAAAATGTGCATGAGTTACACTTTTCTGGGAGAAATGTGCAATTGCACTTTTCTGCCAGAAAACTACAGTTGCACTTTTCTAGGTGATTGAGACTTAAGAAATTCTCAGTCAACTGAGACATAGGCAAACCCTATTAAATATGCAAGTTACGGAATAATTCACAAATCACATTAATTATGTGTTGTACATATAATTCTAACAAACATACTACATTTTTTTTTCGAAATGGGGTTTTACATATATCTCGCACACAAGTTTACACTATATATGAACCAGTATTTTGGCATTACATATATACACCCGTTATTACACTTGTTAAGGAATATTACACATGCTAACAGACTAACAGCGCTACAATTAATGGTTGGTGCAACATCGCTGTGAAGGTCATGCACACATCATCTCCCAACTGAAAGGACAGATGTGCTTTCAATACTCGCTGTCGACGAAGGATAGGCCATGATGAATTGGTCAAATCCTTCATTCTGCATTATGGTCATCATCTGAAAGCTTAAATCCGTCGGTGTCATCTCCGGTAATGGCATGTCCCCCTCAAGGTACCGCATCACTTGCCGCATGGTTGGTCTTGCATTCGCAAATGGATGGGAACATAGAAGGCCTAGCTTCAGAGCAACACACGCCTCATCAGCGTCGTAGTTGCCCCCAAGCCGTTTATCCACGGCGTCGAGGAGCGATCCCTTGTTCCATCGGTCGAGCACCGATTCGACGAGCAATACTTGGCCATCCTCATCCTGTAAGCTCGCATTGACACTGACAGGCCTCTGCCCACAGGTAACTTCGAGGATGAACACTCCAAAAGCAAACACATCAGTGAGAGGTGTTGCTTTGCTAGTATGTCCTAGCTCTGGAGCCAGGTATCCTATGGTTCCCACCACATGTGTTGTCTGCGGGTCAGTGTCGTGGTCGTACAGTCTTGCGAGGCCAAAGTCACCGAGTCTCCCGTTCATGTTGCTGTCAAGGAGGACATTGCTAGCTTTGATGTCCCGATGGATCACAACTTTCTCCCACTCTTCGTGAAGGTAGACCACACACGATGCAATGCCTTTGATTATATGCCATCTACGAGGCCAATCCAGAATTGGTCTGTCTCCTGACCTACCGTGTAAGTACTTGTCAACACTTCCGTTTGACATGTACTCGTACACCAGAAACAGTTCGCCTCTTCGTCGGCAGTAACCGAGTAGCGGCGCAAGATTGCGGTGCTGAAGGCGTCCTATGCTGACGACCTCCGCGATGAACTCCTTGATGCCTTGCCTTGAGTCGTGTGACACCTTCTTCACAGCAATCTGCACTTCGGACGGCGCTGGAAGGACACCCTTGTATACCCTGCCAAATCCTCCGATTCCTAACAGGTTCGTGTCTTTGAAACCTTCGGTTGCGCTGTACAGATCCTTGTATGCGAATCGACGTGGCCCGTATTCAACCTCCCAGTCTTCTCGCAGCTCCGCGTACCTGAAATGCCTCCGGAATACGAGGACAACGATGATGCCCAGGACGAGGACGAGCGCTCCGGTTGCTATTGGCAAAACTATCTCCAACACCTTGGATCGCGGCTTCGGTCCCACGCGTGGAAGCTTCGGTAGCTTCGCTATGTTAATGGCCGGCGCAGGGCCGTTCATGGCAAAGCTCCAACCAAGCACGTAGTGTCGGACGTTGATTGTGCCGGTCGCGGAGGAGAAGCCGACGTATGCGACGTCTGTTATCACGGTTGTGAGGTTGTAGGTGGCTGTGAATAATGGCTTCACAGGTCTGCCGACCTTGACGGGAGCCATGGTGACGGCGATCTGCGCAACCGTGTGGTCGTAATCCACCCACACCTGCATGGCCTGACGGCTGATCAGACTCAAGTTGCGGAAGTTACCATCCTTGTCGTCGTAGTAGCCGGCGTAGTAGGACTGCAGCGACTTGAGGCCGTTGACGTTGGCGCCGGCATGGTTGGCGTTGAGGTCGTCGTACTCCTTGTTCTGGATGGTGTCCAGCTCCACGGCGAAGAAGTGGTTGCTGTTGTTGCCGCTGTTCTGGACGTCCGTGAGGCCCAGGAGCTGGCCGGGGAGAGCGGACGAGAAGTTCTTGCTGGGCGCCACGACGAAGGCCATGCCGTGGGCGCTCAGGTCGGTGTAGATGGACAGGATGGCGAACACGAAGGAGGCGGAGAAGGATTGCACCGTCCCGCCGCGAGACCCGGCGAAGCGCAGCGGAGTCGGGTAGAACGCGTGGCCTTTCTGCTGGTCTGTGCCGTTGGTGAGCTCGAGGAGCCCGCCTGAGGTGACCGTGGTCGCGCCGTCCAAGGTGAGGTTTGCGCCGGAGAAACCGGAGTAGACGAATTGGTCTTCGCCGGTGGTGTAGGCTGCTAGACTAAGGCAAAGGCAGAGGAGGTGGACAAGGATGAAGACAGTCTTCATAGTTGGAGGACAAACGAAGACGAAGGGGATGCTTGCACAGCCACAGACTGCTCTAATAGTACGTGTGTACCGAACTACCGATGCTCTTGCACTGCCTCCTTGCCCTCAGTGCTCTGGAGGCTGTGGCAACGGGCCGGATACATGTCACCTTTTCAACAGACGTCGCGCTCGATCAAGCAATTAGCATCCACTTTTTCGTCTCGTATGATTCAGAGACTTGATAATCTTGAGACATATGACTGTCATATATTTTTTAATATGCTCGTATTACTTTTTATTTGGATCGTCTATGCGTTCTGTCGACTCGTTTACTTTTCTCTTTTCCTTTTCTCACGGCCCAATGTAAACATTTACATAATATAACGCTGCTGAAATTTAAATAAATAATTATTAGATCTGACTAAGGGCATGCATTGCTACTTCCACATGAGGTGCAACGAAATTGCAAAATTTTGAAATCAGTACACTGAACAACATGTACTGCCAATCTTATGGTGATAGCTTTATCGATTTTTTTTGGCACACTACTGCAGAAATTAACTGCTGGTTCTGAATGTAATTTTGTGAGAGTTTCTTCGAGTTGCTCTATCTAATTCGTCTAGAACCAAACGCGAGTACGTGGCTTTCTTTGAGAACCATCGTCTTCTCTCAATAATATTCTGATGTATCTTCTTCATTTGTTCAACAGATCCTCAACAATGGTGGGATTTCTGACGATTTTTTTAATATTCCAAGAGGATCTCTAGTGAACTTCTCATCTTCTAGGCGGAGAATCTAACAAGACCAACAACCTGAGATCGTTTTAACAATTGCTTCGATTGGCACTCTACCCCGTAGCTGGGCGTTCCGGTGGTATCCTTTTAGGTGTCAACGAAGATGCTTTCGATGTTATAGAACGGACCAGCCGGCACCTTCTCTGTCTCTGTGGTTGTCTGGCAGCTGGACCATATCAAGACATTGATCCTTTTCATGGTTTACGGCCCTACTACTGACCACAGCCGCACGTCGGAATTCCTAGCTGAGCTACACTCAGCCATTTCGGCCTGGGGTTGGTGGAGATTTCAACCTAATTAGGGGATCAGCATCCAATTAAAAACAATTCCAACATCAACTCGAGAGTGCATCGTTTTAACAATTGCATCACCAACCTTGCCTTGAAGGAGATCAGACGTGTTGGGGCACGTTTTATTTGGACAAACAAACAACTCAACCCGGTCAGATGTGTTCTCGATAGGGTTTTCATGTCCTCGGATTGCAAACACTTGTTTCCCCTTTGCTTTGGCGAGTGAACCTAGAGAAGGAAGGCCAAGACCAGAAGGCAAATCTCCTCTCTCAAACCCAGACGCTTAACCTCCAAGCTGACTCATCTGGCTTAAACGAGGAAGGCTGGGCCCTCAGATACCATCTGGAGGAACAACTCATCCACCTTGCCACGGTGGAGGAAGCTTATTGGAAGTAGCATAGCTTCCATGCCATGGCCAACGTGTGTCGGTGTAAATGTGCCATCACTAGGCTAGTTTCAGATCAGGGGATCATCACGGAACTGTTGCCCAAACCTCATCCCTGGGTTGGGGACATAGTCTACACTAGTAGAAAAACCACCTTTCGTCCCGGTTGGTTTGGGCCATTGGTCCCGGTTCCCCAACCGGGACTATCCAATCGGGACGAATGCTCGTCCCGGTTGGGACACCAACCGGGACGAATGGGGGGGCACGTGGCCCGGCCACAGGCAGCGGGGGCGGAGGCTTTGGTCCCGGTTCGTATTACGAACCGGGACTATTGTCCCGTCAGATTTTACTTTTTCCAAAAATTTCAGAAAATTGTTTAAATTTATAAAATAAATAATGCTTATTCTGTAATTCATAAAAATATGAATAAAATACCAAAATATTCAGAAAAATAAGACCTATTTGATTATGAAAAATGCATGCATGTTTAAAAAACTTAAATTAAATATTTCTTAGAACTACAAAAATGCCACTACTAGTTAAATAAGAGGAACCACTATTACACATCATCGCCACGAATATATATATATTACACACATCTCATTCGTCGTCCTACATATATACATCTCTTTTACACTCTCACTATTTAATTTCAACCTTACAGTAGTATTCTCCTTTCGGATCTAGGACCTCTGCAAGTAAGAATCCGGCAATTTCCTCTTGAATTGCTCGTATGCGATCGTGTGGTAGAAGGCCATCCCGCAACCGTTCGATCTAATTAAAAAAGGGTCAATATATATGAATGAAAGTAAACAGAATTGATGGCAATAAACTAAGATTATGAATATTGCATACGCACTTGAAGTTGTTCTAAGATTCTGCCCTTCTCACAGCACGTCTGACGAATGAACTCGCAGACGTAGTATCCACATAAATGATTCCCACTTCCCTGGCTCAAACACTTTATGGGAACAGAGTTCAATCAAAATAATAATGAAGAATGGTAATGGTATTGAACTAGAATCAAAGAGATGCGCGGATCTAGATAGTAGTACTTACATTTATTGGTTTAAATGTAAGCTCCTCCGCCCATTCACCCCTAGCCCTGGCGGTGAATCGTTTCCAAGCCCTGCCCGGCAAAGAAAATGAATAAAGGAGTTATATATTAATTACTTGCTATCAGTAAATGAACGGAAAGTTGCCGATAATGCCATAATGATTGAAATTACCTCTGGAGGCATTCCTGCATGTCCGCCCACTTCTCAAGGGGTTTATGTAAGGAGTCCATGACTTGTACTACTCCTTTGTCAGGCATAATGATTAGCAGAATAAAGTGGAAGCTGCGCACGCATAAGTCATCAATTATACACTTAACATCGAGAAATTAAGCGAAATAAAATATGTAGAAGACAGTAACACTTACTTGAAGTTGTAAGGAAATAATATTTCTCTTTTGATTTCGTTGAACCGTAACGCATTTACCAAGTTATTCTCGGTTTCGTCGTAAAAATCAAGGAGACTTTTTTCATGAACGGTATTTGGATCAACGAACCCAATGTCATAGATTTGTCCTCTTTGCATTGAAGAATCTTCATTCTGCATAATTAATATAGTGATAAGTAAGATTATAAATGCAATGAACGAGGTGAGCTAGGTAGAGACTTAACTACAGAAATAATACTTACAGACAATAGGCGCTGATGATAGCTTTGTCAAGGGCTTCTTGTTGGTATAAACTGAAATAATTCACAAAATTCAATCATTACGTGGTCATCTCCATGCCCGTAATGCTCGTTCTTATATCCCACGTAGATCCAATTTTCCCCTTTCTTTGAGGCTGCCATGTACCAACTATGCAATCTTCGCATTTTTGTTGGTAGATCTTTTACTAACTGAGATTTGACGAGAGGATGCCCGTGCCGGTATTTGTATTTTGGAACTATTTCTTCGTGGAATTGTAATTGGTCTAAGTACTGAGCAATAGACAAGCCGTGAGCAGCGGCTGCTTCTCCGTACGTTGCAACAAACTCAGGATCGATGCCGACCGCAGGTTTGCTCGACCCCACCTTGGTATCGGAAAACACTTTGAGCGGGGGGCACGATTGTTTTTGCTGTTCTCCTAGCTGGGCAACTGTCTTCCGGCTTGCACTAATACTCTTCGACCGCTGTTTATTTGCCCGAACCGACTTGAGAATAGAGCGGTCATAGTCCGGTGTCAGCTTTGGCGGGGGTTGGGCCAGATTTTTCAGCATTTTCACGACAGCGGCATGTTCTTCTGGGGTGTCGGGGAACTCTGGCGCTTTCGCCTTCTTTACCTTCAAGTTAGCAAACCACTTATCCGTTTCCCCTTTTGCGATCGCCTTATTTTCCTCCACCGTATAGTCATAAGGTCTCTTGGCAAGATTCTTATGAGGTACTTTTGGGAGGGGTGACCTTGAACGTTTCGGTGATCGGTTACGACTCCTTGTAGTACCAGCAGTGGTACGCTGAGCCTGAGACGACTGACGCGGCGGCGAAGACGGCTGCTCTGGAGACTGGTGAGGCGGCGGAGACGGCGCCTGAGGCGGCGGCGGTGGAGAGTGGTGAGGCGGCGGAGACGACGCCTGAGGCGGTGGAGAGTGGTGAGGCGGCGGCGGTGGAGAGTGGTGAGGCGGCTGAGGCGGTGGAGAGTGGTGAGGCGGTGGCGGTGGAGAGTGGTGAGGCGGCGGCGGTGGAGAGTGGTGAGGTGGCGGAGGCGGTGGAGAGTGGTGAGGCGGCAGCGGTGGAGAGTGGTGAGGCGGCGGAGGCGGCCAGTTTGGAAGCACGATGAATTCCTTTGGCCATAGAATAGTCCCTTTCCTGGCTTCTCCAAGTTCAACCACCTCCCCATCTTCACCTGCAGGGTGTTCCAGCTTCAGCTCCTCAAATCCTTTACTAACTTCATCCACCCCGACAATAGCGTAGCCATGAGGAACCGGGGAGCAATGGAAAGTTGGTGTAGGTCCAATTGGTACGGCATAGCCGACCGCCACCTTCATGGTTATGTTGAACACTTTCACATGTAGCTCACAAGGTGTGCTCTCCGTGATATCATCCACTAGGTAGCGACGAAGAGCATCCGTCGTCAGTGCATCATCATCACCAGCCGGGACCATGCTCGAAGCCACGCTGCTTTTCCGATATGATGGGTCGGTAGCATTGACTGCAGCTTCTACAACGTGCTGCTGAGATAGGCCGGCAGTGCCTTGCTGGCTAAGTTCGTTAATTTGATCCTGCTGCCGCTTCATTTGATCCTGCTGCCGCTTAATTGTTTCTTCTATATTACGCAGCCGGTCTGCAGCAGCGATTGCTTCCCTTGCCTCCCTTTCCTTTCTCCTCTGATGACTTTTATCGGGAAATATTTTCCTTTCCACGGGAAACCCATGTTTCCACGGCTTGGAGCCTTTGGTGCCTCGTGTTCGTCCATCATGTTCTTTATTCCCAAGGGCGCGTGAAAGCTCGTCATCCTCTCTATCGGGACGGAACCGTCCCTCTTCAACATCCTTGTATGCTTTCCTAATTTCTTCGATGGGTAGTAGGGGATTATCCTTGTGTCTTCTGGTATATATGCACTTTCCTTCTGCGTCCAATGTGCCCCCATGCCCGTAAAACCAATTTCTTGACCGTTCGGTCCATCCTTCTTTTATAGGCTCTAGAATGATCCCTTTAGCCAGCAGGTCGGCCTCAAGTTTGTCCCACTTAGGCATGGAACAGGCGTAGCCAGCAGCCCCCATAGTATGGTGGTACTTTTTAGCAGCATTTGCCTTATTTTTTGCAGACTTTGACTGAGCTTCCTCCGATTTCTTGTACGCCACAAAATCTTCCCAGTAGTCTCTTATCTTCTCATACCCGTGATCGAAATCCGGAGTTTTATCTTTCAAGATGAAGTCGGTGTACAATCTGTTCTTAAATTTGTTGAATAGCTCGGCCATCTTCTTAAGAGCCCACGCCTTGACTTTATCTACTAGAGCTTTTTTTTGGGCATCCATCTCCTCCTCATCTGGCTCCCCTCCTCTGGATCCACCTCTGGCAACGGCAATGTGAAATTAACCATGAGCTTTTGAAAAAGGCGTCTTTTGCCTTCGAGGCCGATATAGCTAACTTTAGGATCCCTTGGCTTATTCCATTCTCGGATGGTGATCGGGACGTAGTCCCTAACAATAACACCGCATTGCTTCACAAATTTTTGTCTAACATCAATTGGAGCAATGGGTTCGCCGTCTGCAGCGACTTCTTCGATCCTGTAGCGGATATTGTCCTGCAACTTTTTGGTTGGGCCTCGTTTCGTCCTCACAGAGGATTTGCTCGATCCGGATGGCTAAAAGAAGAAAGACCGTTAATATGTGTATATGGACAATAGAGGCTAAATTAATTAATATAAATATATATATGCACCTCGTCGGAGTTTGTAATAATCAATGTTGCACCGGAGCCGCCGGCTTCTGCCTTGTCGGCTTCTCCCTCATCGGAGATGCCGAGTTCGGCCTCTTTCCAGGCGTTGAGAGACTCATCCCCCTCACCGGAGTCGTTCAGAAAGTGACTTGTTTCATCATCGCCGCAGATTATATCCTCGAGGATATTTTCCTCAATTTCATCTCTGCCGTGTGGTTCCATAGTTTCTGCAAAATACGAAAGTTATTTTCGGAGCCGTCTCTGCCGTGTCGTTCAGAAAACTTGTAGGGATAGAATGGTACTACAAGGAAAGGCGCGCGTTGCTGCGCCTGTTGTTTCTAAGCGTCGTCATGGTGATACATTTTTATGAACATGTGTGATTTATGCTCATCGTCGGCACTTAGGTGACTAAATCGTCGATGACCTAGCTCATCGATTTCATCCCCCGCAACACGGTAAAAATGTCGCAGTAAATCACTCCTCACAAAAATGAAACACTTAGCACATTCGTGGTTTGTCGAGTTTTGACTGAAATTTACATCACTAAATAAAAATCAACATCGCTACATCACTGAAATTTGCACTAGCTAAATATTACATATGCGAGGATGATCCACTAAATAAAAATCATCACAGATCAATTTTGCAATTATCATCGGATACTTTATATACACTAACCGCTGTCACATATCACAGATCAATTGCAAAAAATTATTGACAGAAAAAAGTAAATAAGCTATTGCTCAATATCATTTCCTATTTTAGCTATTGAAATAACCATACATGATATTTTATATAGCATATAATAACGTTAAATTAGCTATATATTGATCGATATCATTTCCTTTCACATTGTGTGACTATCTATGAAACAATAGAAATTGGTAAACTAAAATTGCTAATTAAATTAAAATTGCTAAACTAGCATTGCTAAACTAGAATGGCTAATTAAACTAAAATTGCTAAACTAAAATTACTAATTAAACTAAAATTGCTAAAGTAAAATTGCTAAACTAGAATTGCTAATTATACTAAAATTGCTAAACTAAAAACCTAACAATGCTAACAATTTGCTAAATTGCAATGCCCTGTAAAAAAAATACAAAAATACTAAAAAAACCTAACCTAACAATTCCTAACACAATTTTTTCCCTAACACAAAAAATCCTAAGTGTTTGAATTTCTAAACCTAAGAAAAAAAATCCTCACCGAGCGGGGGCGTGGAGGGCGCGGCCGGCCGTCGAGGGCGTGGCCGGCGTGGAGGCTCGGCCGGGCGTCAACGGCGCTCGTGGAGGCTGGCGTGCGGGCGCGCACCGGCGGCGTCGCCTGCCGTGTTCTCCGGGCGGCGTGAGGCGTGCACGGGCGAGCAACGTGCGGGCGGCGCGGCGCGGGCGTCGAGGGCGCCGCGGACGTCGACGGCGGTGGCGGGGCGCGGCGTGGGGCGGCGTGGACGTCGGCGAGCTCCAGGGACGGCGGCGATTCGAGGCCTCACCTGCTCGATTCCGACAGCGGTGAGCTCGACAGTGGCTAGGCGGCCACGGCGGGCACGGCCACGGCCACGGAGGCGGCGGCGGCGAGCTCCACGGGAACGGACACGACGGCGAGCGGAGAGGTGCGCGGGCGCCGGAGGAGCGGACGACGGCGAGCGGTGCGGCAAATTTCGGCAGCCTGACGGCGTCGATCTCTGTTGCGCCGCGCTGGTCCTTAGTCGATTTTGGGTTGGATTGGGGAAGGAGAAGGGCGCGCTGCGTTATGTAGCAGGACTCATCCGTCCCGGTTGATGCCACCAACCGGGACCAAAGCCTCATTCGTCCCGGTTCGTGGCATGAACCGGGACCAATTCCCTGAAAATTTAATGCCATATATTTCCCTGGCGCGAACCGGGACCTTTCGTCCCGGTTCTTCCTATAAACCGGGACCAATGAGTCCTTTTTCAAAAAAAATTCAAACTTTTCAGTTCTGAATGTTGTTCCCGCCTTTTTTATTCTTATTAAGGTGTTTGAATATGAATTTCAAATGGTTTTGAATTTGAAAAGACTTTCAACATGAAAAGTGTTTAAATTTGAATAAATAATTCAAAAACATTTTCTGTTTTATATAATAGTTATTCTATCTATACAAACTATTAACCATTTTGTCATTTTTTTTAAGATTAGAGGTGAATTCATTTAAGTAAATTTTTTGGAATGTGAACTTAATTAATTCATTAAACTGATAAATTCAATATATTTTCATATGTTTGTCAGAAAAATGAAATTAAAATATCAAATTGTTGATAAAAATGTAATCTATCTATTTATGACCAATTCATGTTTTTGAGATTATAGGTGAATTCATTTAATTACAAAATTTGGAATTTGAACTCCATTAAGTCATTAATTAATTTATATATATTGAATTAATTTATATCTATTGAATTAATTCATATCTATCACAGTGGATCCTTCAGGTAATCGACCGGATACGGTATATATATCACACACATATCCGGAAGTCGATAGTTTAGGTCGCAAGTTTTCAAAAGAAAGTAGTAACCTAAACTATGATCACATAAAAGAGAACTGCAATGGTGATCACATACTCTGAAACTAACTTCGACGGTGTATTTGATACGATCACATAAAAGTTGTCCTAACAATCTTAGTCATACTCCTGCCTAGGCCTATAATACTCGTACTCGTAGTCGCCGTCATCGTTGTCGTCGCTGTCATCGTACTCATACGGCGCTCGTGGCTCGAACCTCGACGGGTGAGCACCCCCGGACTGCATGTTAGGGTAGCGTAGGCGGGGGTTATCGCCAGCCATGATGTAGTTCATAACGCCCTGGAGAGTCCGGCCAGCCCACCACAGCTGACGGCTGGCCTCGTTGAAGTCTGAAGGAGGAGGGCCATCCCCCTCGTACCTGGCGAGCGCCCTCTCACGCCGATTGATGAAGAAGGCTTCCCAAGTCGGGCGGTAGTCGGGATGCCAGCACGGATCCATCCGCTGCTCCGGTGTGAGCTCGAGGTAGTAGTGGTTCGTGATGGCCGCCCGGCGCGCCACACCTTGAGGGAGAGGAGGGACCGGCACGCCTCCGGCGCTCAGCCTCCAGCCGGCGGGGACGCGATAGCCGGGCGGGCAGGGGTAGTTCGAGGCGGAAAGCTCCTCCGCCTAACGGTAGGTTAGTACGGTGGAAGCCATGCAAGAGTGATGAGGTTGCAGATATGAGTTTAGATGTGATATATATAGTGAGAAATTGCGGGAAGACGAAGGCGGGAAGCGGTGGAAGAAGCACACGGATCGTGTGTTTCCTTCGAGCGCTTGTGAGCCGTTAGATCAGAGTTGTGTTTCTTTCGAGTGCTTGTGAGCTGTTGGATCGTGTGCACACGGATCGTGTGTTTCTTTCAAGCGCTTGTGAGCCGTTGGATTAGGGCCTTTAGTACCGGTTCGTGTTACCAACCGGGACCAAAGGGTCTTTCGTCCCGGTTGGAGCCACCAACCGGGACTATAGGCCTACCCTTTCGTCCCGGTTGGGGGTACCAACCGGACCTAAAGAAGCACACGGATCGTGTGTTTCTTTCAAGCGCTTGTGAGCCATTGGATCAGGGGTGTGTTTCTTTTGAGGGATTGTGAGCTGTTGGATCTGCACTCCCACCTCATCCACAGGTACACCTTCTAATCGCCTATAAATAGCGACGTCCCTGCAGCGAACGGCACACAACGAGCGTCTACCTTTGCCACCGAACCCAATGGTTGGATTTAGCCTACCTGCTGGCATGTTCCCTGGCATTATTGTGTTTGTCCTTGTTCACCGGCCAGCCATTGGAGCCACCTCCTGTAGGTCGGTGAATAAGGACAACACAACGACGCTGTTGGAAACACAAGCCCTCAGGTAGGTTGAATCCAACCACTGGATTAGGGTGACACAATGATGAATTGCCGAGGAGGTGGGAGTGGTGGTGGTGGAAGTGGTAGCCATGCCCCTCGGTCGGGCAAAACCAGTGTTGGATCAGCCACATGACCCTATATGCAAATCATTCGGATTCCCGTCATACAGCCCAACGGTGCATTTGATATGCAGACACTCACGAGCCACCGTTGGGCTGTATGACGGGGAAACCGTGTGCATTTGATAAAAGGTTCAATACATTAATTATTACACATCACCAACAACATCCCTATCTAGTGTTCACTTGTTTCTTCGTGTGTGTCCCTTTCTTCTGATTACGCCGTAGCCATGGACAATCTTCATCAGGCAAGAGAACTGCAATGGCGATCACAGACTCTGAAACTAACTTCGACCGGTTCCTGAGCCGCGGGGTGCTGAGCCGCCGGCACTGCGTATCCAAAGAGAAGGAACCCTCACAGGGTCATAGCTCACGTGAGAAGGAACCCTCTGAAGAAACGACCACCTACTATCATACTGCCTATCCAATAGATACATGTAGCGACGGACATGCTCATCCTCCTCCCTGATACGGCGACGTACCTCCTCCTCGGGGGCCGGCTCCCTCTGCACCGAGCGTGGCCCACGCGACGGCCACCACAGAAGATCCGGGTCGACGATGTCACCTGTCGTGGTATGAACCGACGGTGAAGATACGGGACTACGTACGCGCGGGCATCGTCGATGTGGGTTAGTAGAAGAACGACACGGGAGAAAGGATTTATACAGCTTCGGGACCCGGGAAACATCGTCCGGTAATATCCCTACGTGCTGTTTGTGGCTAGGTTGTATTCCTCTCACGGTGGAAGTCGCCGATGAGGCGGCTCCTCTATTGGTTGTGTTGGGTTTGTCGGGTCTGTCTAGGCCTTGCCTCTTGGTGCGCCTTGCCCTTCTTATAAAGGTGGAGGGCCGAGTTACATGTAGAGTCCTCTTAGGACTCGGCTATCTATTACAAGTTTGGAAAGGTGAGTCCTTTTCCTATTCTAACAAGAGTCGACCTGCTGGGCTTCCTCCTGATGGGCCTCGTTGATCCTCCTTGCGGGTACCCGTGTCCCATATCCCCGACAGTAGCCCCCGAGCTTTTGGATGACTCGCAGAGTCATGCGGAAGGTCTTGATTTGTTGAAGAAATGGGACACGGAGTTTGTGCCGGGTTCTTTGCCGGCTTGTAGATGTCGATGATGTCGCGGCACCCGACGCTGCATTTGCCGGGTTGTCGATGTAGACGTTGCTGAGTTGTCGATGTTGCTGAGTCGTCGTTTGCTGAGTCGTCGATGTAGACGTTGCTGAGTTGTTGACGAAGATATTGTCGAGTTGTCGTTTTGCCGAGTTGTTGACGAAGATGTTGTCGAGTCGTCGATGCCGACTTCTCCGGTCGAGTCGTCGATGTCGACTTCTCCGGTCGAGTTGTCGATGCCGGCTTCTCCGGTCGACTTGTCGATGCCGGCTTCTCCTGCCGACTTGTCATTGACGACTTCTTCTGTCGACTTGTTAATGCCGGCTTCTCCTGCCGACTTGTTAATGCCGGCTCCTCCTGCCGACTTGTTAATGCCGACTCCTCTTGTCGACTTGTTGATGGCGAGTCGGAATTTTCTCCGAGTCCTTTTGACGAGTTGTATGACTTTGCTCGAGCTTGTTTACACCGGTATATGTATAGCCCCCAAGCGCCGAGTTGTTAACTTGTGACAGCTTGGAGCTTGTATTGATGACTCATAACTTCAGATGATGTAGCCCCCGAGTGCCGGGTCGTTTGCCTGCGACGACTCGGGACTCCTTGATGTATAACTCATGACTTTCAGATGATGTAGTCTCCGAGTGCCGGGTTATTAACCTGCAACAACTTGGAGATAAAAATTTTTGGAATTTGATTACTGTTTAACTTGTAGAAAAACCTGATCCGTGAATAGCCCCCAAGCGCCGAGTTGTTGGCCTGCGACAACTTGGAGCTTCCAACTTCTGAACTTCTGTTTGACTTAACCTGAAAACTTGATAACGTGTAGCCCCCAAGTGCTGGGTTGTTTGCCTGCAGCAACTCGGAGCTTAAAACTTTTTTGAACTTGATTGATGCTTGACCTGATTTGGTTCTTATAACCCTTCTTAGTTTTATACTGATGAATAAGTAGGCCCTGCCCGGTCTTTGCTAATTAGCAGCCAATTTGTTGTACAGGATGCATCTGACTTACCAGATAAAACTAAGGAATAAGTTGGCTTCTTTGCCAGGTCAATGAGTCTAAAGCTTGGCTTTTTCCTGAAAGACAAGCCCCCAAGGACCTAATGATCAAAGTTAATAAAGACGCACTTACTGGGTGTCTCGGCAAAACTCTTACTGTAGAGAAGCCGGCTTTATCCCTTTGATCATAACAATCAGAGCTCTCTGGGCTCGTTGATATTGCGGAGCTCTCTGGGCTCGTTGGTATTGCGGAGCTCTCTGGGCTCGTTGGTATTACTGAGCTCTCTGGGCTCGTTGGTATTACTGAGCTCTCTGGGCTCGTTGATGATATATAAGTTTTAAAGAAATCCATTGCGAGCAATATATAACTCGATTTTGAAAAAATCCGATGCAAGCAATAGATAGCTCGACTTTGAAAAATCCGGTGCAAGCAATAAATAGCTCGACTTTGAAAAAATCTGATACAAGCAATAAATAGCTCGACTTTGAGAAATCCGTTGCGAGCAATATATAGCTCGACTTTAAATAAATCCGGTGCAAGCAATAGCTCGACTTTTGAGAAATCCATGGCGGGTTTTTAAAAAACCCAATTTTGAGATTTGGCTATATTAAGCCTCCAAGAATCGATTTGATATGCACCTACAATTTTCTGAGATAACAACAGTACTCAACTTATATTAGCCCCCTTACATTATTTAATACTTAATTTGTAATCTTCTGGATTATCTCTGCAATTTCTTCGTAAGCCATATATATAGCTCTTGGAATTAAGTCGGAATTAACTTAAAGGTAGCAGATTTATTTAACTGACTAAAAATAAAATACGAAATTTAAATATGCAAGCAATCACTTAGCTTGTTTATTTTGCGTGGATGATGGCGAGTCGGCGAGCTGGCCGGCTTCTTTTTGTTAACTCGCCCGAATCCTAGCAGTACTTGGTTTCTCCTTCCAAATTTTCTTTCTTTTTCTCACGTGTAGTCTAGCAACGACAAGCTAGCTCTCTTGATCGATTTGCTTTTTTCTTCTTTCCTTCCTTCGCGTAACATCTTTTTGTCTTGGATCGCTACCACCATCCAATTTTTCTTTTCCTTCACTCCTGGCCGGCTTCCTTTTCTTCTTGGTACTTGCTCCAGTGAGATTTATTGCTGCTCTAATTTCTTCCACGCGGTGTTTGATTGAGAGCTGTCTTGGCACTAGTGTCCTTTGCTGGTTTATTTAATTGAGTTCCGTCTCCGTATCAACTTGAGATGTGTAACAGGCCAGCTTTAAATCCGAGTCTCAGCCGACGCCGAGGCCGGCTTGGACACGGAAGTCGGCGTTCACGCCGCGATGCTGGAGTAGGTGCGGCACCGGAAGTCGATCTTGGGAGTCGCCGAAGATGCCGGAGGCCGGCGCGTTTGTAGGAGTCGCCGAAGATGCTGGAGTCCGGCGCGTTTTGCGGGAGTTGTCTTTGACGCTTGATCCGATGCGGTGATAAACTCGTCGTCGTTGTTGATGAAGATTTGACCCATCGAGTTGTGAATCCACGCGCACCTCGCCCCACGGTGGGCGCCAAATGTCGTGGTATGAACCGACGGTGAAGATACGGGACTACGTACGCGCGGGCATCGTCGATGTGGGTTAGTAGAAGAACGACACGGGAGAAAGGATTTATACAGCTTCGGGACCCGGGAAACATCGTCCGGTAATATCCCTGCGTGCTGTTTGTGGCTAGGTTGTATTCCTCTCACGGTGGAAGTCGCCGATGAGGCGGCTCCTCTATTGGTTGTGTTGGGTTTTGTCGGGTCTGTCTAGGCCTTGCCTCTTGGTGCGCCTTGCCCCTTCTTATAAAGGTGGAGGGCCGAGTTACATGTAGAGTCCTCTTAGGACTCGGCTATCTATTACAAGTTTGGAAAGGTGAGTCCTTTTCCTATTCTAACAAGAGTCGACCTGCTGGGCTTCCTCCTGATGGGCCTCGTTGATCCTCCTTGCGGGTACCCGTGTCCCATATCCCCGACATCACCCGTATTCCTCACCAAGCTGCATGTCCCGGAAGGTAGCACCTCCCAGTGCCAGCCCGGTGGAGCCCAGTCCCGCACATCGCCCCTCTGGTCCAACATGGACATTGTCCCCGAGAACACCTTAGTCAAAAACACCTAAGTCAAAATTTTGTTACAATGGAAGAGTGATGAGGTTGCATATGTGAGTTTAGATGTGATATGGCAATGGCGGCCAAGCCTACATATATATAGTGATAAATTGCGTGAAGACGAAGGCGGGAAGCGGTGGAAGAAGCACACGGATCGTGTGTTTCCTTCGAGCGCTTGTGAGCCGTTGGATCAGGGGTGTGTTTCTTTAGAGCGCTTGTGAGCTGTTGGATCGTGTGCACACGGATCGTGTGTTTCTTTCAAGCGCTTATGAGCTGTTGGATCAGGGCCTTTAGTACCGGTTCGTGTTACCAACCGGGACGAAAGGGTCTTTCGTCCCAGTTGGAGGCACCAACCGGGACTATAGGCCTACCCTTTCGTCCCGGTTCGTGTTACCAACCGGGACTAAAGAAGCACACGGATCGTGTGTTTCTTTCAAGCGCTTGTGAGCCGTTGGATCAGGGGTGTGTTTTCTTTAGAGCGCTTGTGAGCTGTTGGATCTGCACTCCCACCTCATCCACAGGTACACCTTCTAATCGCCTATAAATAGCGACGTCCCTGCAGCGAACGGCACACAACGAGCGTCTACCTTTGCCACCGAACCCAATGGTTGGATTTAGCCTACCCGCTGGCATGTTCCCTAGCATTATTGTGTTTGTCCTTGTTCGTCGGCCAGCCATTGGAGCCACCTCCCGTAGGTCGGTGAATAAGGACAACACAACGACGCTGTTGGAAACACAAGCCCTCGGGTAGGTTGAATCCAACCACTGGATTAGGGTGACACAATGATGAATTGCCGAGGAGGTGGGAGTGGTGGTGGTACAAATCATTCAGTTCATCGACCGAATACAAATCAAACGGTTTCACCTGCATACGCCCTACGGTGCATTTGATATGCGGGCAGTCTCTAGCCATAGTAGGGCTGTATGCAGGTGATACCGTGTGTTTTGTTCTATCTAGAAATCTTTCAGTTCATCGACCGAATACGGTTTGTATGCAGGTCATACCGTGTGTTTTGTACACGAACTTCTCACCAGTTTTTGTCAACACTCATACATAAAAAGGTTTTGAGAACACTCATACATAAATTGTTTTATATACTATTACACTCATACTTAGATCATGATCGCTTCTTCGGCCGTAACCATGGAGTTTCTTCATTATGTAACGGGATGCTTGGGTCAGTTTTCACTGTGAATGGCGGAATTTCATCAAACTTATTATAGTCTGCTGACATATCTGTCTTGTCCTCGACTCCCACGATGTTTCTTTTTCCTGAAAGAACTATGTGACGCTTTGGCTCATCGTGTGCTGTATTTGTTTCCTTATCTTTTCTTTTTTTCGGTCTGGAGCTCATGTCCTTCACATAGAAAACCTGAGCCACATCATTGGCTAGGACGAATGGTTCGTCTCTGTACGCAAGATTCTTGAGATCCACTGTTGTCATTCCGTACAGCTGGTCTACCTTTACCCCTTCTCCATTCATGTTGACCCAACTGCACCGAAACAAAAGGACCTTAAAAGTAGGTCCATAGTCAAGTTCCCATATCTCCTATATGTACCATAGTATGTGTCCTTTTGTCCATTCTCGTCTGTTGCATCAAAGCAAACACCACTGTTTTGGTTGGTACTCTTTTTATCTTAGGCAATCGTGTAAAATGTATTCCCATTTATCTCGTACCCTTAGAAAGTCAATACAGTCGAAGATGGTGACGCGGCCAATAAGTAGAGTTGATCTCCAACATCGGTGTCATTCATGAGATGTACTCGCAACCAACTGCCGAAAGTCTCCATGTGTTTTTGTTTAATCCAGGAGTCAGGCTTCCATGGGTTTTTGGAGCGTACACTATTCTTGTGTACCTCGATATACGGAGCCACGAAGGTGGAACTTTGTAGAACTGTGTAAGTGTGCTTGAGTGAAAGAATGCCCGTCCCTACATATCATTGCTTTCTTTCCTAGCGTGCCTTTTCCACTAAGTCTCCCCTCATGCCGCGATTCAGGAAGACCAATCGACTTAATGTTGGGAATAAAGTCAACACAAAACTCAATGACCTCCTCTGTTCCATAGCCTTTGGAGATGCTTCCTTCTGGCCTAGCACGGTTATGAACATATTTCTTCAAGACTCCCATGAACCTCTCGAAGGGGAACATATTGTGTAGAAATACAGGACCGAGAACTGCAATCTCGTCGACTAGGTGAACCAGGAGATGCATCATAATATTGAAAAATGATGGGGGGAACACAAACTCAAAACTAACAAGACATTGGGCCACATCCTTCTGTAACCTTGTCAGACTTTCTGGATCGATTACCTTCTGAGATATTGCATTGAGAAATGCACATAGCTTCACAATGGGTACTCGAACATTTTCCGATAGAAGGCCCCTCAATGCAATCGGAAGCAACTGTGTCATAATCACGTGGCAATCATGAGACTTCAGATTTTGGAATTTTTTATCTGCCATATTTATTATTCCCTTTATATTTGACGAGAAGCCAGCCGAGACCTTGATACTGCTCAGGCACTCAAAAAATATTTCCTTCTCTGCTTTCGTAAGAGCGTAGCTGCTTATGTAATGACGCCCTTTATCCGTATGCTTGTTGTTTGGGTCTTTCATACGCTGCTGGTCCTCCCTTGCTTCTGGTGTATCTTTTGTCTTCCCATACACGCCGAGGAAGCCTAGCAGGTTTACGCAAATATTCTTTGTCACGTGCATCACGTCGATTGAAGACCGAACCTCTAGGACTTTCCAATAGGGTAGCTCTCAAAATATAGATTTCTTCTTCCACATGGGCGCGTGTCCGGTAGCGACGTCTTTCGGAACAGAATGACCGCCATGACCCTTTCCAAAGATTACTTCTATGTCCTTGACCATACCAAATATAGCATCACCATCAGGGAGCTTAGGCTTCTTCCGGTGATCTGCCTCACCATTGAAATGCTTGCCTTTCTTTCTTACGGGGTGACTGCCTGGAAGAAATTGATGACACCCCAGGTACACGACCTTCTTACATTTTTCCAAATATGTACCTTTAGTCTTATCTAAACAGTGCGTGCATGCGTTGTATCCCTTGTTTGACTGTCCTGAAATGTTACTAAGAGCAGGCCAATCATTGATGGTTACGAACAGCAACGCTCGTAGGTCAAATTCCATCTGTTTGTGCTCATCCCACACACGTACACCTGGTATGCCCCACAACTGCAATAGTTCATCAACTAATGGCCTTAGGTACACATCAATGTCGTTGCCGGGTTGCTTCGGCCCTTGGATGAGAACTGGCATCATAATGAACTTCCGCTTTATGCACAACCAAGGAGGAAGGTTGTAGATACATAGAGTCACGGGCCAGGTGCTGTGACTGCAGCTCTGCTCCCCAAAAGGATTCATACCGTCTGTACTTAGACCAAACCATAAGTTCCTTGCGTCACCTGCAAAGTCCGGGTACTCTCTCTCGATTTTTCTCCATTGAGACCCATCGGCGGGGTGTCTTAACTTCCCGTCTTTCTTACGCTCTTATTTGTGCCATCGCAACAACCTGGCATGCTCTTTGTTTCTGAACAGACGTTTCAACCGTGGTATTATAGGAGCATACCACATAACCTTAGCAGGAATCCTCTTCCTGACGGGCTCGTCATCGCCCTCAACATCACCAGGATCATCTTGTCTGATCTTGTATCGCAGTGCATTGCATACCGGACATGCATCCAAATTCTCATACTCCTCACCGCGGTAAAGGATGCAGTCATTGATGCATGCATGTATCTTCTGCACATCTAATCCTATAGGGCAGATAGCCTTCTTTGCTTCGTACGTAGTCTCGGGCAGTTCGTTATCCTTTGAAAGTTTCGGCTTCATTATTTTCAGTAACTTTTCAAATCCCTTGTCAGATAAACCAGTCTCTGCCTTCCATTTCAGCAATTCCAGTGTGGTACCGAGCTTTGTGCTGCCATCTTCGCAATTTGGGTACAACAACTTTTTGTGATCCTCTAGCATGGCCTCCAACTTCAGCTTCTCCTTTTCTGTATCGCATTCTCGTTGTACATCGGAAATGACCCGACCAAGACCATCAGCATGCTCATCTGGCGTCCGTTGTTCTTCACCACCTTCTTCTTCATTGTCTTCCATCGCAGTATCACCGTATTCTTCAGAGAACATACGATAGTTCTCATCATCATTTTCTTCTTCATCGTCTTCCATCATAACCCCTCTTTCTCCGTGCTTGGTCCAACAATTATAGCTGGGCATGAAACCTCTCCGAAGCAGGTGTCCTTGAAGGGTTCTCGACGAAGAGTGCTCCTTAACGTTCCGACAGTCCACACATGGACAAGGTATAAAACCATCATATTTGTTTGCCTCAGCCACATGGATAAATTTATGCAGGCCTGTAATAAAATCAGAACTGCGTCGGTCGCCGTACATCCATCGCTGCCGTTCATCCATCTGCATATCATATAATTAAGTTTATCAAATACAATTAGAATAACATATTGAATACTGAAATGACCACCGTACATCGACACATGCAATATTTCTGTATCAATTATAGATGAGAAGGATAAAGTTGCTAACCTCGGTCGAGGATATCATTTTGTGTGAACTTAAGTGTGACTCGGGCATGTCATCGAACACATCTTGTGCGTGGCAAAGGAAAAAAAAACTAGCACCCACTTCCCACCAATCCGAGCAAAAAAAATAACAGAGTAGAGAAGAAGTCAGGGTTACGTACGTATATAGGCAGGGGCATTCGTCCCGGTTCGTGGCACGAACCGGGACCAAAGCTGCCGCGGAGCTTTGGTCCCGGTTCGTGCCACGAACCGGGACGAATGTCCCCAACCCAACCGGGCCCAATGCTCCACGGGCCCCTGGCAGCTCGAATCGGGACCAATGCCTAGCATTGGTCCCGGTTGTTCACTGACCCGGGACGAATGGCTGGTTCGGCGCGTCCGAAAGGTGGTTTTTTCTACTAGTGCTAGTCGAAGAATGAGCCATACATTACAACCTTAACATCAACACAAATTATAACTATAAAATAAAATACACATAGTAAATCCTTATACGTATACCATACATATATTTGTTAACGGATGATCTTGCTACAAGATCATGCTGCGATGTTTGACTTATTCGGTGTAGCTAATATATATGCATTGTCACATAAGGTAAAGTCCTTTTTTTCACATGAAGAAAAAGTGTCTCGTTTCTTCCTTTTGGTGTCCTATTTTTAAAACAATAATAGTCCCCAGGCTCCTTATCCAGAGATTTAAACCACACATAGCAAATGTATATCGATGAGTTGTGCCATACCAAGCAACTTAGAATTAGTGTACATCCACTTGCTTCTAGTATGTTAGTTTTCAAATCAGTTCGTTCATTTATAAAGACTAATGGAGTGATGACTTGGGTTGGTTTCGAGGACTTAGAGGTCAATAGATCAAAGTTTTCAAATTCTGCTTCACCGATTAGACAATATACACGTGCTAAGTATTTTAGATTAAGAAATAAAGAAGAAACAAGCAATACCAACAAGCAACGGGAAGATGGCATGATTTCAGGACAAAACTCTTACTGACACCTCATACACTTTAGAAATTCTCCTGTTGTTAAAAATAAAGTAGAAAAATCTTATTTGACAAACCTTTGTTAGGATGGTGGTAGACCCATGCATATCAAACCCTCTATCAAGATATTTGTATGTACTATAATAGGCAGGGACACATATCAACTCAATATTAAATACAACTAAGTTGCATAATTTATTCACGGATAAATGTGGTTTTGTCGTATTCCTGTGTTCTGTATAGATTTAGACATGATACAGTTTAGCATAACGGACCATACAAAAATTTGGAAAACCAAGATATCTAATTTAGCATTGGGCTATTTCTCATCATACATGTTTGACTTGTATAACAAGAAATTTTATTTTTAATATGATCAATGTTTGGTCTCCGGATAGTTAATTGTGTATGGTATAGTAAAAGCAGTACACACTATCTACTAAATATTGTATCAAAAATTCATCTAGTTAATATTTGGCACCAATAAGATATAAATAAGTAAAAATATTTAGTATAAAAGGGTGAGGAATATTTATTTTATATTGCTCTGATTTACTAAACAACAAGACTAACCCCGATGAAGAGAGGCGATCAACTTGATGTAACTATTAATTTTGCACGCGGAACACATATTTACTTATTCGATAAAAAAACATAAATCTACATTCAATCAGTCTCAGCCTTGCAATCATGCATATGATAGTAATAAACCAGTTCCTGCTTTAATTTAGAGATCTCTCATTGTAAAGTATATTTCTTGAAGCAAACTATGTATGCACAAACATCCTATTTAATTAAGTTAATATTTATGTAATTTTTGAATAATGAACGAGAGTTTGGCAATGCATAAATTTGTTTGTGTGCAAGTTTAAGTAAAGTACTTATGTATTTGAGTTGTTGTTTGATTTTCTGAAAAGAAGAGCTTTCCCAACTCCCTATGTTTTTGTGATTTGGACTAAAATTGCAATGCATGATCCATCAGCTTATCTTTATGTTTCTTCTTGATTTTCTTGCTCGGTTAAATTGATAGCGGGTAGGATATCCATTGCCATTAGTTGGCCCCGTTTTACAGAACAATAACCCAATCTTACAATTGCAGCCTTGTGGTGTGCATATCCCTTATTTATTTGGTAAATCTACTTTGATCACTACAATTATGGCGTATATTTAATTTAGTTTTAGTTTTATCTTGTATGGAGGAAAATTGATTAGGATCTCTCTATCTAAAAGAAAATGTGGCATTAGCTCAATGTCACATTTCTGGCATATAGGCATATGGATATGAAATTGAGAGAATTTCTTGTAAGTTTATTTTATTTTAAGTTAATCAGCATGTTATAATTTCATTGCTCGATCAGTGATTACTAATATCCATTTCTATGGTTTGGTTCAATATATTTCTTCATAGGTAAATACATCATTCATATTTATTTTTGAGAAACCGAGGATGCACGAGGTACTCTCACTAGGGATTACTACATCACCGGCAAAAATTATAACTATAATTGAATAGAATACACTTTTTTCTTGGAAAAGGGTGATGAAAGAACAAACGATGCCCGAGATGTCGCCTAGAGGGGGGGTGAATAGGCGATTAACACTTTTTCTAATTAGGGGCTTGATAATTGCGGAATAAAACTATGTGTTTAAAATAACAAGCCAACAACCTAATTACTAGGCTCACCTATGTGCACCAACAACTTATGCTAAGCAATTTAAGCAACAAGGTGATAGCAAGATAAGAACTTCAAGCACGAAGGCTATCACAATGTAAATTGCATAAGTAGAAGCTCGGGTATAGAAATAACCGAGGCACGCGGAGACGAGGATGTATTCCCGAGTTCCTCCTTGTTAAGGGAGTACGTCTCGTTGGAGGGGTGTGAGCTCGCCACAAGAGGCCTACTCAAGATGCCACAAAGGCCTCACCCTATTCTCCGATGAACCTCACCCAAGGGATTGGTTCACCTTCCACTATCGGAATCCTTCAAGGCGGATTCCGGAGCCCTTTACAACTCTTCTTGGGGCACACACCCACAACTCAATTGGGGGCTCCCAAACTCGTGCCGAAGCTTCACAACTCGAAGTCTTCGCGGCACCTCCAACCGTCTAGGGTACACAATGCACCCAAGAGGCACAAGCTCTTGGGAACACAATGCACCCAAGAGTAACAAGCTTCTCAACCTTCAACTTCACGTATCACCGTGGGGAGAGCAACCCGATGCAACTAATGCAAAAGGCAAGAACACACCAAGTGGTCAAATCCTTCTCTCTAAAATCCAACCAAAGCAACTAATGCTATGGAGGGATTTAGGAGGAAGAACAAAGGAGGAACACCAAGAACTCCAAAATCTAGATCCCACGAGTTCCCCCCACTTAGAGGAGATTTTGTTTGGTGGAAATGTAGATCTAGATCTCCTCTCTCTTTTCCCTCAAAGATATGCAAGAATCATGGGAGGAATTGGGAGAGGGGCAAGCTTTTCAAGGTCAACAATGGTGGGAGAGAGAGGGGAAAACGTGCTTGGCTCTTTGGGGAAGAAGGGGGCCTTATATAGGTCCCCAAGAGAAAGAGCCGTTGCAGGAAAACTTACCCCGGAGACTCCGGTCTGTCCAGGCCGGAGACTCCGGCCCAAACCGGAGACTCCGGGGTCATTCCGGGGTGTCTCCGGCAGGGCAACAGAGCCGCGCCACCCGTTCGACGAAAATCCAAAGTTTCAGACCGGAGACTCCGGTCTAGGGCCGGAGACTCCGGCCTACAGAAAACCTGCAAAAACAGCAAAACGAAAACTGCAATAACTTTTTCACCCGGACTCCGATTTCGATGATCTTGGGCTCGTTGGAACCGCAACGAAGAGCTCTACAAGATCATGCAGAGAAACATCATAGTCCTACAAAGGAGAATAAAACAAAATGTAGAAAGGTAAACCTTCTCTAAAAAGGAATAACCGGTAAATTCTCCAACATCAAAAACCAACAAGTTTTTCATCAAGACTCCGTTTTCTATGATATTGGGCTTGTTTCAAAGATAATCACAAGCCCTACAAGATCATGCATATACACATCATAGTCCATCATGTGAGGAGGAAATCATAAGGAGAGAGTTTGACCTCTCTTAGAAGAGACAAACCGGAAAAAACCTCCAATATCAAAAACGCAAGAAGATATTCATGAAATCCGTTTTTGATGAACTAGAGCTTGGTATGGAGATGAACACAAGCTCTAAATTCTCACATGGATAAAAGCCAAATAACAACCAAGAAAGATGATTGCAAAGATGCAAAGGTTTGTGCTCTCTACTACGATACGATCAAGATATTCGGTCGAGAGCCCCTCTTGATAGTACGGTTAACTATCCTATAATCCGGTCTCTCACTAACATCATGAGACCGGTAAAATAGAAACCCTATCAAGATCATACCTTTGCCTTGCGCATAAATCCACTTGAGGTCGAAGAAGACGATCTTCATCTCCTCAAGACGCACCACCTTTCTTGATTGCGCTTTGCTTGATGAAGATTCACATGAGGCTCCCCCATACACCAAGATGGGAGAAGCATCCCTTCGGCATATCTTCACTTGGCCTTGAGTGATGATCAACCCGCACTAAGCCTTGATCAACACAAACTTTTCTTCCCTTAGCTCTAACTCCAACAAATGGAGATCAAGCAACTCAAATGGACACACCTATAATATAGCTCAATAGCAAACATTAGTCCATAGAGATTGTCATTAATTACCAAAACCATGCATGGGAGCAACCATGCACTTTCAATCTCCCCCATTTTGGTAATTGATGACAATCCTTTTTAACAGGGTTTATATAATGAATAAAGCATCTTTGCAAGACAAACAAGCAAGGATGCAAAGCGCATTAAGGGCAAATGCAACAAAAAGCATAAAACCCAAATTCCCTTAAACCCTCTAAACTTCTCCCCCATTGGCATCGATTGCCGAAATGGGAAGAAAAATTTAGAGAGCCAATATAATGTGAGTTCCTCCATAAAGGTGATGGCAATCCCTTTTAACGAATAAATTAGAGGAAATCAAACTATATTGAGGATCAAAAGATTGCAAAAAGATGAAATCATTTTAAACATCTCCACAAAGGAGAAAAGCAATCAAAAGGATCCAAAGCGAGAGTTCTAAATAAAACGGAGAAGCTCCCCAATTTTCATGCACAATTGAGGAGTGCACAAAAATGGCATCCTCGCTCCCCAAAATTATCTAGAACACGCAACAAGTGCAAGAGTGCATAATGCAAAAGCAAATCATAGCACTTGCACCAAAGATGTGGTTGAGCCATAAGGAGATACCAATTTTCAAAAATTCATCATAAGATAGGCCCAACCGAGATAAAAGACGATCTTTTAAAGAAATATTTTCACAAGCTTAGGGATACCAATTGGAAACTAAAACCAATTGAAAATGCCAAAAGCTAGTGAGAGCATTTAGTCAATGAAAATCAACATGCTCACCATGGTAGGCATGAGGTCAAAGATCTTGAAGAAATACATGAGTGTGTAAAGATACCAATAAACAATAAGACAAGCACTCATGAGACAAATTTGGAGCCACCAAAGAATTATAGAAGAAACACAAGGTGGCTCAAAAAGAAATAGGATACCAACTAAAAGGTGACCTCTCTCATATGTATAGGTTTCTAATTAGACAAACCATGAAGATATACATCCGCAAAGAAACATATACATACGAAATGGTTCGGGAAAAGAGAACAAGGTATCCAAAAGGAAGTCATAAATATACAAACGAGATTGTTGCTTGAAAGCATAGCACATAGCTCAAATTTATCTCATTGTATATAAATGTACTTCAAATATATCAAATGCATCACACATATCACTAAGGGAACAAGAGATAGTGAAGATGCTTTGAATTAGGCAACAAGTATCACAAGGAAATAATATCAATTGAAGAAAAAGGTTTTTGCAAATTCATCACACATATCACAAAGATATATTAAGTGAAGAAGATAAGCCAAAACCACAACAATTGCACATAAAGGATTTCATGCCAAGAGGGAACCTACACAAGGTTGGATACTAGAAAATTATGCATGGGATAGATACTTGTTACCGAGATGACATTGGTGATGAAGATGATGAGAGTTGGTTTGACATCAAAGCTTGACTCCGACAATCACACGGTGAGAACACCTTCCTTATGAATGAGGCAAGCATCCAATGCATCTCCATTGTACCTAAAACAAAATTAGAATACAAAATGGTTCCCAAACTCATTGGGTTCCATAGTAGTTAGATCAACTACAATATATAGGAAACACTCCACATAAATATGTGCATATAGATATGAAATTGAATTTCATGCACATCTTAGCCGATTTAGGATTCGGTGGAGTATCCCCTATATATTGGATCAAGAAAGATAAGCATGCTAAAATAATATAAATTAGTAACCGAGCATGCAAAGGCTTTCTAGAACCAAAAGAGATACAATTTGGACGAAAACACAAAGTGAACCAAAAAGGTTGTCCAAATTATATCAAAATCCAAATCAACACATGAATTAGGAGAAATCAAATCAACCTATGATTGATTCCAAAACACATCAACACATGAAGTGTGATATCAAAAGGAATCAAATCAACACAACAAATGATCGATAAGACACCAATTGAAAATAAGATACCAATTAAAACAAAAAATATCAACTAGGAGAAAAGATACCAAGAAGAGGGTGATACTTGACCGAAATCAAGTAAAGTTAAAATAAGGCAAAAGGTATCAAGACTCCCACAATAAATATCAATTGGAACAAATATCTATGGAGGAGATATTAAATTCCAATTAATACCAATTGAAGGTACCAACACAAGATAAAGAATCAAATCCCAATTGAAAGGATCAAATATTGATAGAAAGGATAGTGTTCAAAATAAAAAGGAATGCTCCCCCAAGATCCATGCATTATCTTTGATATTTGCATTTGAATACAAAATGCATGCACAAGGGATCATTACTCTCCACATTTTATTTCCAACACTAAACACTACCAAATGAAAAAGGATCCTTGCAAGAGGCAAAGAAGGCAATAAATAGGCAAATTAACGCAAGAGCCAATATGAGGATGAACAAAAATATTCTACCACAAATGTGTATATCTATTGTCCAAGGACAATGAGCAAAAGGAAATATTTTTTCCCGGTGAGTAGAGATATCAAAGGTCATCCTCACAAGATAAAACATATGGCAAGAGATAATAAATAAACACACCAAATTTAAAGGGTTTGTTGGTAGTTTCAACTATTCGAACCAACCGGCAAAGCCATGGTTAGAATAATATGAAACAAATGGTTTCTCACATAATATATGGAAATGGATATTAGAGAAAAACCACACCAAGCAAACTCACACAAACAAGAGCCAAAGAATAACCAAAAGGAAAATTGGAACTTGTTTGAGCAAACATGCCACATAAGAAAAAGATAATTTACAATATCAAATCTAGGTGGCAAACCTCAAATGTTCACATTTTTATGGTATTGTAATATGCACATAGCTTATTACTCCCCCATAATGTGATAATTCATTTTATTTTTAAACAAGAGGCAAATAAAACCAACTAGAGAAATTAATAGACATTGTAGAAATTGAATTTCTCATGAATATGACATACCACATAGTAACTAGATAATATTGAAATATCAATACTAGGTGGTGTGCTTCATGTACACACATTTTTAGGTTTGTGAGGTGCACAAAGCACATCACTCCCCCAAAATGGGATAGTCCATTAATAACTCAAAGAGCCAAATGAAATCCACACAAGATTCAAAAAGCTCAACCCACAAATTACACATACATGATACACAACTATCATACACAACCTTGAATAACAAGACAAGTAGGAAAGGAGCATATCATAAACAAGCACATGCTAGGAACAAAACTAACACATGCAAGGGAGCAAGCAACTTTCAATGTATATAAATGATTAAATATAAGTTACCGCAAGGAGGAAGCATTGGATATGAGATAGATATGTGAGAATCCAATTGACTTGGCTTAGATGGAAAGATAACCACGAAGATCCCTTAATTCTTCAAATGAAAGCCAAGTCACCAATGTCCTCCACTAACACCTATTGATCAAGTTGAAGCTTGTTGGTCCCCAACCAAGTTGGGTCCTAAGAGGTTAGTCACAATAGGTTTGGGAACCCAAATGGTGCTTTTCTTGACACCACTTTGAGCTCCCACATACTTGGCAACCACATTGCCAACTCTATCCTTCCTAAGAGAATATACATCATCAATTATGATAGGAGAGGAAGAGGTACCATTAGTGCATGAAGAAGCAAAATGACCTTTGCCACGGCAAAGGTAGCAACATCGACTCTTCTTCTTCTTAATGGGCTCCTCAACTTGAGGAGCATTGGTTTGAGTCTTCTTAGGAGGTGGCCGTTGTTCAACACGTGGTTGAGCACGAGATTGAGCAAGAGACCGCTTCCCTAGTTGCTTCTCACTAAGAGGCATCTTCTTCTTCATTGGGCAATCCCGAACGTGGTGCCCTTCAACCTTGCACTTGAAGCAAGTGATCTTGGCCGGATTCTTGACTTGAACTTGGCCCTTCTTCTTGTTGTAACCTTGGACTTGTTCTGTTGTGGAGTTGAATCCAAGTCCACTCTTGTCATTTAGGGGATTGTTGCACACTCAACATGTTGTCAAGTGCACTCTTCCCTTCATGACGCTTTTCCAAGCCTTTCTTCAAAGAAGCGACTTGGGCCTTGAGGCTCTTTATTTCCTCTACATGGTTAGTGGCAACAAAACACTAGAGGAAGGTAGATGCTTCATTGTTAGAGCAACAAGGCAAAGCAAGTAATTCATCACATGATGTACCAATATTTTAGTGGATGAACTACTAGGAATAGCACATGGCATTTTAGCATTTTTAGTTATGGTTGTGCTATTATCCACATGAGGCTCACAAGATGTTACCTTTGTAGTGACGGCCTCATGAGCCAACTTGAGACAAGCATAGGATGCTAGAAGTTCATCATTAGAGCTAAATAGCTTTTCATGATTTTCTTCCAACTTCCCATAGGATGCTAGAAGATTATCATTAGAGCTAGATAGCTTTTCATGACTTGCTTCCAACTTCTCATACTTGCTAGTTAGCAACTCACGTTGAGCCCTTAGCTCAACATTCTCCTTCATAATAGATGCTTCACAAGAAGTGGAGTTAGTAGCACAAGCATCATTAACTTTAGGAATAGAAGAAGATAACTTGGCAAGCTCATCATTTAATCTAGCATTTTCATTTTTCGTGACTTTATATTTAGCATGAGCATGGTCACGTTCTTTAATGATTTTAGCAATTATATCATTATGAGACTCCTCGATTGATTCTAGTTTCTCCTCTAGAGAAGCACGAGTCTCTTGCTCTTCCTCAAGAGCATCTTCTAACGATGCTTTCTCCATAGCATCATCTCTTTCGATCTTACCCTTTTTTTCAAGGCTTGCTTCCAAGGCCTCAATAGTTTCCCCACGCTCAATAAGAGTGCTCATGATTTCAAAGAGGTTAGCTTGGGCACTTTTATTACTAGGAAGGGCTTTAAGAATCATTAGACCTTTATTTTGAAGAAGGGCATTAACTTTTTCCATATCATCTTCTTCATCATTATTATCATTATTATCATCATTGTCATTACTAGAAGAAGATTTAGCCATGAGACAATGAGAGGTGGATGAAGAAGAATAATTAATTTTTGAACTACTCAAGTTCAAATCTTGTTCCACAATTAATTGGGTTTCCTCTACATTAATATTCATGCAAGAGTTAGAGGGAACACAAGCATTTTTATCATTAGAACAAGATAAAGCAAGCATATCATAGAGAGAATTATCCAAGGAAGTTTTAGATGATATGCAAGGACTATCAACACTAGCATGTGAATCATTTATAGTGCTATGAGTGTTTAAGTCCAAAGATGAGTCATTGCAACTAGATAGAGATGAAAGATCATTGATAATGAGCTCACTATCAAAATGCAAAGCCTATCACTACTCACCATCACATTAGTTTGTGGCTTACCACATTTTGGTGAAGTAGATGAAGACGAGAGCTCGTCACGGCCGGAGGTGGAGGGAGAGCAATCATCCTTAATAGAGTTGGACACTCCATATTTTTCTTGAAGCTTGGTCCATAATTCATGAGTATCCCGGAGAGGCATGATTGACTCAAAAACTACAACACTCACAAATTTGCAAAACTCATTAGATGCTAGAGCATCTAGATATAAGTTTTTCTCATCCTCTAAAGTCGTACTTTCGTAGTCCTTTGGAGGAGAAAAACCTATATCTAAGATCCGCTCAATATCGGGGTCCAAGACCCGTAAGTGACTAAGCATATGAGTTTTCCAAACATTAAAATTTGTGCCATTAAATCTAAACAAGGAATTGTGCACTAAATCCCTAGACGACATCTTTACTCTCTAGGCGGTAAAGCCAAACAAGAGAGACGAGGCTCTGATACCAATTGAAAGAACAAACGATGCCCGAGATGTCGCCTAGAGGGGGGGGTGAATAGGCGATTAACACTTTTTCTAATTAGGGGCTTGATAATTGCGGAATAAAACTATGTGTTTAAAATAACAAGCCAACAACCTAATTACTAGGCTCACCTATGTGCACCAACAACTTATGCTAAGCAATTTAAGCAACAAGGTGATAGCAAGATAAGAACTTCAAGCACGAAGGCTATCACAATGTAAATTGCATAAGTAGAAGCTCGGGTATAGAAATAACCGAGGCACGCGGAGACGAGGATGTATTCCCGAGTTCCTCCTTGTTAAGGGAGTACGTCTCGTTGGAGGGGTGTGAGCTCGCCACAAGAGGCCTACTCAAGATGCCACAAAGGCCTCACCCTATTCTCCGATGAACCTCACCCAAGGGATTGGTTCACCTTCCACTATCGGAATCCTTCAAGGCGGATTCCGGAGCCCTTTACAACTCTTCTTGGGGCACACACCCACAACTCAATTGGGGGCTCCCAAACTCGTGCCGAAGCTTCACAACTCGAAGTCTTCGCGGCACCTCCAACCGTCTAGGGTACACAATGCACCCAAGAGGCACAAGCTCTTGGGAACACAATGCACCCAAGAGTAACAAGCTTCTCAACCTTCAACTTCACGTATCACCGTGGGGAGAGCAACCCGATGCAACTAATGCAAAAGGCAAGAACACACCAAGTGGTCAAATCCTTCTCTCTAAAATCCAACCAAAGCAACTAATGCTATGGAGGGATTTAGGAGGAAGAACAAAGGAGGAACACCAAGAACTCCAAAATCTAGATCCCACGAGTTCCCCCCACTTAGAGGAGATTTTGTTTGGTGGAAATGTAGATCTAGATCTCCTCTCTCTTTTCCTCAAAGATATGCAAGAATCATGGGAGGAATTGGGAGAGGGGCAACCTTTTCAAGGTCAACAATGGTGGGAGAGAGAGGGGAAAACGTGCTTGGCTCTTTGGGTAAGAAGGGGGCCTTATATAGGTCCCCAAGAGAAAGAGCCGTTGCAGGAAAACTTACCCCGGAGATTCCGGTCTGTCCAGGCCGGAGACTCCGGCCCAAACCGGAGACTCCGGGGTCATTCCGGGGTGTCTCCGGCAGGGCAACAGAGCCGCGCCACCCGTTCAACGAAAATCCAAAGTTTCAGACCGGAGACTCCGGTCTAGGGCCGGAGACTCCGGTCTACAGAAAACCTACAAAAACAGCAAAACGAAAACTGCAATAACTTTTTCACCCGGACTCCGATTTCGATGATCTTGGGCTCGTTGGAACCGCAACGAAGAGCTCTACAAGATCATGCAGAGAAACATCATAGTCCTACAAAGGAGAATAAAACAAAATGTAGAAAGGTAAACCTTCTCTAAAAAGGAATAACCGGTAAATTCTCCAATATCAAAAACCAACAAGTTTTTCATCAAGACTCCGTTTTCTATGATATTGGGCTTGTTTAAAAGATAATCACAAGCCCTACAAGATCATGCATATACACATCATAGTCCATCATGTGAGGAGGAAATCATAAGGAGAGAGTTTGACCTCTCTTAGAAGAGACAAACCGGAAAAACCTCCAATATCAAAAACGCAAGAAGATATTCATGAAATCCATTTTTGATGAACTAGAGTTTGGTATGGAGATGAACACAAGCTCTAAAGTCTCACATGGATAAAATCCAAATAACAACCAAGAAAGATGATTGCAAAGATGCAAAGGTTTGTGCTCTCTACTACGATACGATCAAGATATTCGGTCGAGAGCCCCACTTGATAGTACGGTTAACTATCCTATAATCCGGTCTCTCACTAACATCATGAGACCGGTAAAATAGAAACCCTATCAAGATCATACCTTTGCCTTGCGCATAAATCCACTTGAGGTCGAAGAAGACGATCTTCATCTCCTCAAGACGCACCACCTTTCTTGATTGCGCTTTGCTTGATGAAGATTCACATGGCTCCCCCATACACCAAGATGGGAGAAGCACCTCTTCCGCATAACTTCACTTGGCCTTGAGTGATGATCACCCCGCACAAAGCCTTGATCAACACAAACTTTTCTTCCCTTAGCTCTAACTCCAACAAATGGAGATCAAGCAACTCAAATGGACACACCTATGAATATAGCTCAAAGCAAACATTAGTCCATAAAGATTGTCATTAATTACCAAAACCATGCATGGGGGCAACCATGCACTTTCAAAGGGGTATGACCCCGACCTTTGCATCATGACGATGCACACAACCCTTTATCAAAGCATAGTACGAGTAACAATTAGCAAATCAAAATACACAACTTATGAATCCTTCAACATGGCTACGAAGATCAGCCATCGGAAAGCAAAGAAGCTATTTGACCTATTTGGTGTACCTAATATATATGTATTTCCACATATCTCGAGGTAAAGTATTTTTTCTTACCCGAAGAAAAAATGTTGTGTTTCTTCCTTTTGATGTCTTATTTTCTAAAAAACTGTTGTTCAGCGGAATATGATTTTACATGCCTCATGCCCTTGTTTAGGGATTTAAACCACACATACCAAATGTATATGGATGTGTTGTGCCATACCGAGCAAATTAGAATTAGTGTATATCCACCTGCTTCTAGTAAGTTAGTTTGAAAATCTGTTCGTTGATGTATAAACACTTGTGGAGTGATGACTTGGGTGGTTTCTAGTACTTACAGATCAATTCCCACAATGAGTTTTCAGATTCTGTTCTAAAGATTAATAAAGAAAGAAGAAATTTACCTCAAGTAATTTAGATTAATAAAGAAAGAAGAAACAAGCAATACCAACAAGTAACGGGGAGATGCCATGATTTCCGGACAAACATCTTATTAACACCTCACACCCTCTAGAATTTTACCTGTTATTATAAAAAAAAGTAGAAATATATTATTTTAAAAACCTTTCTCAGGAAGGTGGTAGACCCATGCATATAGAACCCGCTATCAAGATATCTATATGTACTCTAATAGGCACAAACAAATGTCAACTCAGTATTTTGCATAATTTATTTAATGGGTAGATGTGGTTTTGTCATATTTTTCGTCCTTTGTATAGATTAATAAATGATATAGTTTAGCACAATGGCCATGCAAACATTTGGAAAACCAGCACACTTTTCATGAAAACATAGAGATATAGGTTAGCATTGGGCTATTCTCATGATACATGTTTGATTTATACAACAAGAAATTTTATTTTTAATACGAGCAATGTTTGGTCTCTGGATAATTAGTTCTGCATCGTATAGTAAAAGTAGTAAAAATATCTGTTAAATGGTGTATCAATAATTGATCTAGTTAATATTTAGCACCAATGAGCTATAAATAAGTAAAAATATTTAGTATAAAAGGGTGAGGAATATTTATAAATGAGCACCATGAGATTCGACACGTTGTTGGACGCAAAAAAGAACTATAAAAGGATGCAAGGAGGGAAGGTTTGAGTGTACGTTACAACTACAGGAATAAGTCTGGCGTAAACAGCGAGATCATAATAGCTGGTATGGTGTGCACAAAAGCAGGGCATTGGGTAAAATAGAAGGAGGACACGCTAAATCCGAAACCTGTTGTGCCCGAGAGGAATAGAAACATACACACAAGATTCGACTATTCCACACGCATGTGTGTGAAGATTCGGGATGGCAGCTGGCTGGTGACAGAATTTAGTGATGAGCACAACCATCCTATCATCCGAAAGTGTTCGTTGACTGGGTTCTTGCGCTTGTGCAAGGACATACTTTAAGAAGATAAGGACTTTATCTCGTTCTACATTTTTTCAACTTGGAAACCAACATGAAAATGCAGATCATGACAAAACTAGAAGCGTCGCTTGGGGTTAGGATACACTCCAAAAGATATGGCAACTTCGGAGCAATCCTTCATGCTGAAAGCAGGTTCATCGACATGAAGGACATGATGGAATACTTTCAAAACTTGAAGGACAAGGATTTATATTGTAGTTTCAAGCTTGATGAGGAATGACACGTAGAGAATCTGTTTTGCATAGATCGGGCAGCGAGGAGGGCGTACAAAAAATACAATGATTTTAGTCATCACAATATTGTCACTAAAATAATAGAATTGGTTAACGTACTCACATGTCATTCGACAATGAGGATATTAGGTTCCTACATGTCGGAAAGGACTTTGGTTCTATCTAACATCATACCGTAACTGGATGATAATAATGGCAACTTCTGGGTATCTTGAAAAGTATGTATTGACCTAATGATCTAAGACTGAGAATTGTTCCTTAGCGATGGAGAGATACGACTTGGGACCACTTGGTATGACCATATACATCATCGTCTGCGCAGACAAGGCATGGGGATACCAAAATACGGTAACGAGAGAAAGGAAACAACCAGCAACATGGAAACAAGATATCGTGATCACGAGTTGCTTCATGCAGGATATCGTTAAGTATCGCCTCAGGTTTTGTTATGTATTGTGCATTGATAGGAACCATGTACAGGAACAGACAGGTTCACTCGAATATTTCGTAATAGTGGGAACTCAATATGGACATCCACGACTCAAATATTGATAATTTGATGGAAGGAACTCCGGATCGTGGCCACACGTTACCGAACCTGCATGATCACACACTTAATTTTACTTTAGTCATTTGAATATGTTGATGGTTGGTGAAAGAACGAGATGTCGCCTAGAGGGGGGGTGAATAGGCGATTTAAAACTTTTACGTTTAGGCTTGAATAAAGAGGGACGGAGGTTTGTTTCCCGTAGTTCCTTCCAATGGAAGTACGTCTACGTTGGAGGGGTGTGGAGGCTCCTTGGCCCTCCTACAAGCACACCCGTGCTCACCCTATTCTCCGAGAGCTCCTTCCCTGGGGAATACCCGATGGGGGATATGTCATCCACTATGAGGTCTTTTTGAGGGCGTTGACCAAACTCGTATAATGAGGTCGTCTTGAGGGCGTTGACCAAACCCGTACAATGTGCCCGAATCTTCACAACTTGAAGATCTTCACGACACCCACCAACCTTCTAGGGTACACAACGCACCCAAGAGGCACAAGCTCTTGGGAGCCCTATGCACCCAAGAGTAACAAGCTTCTCGGATTTCAATCCCGCATATCACCGTGGGGAACTCAAACCTATGCACCAAATGCAAAAGGCAAGACCACACAAGATGGTCAAGCCCTTCTCTCCCAAATCCAACCAAAGCACCAAATGCTAGGGAGAGATTTGAGAGGAAGAACAAAGCAGAAACACAAAGCAACTCCAAAATCTAGATCCAAAGGCTTCCCCTCACTTAGAGGAGATATGGCTTGGTGGAAATATGGATATAGATCTCCTCTCTCTTTTCCCTCTAAAAGGAGTCAAGAATCATGGAGGGATGGAGAGGAAGCAAGCTCTCAAAGGTCAACAATGGAGGAGAGAGAGAGTGCAAAGAGTTAGGTACCTATTGGGGAAGAAGGCCCCTTAAATAGGTAGCCCGAAAAACTGGCCGTTGGGCTCAGATTCGCGCAGGGCCGGTACTACCGCCCCACACAAATCAGACCACCAACGGCACTCTGCGAAACCCGCGGGGCCGGTACTTCCGGGAAAAGGGCCGGTAGTACCGATTGACCCGGTACTACCGGAAGCCACTTCCGGGTAGAAAACAGGAAAGGTCCAGTACCAAGAAAACGAACTTCGGAAGTAGGCCGGTACAAGACCCGGTACTACCGACCATGGTTTGGTCGGTACTACCGGAAAACGGCCCGGTAGTACCGGACAAGCCGGTACTTTCGGAGCAACTTCTGGACCACTTCCGAATTTAAACAAGAGGTATCCAGTACCAAAAAACCTAACCCGGAATTAAGCCCGGTACTACCGTCCATGGTCTGGTCGGTACTACCGGCTAGAACACCGGTACTACCGGCTGAAGGAAAACAACAGATCTTGAAAACTGAATAACTTTTGCAAGGAAGCTCCGATCGAGGTGAATCCAATTTTGTTGGAAAGAGGACGACAAGAGCTTACCCTACAAAAAGTGAAAATATGAAAAAAAAGCAAGGGAGATTATGAAAAGAGATGGAAGAGTGAAACCTTCCATACGGATGAACCGGCAAAATCTCCAACACCGAAAACACAAAAGAAGATGCATACGAAATCCGTTTTCGGTGAACTTGGCCTTGTCATGACGAGCACGACAAGCACCAAGACCACACCACGATAAGAGCCAAATAATAACCAATAAAGATGATGCCAAGGATGCAAAAGTTTGAGCTCTCTATGATGATACGATCAAGATACTCGCTCGAGAGCCCCCTCTTGATAGTACGGCTATCTATCCTATAACCCGGTCTCTCAATTAACATCATGAGACCGGTAAAATAAAACCCTATCAAGATCATACCTTTGCCTTGCGCATAATCCACTTGAGCTAGATGATGACGATCTTGGCCTTCTCAAGTTCGACCACCTTTCTTGATTGCGCTCCGCTCAGTGAAGACTCATATATTGCTCCCCTATACACCAAGATGGGAGAGTGATGCATGTAAAATGCATACATGAACTTTGCATTATAATACTCATATTTCAATCATATTTGCATCATATAAGGGTTATATCATTATTTTATAAGGATTTTGGGAAGATTTCACAGTTTTCCTATTTTTCTCGAATTAACCCTGCACTGGCAGAAAACCCTATTTCTATATTTTGATGTTTCAGGGACCCAAACGATGTCCAAATGACCTAATATTTTGCGGGGATCATTTTTTGGAAGGAACGAAGCGTAGGAGCGAAGGAAGCAAACAAACGGAGACCCGAGGGCCAAAAGAGGTGGGCCCACGTGGCCAGATTCCTTGGCCATGTGGGACCCCCCATCTTGGGCCTCGTGGCTCCGATGCCGTCCGTTTTTGTCTCCGTGGCTTCGTCTTGACCTAAAACCGACTATAAAAATAGTCCCCCGACGGCTTTCGCGAGGAGGCGGCAGAGAAACACAAAACCAAGAAACATGAGACAGAAGGCTACCGCCGAAGAAGATCGGAGGGGGGAAACGCCATCGGAATCACCTCCGGAAGGCTCCTCCATCCCCCCTCTGGAGTCTCCATCAACACCACCGTCAAGACCAGCACCATCTCCATCACCATCTTCGTGATCCACTTCATCCCCCTCATAGTTTGAGATAGTTCGAACCCTAGCTATTATCTAAGTACTATTCTACATGCTTGTGAATTGCTACTTGTCATTGTTTTGTGGGGATATTATATTTTTAGATTGTGTTGTATCACTTATACCATTGAATCATATCATGTCTTCGCGTTGTGAGTAGTTCTCTCATGTTTCTGGGGGCATAGGATGGATTGGCAATAATTTTCACTTAACTTGTGTTGAGTATTTGGTCAAGTTTTTATCTTTTATGATTGTCTTGATGTACAACGTATGAAGTGCACCATATATTGAGTAATGCATGAAGGTTCTATCACACTAGTGTGATGGAATGGGTAGCACCTAGGAGGACATGTAAACCTTGGTCTAATACATGAAGTTACATTAGGAGGGGATTTATATCGGGGACCTTAGAGTGTAATGCTATGGTGGGACTTTATGTCTTAATAATTCTTGTGCAGTCATTTACTTGGCCACATGATCCATCATAAGGGGTTTAGTTTATTTATTTAACTACACCTAATTATGGCTCCGTCCAAAGAAGATTAAAACTTGACAAAATGTTTACCTTGTTGTTCTAGAAATATTTATGCCATGAAATCCATGTAGCCCTTGGGAACGTTTTCCACCTATAAGAAACACACCACTTAAGCTTGTCCTCTTGCTGCATAGAGGATTGGGCTTTCTCTCTTTGAGAGCTTTCACTTGTCATATTTTATTTTCAGCTTTTTACTTTATTGCAAACTCTACACCAAAAACCCAAAAACACTTGCATCATTCAATAATTTTAGTTTGTCTAGTGCATAGATAATAAGAGAAGTGACACTCTTATTTGAGAGGATAAATACTTATACCTTCTACTCCTCGTGGGATCGATACTAATACTTACACATCGAAGATTTCAACGATCCCCTATACTTGTGGGTATCAGAGAGGCACTCTTCGACATATCTTCACCCGGCCCTTATCTTGATGACGATCACCACGTGACGCCATCCTCCATGGGCTACATAGGATATCCCTTTCGTTGCATGCTCATGGAGAAATACCTAACCACACATAGAGATACAAGCACATAGATGATGGGTTAGTTCACAAGGCTATATTGACAATTGCTTACCATACCATGAGATCATACGATCCCTCATGGTACATCCCTAGCCTTGTGTGTTGATCGACTTGCACTTAGCCTTGATCAACATATAATCTTCTTCTTTTAGCCTTGACTCCAACATATGGAGATCAAGCATGGCATATGGACCAAACCTACAAGTATAACTCAAAGCAAACATTAGTCCATAAAGATTGTCATTAATTACCAAAACCACACATGGGGGCAACCATGCTCTTTCAGTTGGAAATGTATGAGAGTTGTCGGAATGGTTCTGAAGAAATAATTTCGGATAGATAACCGTAAGAATTCCGGAGTTCTGGCAACGTCCCGAATTCCCAACCACTGGATTATTCAAGAAGGGTTCGGAATAAACCCGAAAGGTTCTATAATATCCAGAGTGTTCCATGAGCTGCCTCCACTGGGTTAAACCCATGTGCGAGGGGGCATCCCCATGGGCCAAGCAACCACCCCACTGGTGGGAGGGAGAGGCACCCCACCCCAAACCCAATGTCATTTAGGTTGGTCCTAGTGCCCACCAAACCTGGTGGCTCGCTTGATTGGCAGTCCTGTAAGCTCATCTTGCATACAAATTTTGGGGGGTACCAGGCCTGCATCCACCAAGAACATTTCTTCCCTTAAGCGCCTCAGCTAACTTCCTCGATGAAAGAGTCAACTCAATCTCGTTTTATCCTACTTTCATTCCTATCCGGAATTTAGCCGATGCTAAACCTCTGTTCTAGCTGAGACTAACGGCACTGATTTCTAGTGCTATAACAGAAACTGCCCTTAACGCGCAAATGAAAGCCCTCACAACACTTTTGACACCCTTTTTTTTCCTATTTTTAAACAAAAATTGATAAAGCCACCTGGCGAGTAGGAATAGTTTCGAGTTTCTGGTCTGTTTTCTTTTGAGAATTAAAGACAGACTGATCTTGTTTCCCTCGAGCCCAGTCTCGGGAAACTCTCATGGCAAGGTACCGGCAAGGCAAGGTACCATAAGAGGCAAGGCACGCCAGGGGGCGTTGGTGGCTTGGGGGGATCCCCTTTTCCAAGTCATGCTCCCCCTCCTATATAAGGGAGAGGATCCGTCACTCTCATTTGCACAAGTTGGCTTTTGAGGATTCCTCTCCCAAAGAATCTCTCTCCCATGTGTTGGGGAATTTCTCCATACATATTTCATTTGATACTACTTTCTGTACGATGAGGCTCCTCCAAACTGGAGGAGACGTACGTGTGCGCATTCAATAAGTTATCATACTTTTTGATCCTGTGAGTAATCCGTCAACCAACGACTCGATAACATCCTCGTTGCTATGCTTAGTTTCGAAGAAATTCACCTAAATTCATCAACATCTATTTGCGCTACAAAGATGTTGGTATAAATCTAGATTTAATATATTGATGCAGATCTGAATCTAATATCTTTGGTTGTATCTTTATAGATAGATCTTGGTTCGTATAGGGCATTTTTTAGTTTTCCATGCACATAACCCAACAATTACGAAACACTCTTCACTTTATAGGATCTCCCGATCATCAAAAGGCTTATTTCCTGGTCTTCTCGGTTGGAATCTAGAATTGTTGCATCTCGAAACAAAGATTATATCAGCTGGGAATGCATCGAGAAACTCAGGTCGACATTTCCAATACTGACTGTAGCTCTGGCAGAAGCAATTGTGGATGCTCCCAACCGTTAGGAACAACAAATACATATCCCCTCCACCTCTTATAGGAAATAATCCTACAATTCTCTTTTAGAAGGTAATTTGAAGATGGGGGGGGGGGGGGGGGCTCGTACTTTATTAAACTCCCTAACATTCGTATTTTCGTCCGCCATATAGCGGTGAAAATATCCAATTCATCTGTTAGTGATTTAATTCTTGCTTGCATTGGCCATAGAATATTCGTGTGTAGTGACAGGGTGGGGCTTCCATAGCTGCCAGATACCTCCTACACTCCCTTCCGTGTTGAAGATTCCTACTCCTTACGGCGAGTAGTGGGTAGCATAGCGTTTTCTAGAGGATAGCATTTTGGATGTCTTGTCTTTGTGGATTGTACTTCCTATTAGTTCACGGGAGGTAAAACCAACTTGGAAGTTGTTATGGCTCGCAGAAGGACCCCCCGTCTTCTAGTAAATTAATTTCCAAATCAGTTAGTTGATGTATAAACACTAATGGAGTGACGTGGGTTGGTTTCGAGTACTTAGAGGCCAATTTGTCAATGAGTTTTCAAATTTTGTTTCACGAATTAGACAATCTACACTTACTAAGTAATTTATATTTAGAAAAAAACACAACAAACGGGGAAATGACGTGATTTCAAGAGAAACATCTTATTGGCACCTCATACACTCTAGAATTTCCTGTTATTAAAAGCAAAGTAAAAACATCTTATTTGACAAACCTTTGTTAGGATTATGGTAGACCTATGCATATAGAACCCACCTATCAAGATATTAATATGTACTATAGTACGCACAAACGCATATCAACCCAATACTAAATATAACTAAGCTGCATAATTTATTTCGCGGATAGATGCAATTTTTTTCATATTCTCGTGCTATGTATAGATTTAAAATGATACATTTTAGCACAATGGCCCATGCAAAAATTCAGAAAACCAACACAATTTGTGTGAAAACATGGCGATCTAAGTTAGCATTGGGCTATTTATCATGATACATGTTTGACTTGTATAACATGAAATTTCAATTTGAATATGACAAATGTTTCATCTATGGATAATGGTGTATCGTATAGATAATATACACTATATATTTAATGTTGTATCAATAATTTATCTAGTTAATATTTAGAACCAATGAGTTATAAATAAGTAAAAACTAATATTTATTATAAAAGGGCGAGTACTATTTATTGTAAATTGCTCTGGCTTATTAAACAATAAGACTAAACTGCTCTTGGCTCTATGCGATTCTGGCCTGGAAAGAAATTATATATTGTGGTTTTAGCTGCAATTTGCTGATCAATTTGGATCACTCGAAACAAAATCACGTTTGAGAAATATGTGTTGAGGATCCATTTGGCTTTGGTTTTTATTGTTGGTTCTTTCCCGACGTACTCGACATGTTTCTATGCTGGAGACGGCGCAGAGGCGATCTGTGGTGCTGATAAGCTGATGAGAGCGACAAGCCGACATGTACCACAAGATGTAAAATACATGCGTGATAAGGAATCTAACCACTTGGGTTAAATAGTCAGATTGGCCCATGTATCCTAAGATCAATGCACGATTTATTAGTAGAGAAGTAAAAACAAGTTGCAGAAACAAGGAGCCGAGTTAGGATTTGCGTACACAATTATAATTTGATGGAAAATAAGTGTCTTCTAATGATAAAATAATTAGTAGTCACTTAACAGGTATCATATAGATAAAATGTCTGCAAAATCCTGAAATTAGGAATATTCATGCTGATTCTTGGGCAAGAAGAACTAGAGCTCTAGCACGGATAAGAACACTACATCACAAGAGAGGTCTTGAGGTCGCCAACCAGAGAGGTCTTAAGAACAAGATCAACATCAATGAGGAGCCGCTCCTCACTCTTAGAATAACCAAGCTGAATAAAAGGCAATAAATAAAACATGGGTTGAGGTCTGAAGATATTAAGTACAACATATGACCGGCGTGAAGGCTCCGTCCCCGACGATCATGCAGGTCCCGATCATAACCATGATGAGCAGTGCGGTCTTAAGGCTCGGCAGCGGGTGCAAGAGTGTCTCGCGGCGGGTCCTCGAGCTTGTACGTGGAGAGCTCCTGGTTGGCGACCTGCCGCACAGGGTATGTCCTGGATCGATCCGTTCCACCACGAGCATCCTATCCGTCGGGTCCCGCTTTTGCGGACTGATGGCAAGAGGTTGTCCTGGTGTCCCCCTCATCAGCACATAAGGGCACCTCTTCGGTGATCATGCTCACGGCATGGCGGCTATAGAAGAGACGCAACACGGTCATCTTCGACGGTGCACGCCCCGACCTCGGCGGCTTGCTTGACACGATCAAGAAAGATCGTGGGCAATAGCGGGGTGGGGGGGGGGGGGGTCGGGCTTGGCAATGATTCCCACACCTCCTTAGGTGTAGAGTGTTGAGTTGTACCGGGTGTGGCTTCTCTAGGCTTGCACTGAACTATTTCTATCTATGCAATGAAATGCAAAGCATTTGTGCTTTCTTAAAGAAGAAAAGTACATGTATGCCGAATACGGGTAATTATAACAAAGTATGTCATGGATATGGCCATCGCCTCGGTCATATGAGTTGAATCCACGAATGTTCATATATGATAGCCATTTCAGTGAACACATTGTTTTATAGAAAAATTTACATATTCCAGATTTGCTATTTTTCCTGTCAGCCATATCACATGAGATGACTATCGGCGCAAGTACGTTTTCCATTTTATTTTTAATTTTATTTTTGATTTTTCAATATGGGCTCAAAGTTGCACCCTTGACCATTCATAGATAGAGGTCGCATTGAACATTTTTTTGTGTACACTGCCTGTAATCATGATAGGGCACCTTAGAATGATTTTTTAGAATATACGATTAAACTATCACGCACTTGTTGACTTGTAATTCAAATTTGATTTACTGTTAAAAATCGGCCGAAACAAAAACAAATATTATCCTAGTCTCCTTTGGTGAATGGGCCTAGATAACTAACTCTGTTTGGAGATCTAGAGACAACAACATAGATTTTTCTGTGGTTACAACAAAAAAACAATGACTGAACTAGATATGATTTTTTTTTTTTTGATAAAGGGAATTTATTACTTAAAGAGTATTAAGCATTACACCCGGCCTCTGCATAACTGAGATGCACACAGCCCAAAACCGTCCAACATGTCCAAAGCAACAGAAAAAAAGAGCGGATTACATATCATCTTGAGAAATTGTAAGACCGCCCAAGGAAACTAAGAGCTGATCCGCAGGCTATGCGACCATCCATGCCGGGAGAAAAGCTCCCTGGCTGCCGCCTCCAATCGCGACGATACCTCCAAGAACAAATCCCGGTGCTCCACACGCTGAAGGACCGACCATAATCGGAGAGTAGCTGTGCAACGGTAGATAACCTGCAGAATAGAGGAATTTTTGTCATTAAAAACCTTGTCATTTCTACACAGCCAAAGCGACCAAATAACGGCAATCGCTCCCACCCTAATAAGTAATTTAAACCTAGGATCGACCCCGTTTAGCCAGTTGCCAAAAATATTTGCAACGCTCCGCGGGGGATATAAGGTAGAACCTATTTGGACAGCTGACCATATAGACCGAGCAAACTCACATTGAAAGAAAAGGTGTTTAATGGACTCATCATGAGAACAGAAAACACACTTTTTACTCCCATGCCAGTTGCGCTTGGCAAGGTTGTCTTTTGTAAGAATAACTCCCCGACGAAGATACCACGCAAACACCTTTGTTTTGAGAGGTATCTTCATCTTCCAAATTTTCGTATTAGAATCAACCGGAACATCAGATTGGATAAGAACTCTATACATGGAAGCAACCGAGAAAATACCATTCTTAGTTGGAATCCAACGAAGTTCATCAGGGCCTCCCTGGAGTTGAACAGAGTCCAACCGAAGCAACAAAGCATTCCAAGCTGCTTCTCGAGGCCCTAATAGCGTTCTCCTAAACAGTACATTAGGTGGGGATGTACCCATCACCTTAGCCAATGTATCGCTTTTGTAACGCACCACATTATATAGAGCCGGATATTGTTCACGAAGAGTAGTTTGGCCAAGCCATCTATCTTCCCAGAACCTAATCTCCGATCCATTCTTAATGGAGAATGAAGCATGTGGGAAGAAATACTTTTTTGTGGCCATGAGACCAGCCCAAAAGTGTGAATCTCCAGGTTTCCAAACAACCTGGGATACAGCTTTTTCCCCCACATATTTCCTTCTTACAAGAGTCTGCCAAATTCCTTCTTCCGAAAGAAGTTTGAATAACCATTTACCAAGTAGTGCTCTATTCTTGACCTCGAGGTCATGAACTCCGAGCCCACCTTGGTCTTTTGGCCGGCAAACCACACTCCATTTAGTCAGTCGATACTTCTTCTTCTCACTATCCCCTTGCCAAAAGAATCTTGAGCGGAAATAATCCAATCTTTTCAAGACCCCTTTAGGCAATTGGAAGAAGGAAATCATATACAGCACCATGTTTGTCAGTACTGAATTAATGAGAACCAATCTTCCTCCGAGAGATAGGAGTTTACCTTTCCAACTATTTAAACGAATCTGAAGTCTTTCCTCCACCAACTTCCATTCAACATTTGTGAGTCTCCGATAATGAATCGGGATCCCCAAGTAGTTGATAGGGAATTGGCCCTGTGCACACCCAAAAAGCTCGGCATACTCAGAAGCTTCATCCTGGGCCTCGCCAAAACAAAACAATTCACTTTTATGGAAGTTTATCTTTAGACCCGATAATCGCTCGAATGCCGAAAGAATTAACTTTAGGTTCCGAGCTTTTTCGATGTCATGTTCCATAAAAAGGATTGTATCATCGGCATATTGAAGGATCGATAATCCACCATCGACTAAATGGGGGATCACACCTTCAATTTGACCCTCAGACTTAGCACGCTCGATCAAGATGGCCAACATATCCGCCACTATATTAAATAGTATTGGCGACAGAGGGTCTCCTTGTCTAAGACCCTTTTTCGTTTGGAAGTATCTACCAGTGTCATCATTGACTTTGATGGCCACACTTCCACCCGAAACAAAGGAATCAATAAGCGCACGCCATTCAGAAGAAAAACCTTTCATTCTGAGCGTCTGTTGAAGAAAAGACCAATTAACTTTATCATAAGCTTTTTCGAAATCAATTTTTAAAATTACCCCATTCAGTTTCTTCCTGTGCAATTCATGGACCGTTTCATGCAAGATTGCAACCCCATCGAGGATATTGCGGCCTTGCATAAAGGCAGTCTGAGAAGGCCGGACCACATGGTCCGCCACACTGCTCAGCCGAATCGTTGCAACTTTAGTGAATATTTTGAAACTTACATTAAGAAGGCAGATAGGTCTATACTGTTGAATCCTTTCTGCCTCATTAATCTTAGGTAACAAAATAATCTCACCAAAATTCAGACGAAATAACTCCAGCTGACCAGCGTGTAAGGAAGCAAACATATTAAGCAAATCAGACCTGATTACCTCCCAGAAATTCTGATAGAACTCTGCTGGGAAACCATCCGGTCCAGGTGCTTTATTGTGTTCCATTTGGAAAACAGCCATACGCACTTCGTCCTCTGAATAGGGTTTAGTGAGCAGGTTATTCTCTTCAACAGAAACCTGGGGAATATCAGCTGTTCTAGACTCGTCCAGAATGAAGTTCCCTTCCTCTGGAGCTCCGAACAGCCCCTTATAATAATTAGTGATGTACGTCTTTAGTTGCTCCTGGCCCTCAATCGTTCCCTCATCCTGCACTAGGGAATGAATGCGCTTTTTCCTATGTCTGCCATTGGCAATACTGTGGAAATAGCGCGTATTCGAGTCCCCTTGAAGGATGAATTTTGCTTTGGAACGTTGATACCATTTCAACTCTTCCTCACGCAGAAGTTTGGCTATTTCCGCATTGGATTGGCTTTTCAGCTCAATTTCCTGTGGGGATAATAAGCGCACCTCTGCCAAAGCCTCCAAATCATCAATAATGGAGGAAAGACGTAACTTTTCTTTTTTAAGTAAACCAGTAGTATGGCGTGCCCACCCTACAAGATGAGTGCGCATAGCCCGCATCTTGTTATTCCATATCTGGATCGGAGAGGCACCCGCGACCGGTCTGTCCCAAATCCTTTTAACCATGTCATGAAAACCCTCCCTCAGCAGCCAACCAAGTTCAAACTTGAACCGTGGTTTGGTTGGAGGAGTAACCATACCGGTGGACAAAAGAATAGGAGCATGATCCGACAGACCCTCAATACGCTCTAGAGCCCGTACTGAAACCAATGGGAACTTGGATTCCCAATCGGCGTCCATCAGCACGCGGTCCAGTTTTTCGTATGTGGGTTCAGGCAGAGAATTAGCCCAGGTGAACTGTCTCCCCACCATTGAAATCTCACTTAAATCCAAGCTGTCAATGACCGCATTGAACAAGAGAGGCCAACGATTGTCAAAACGTCCCCTACTTTTCTCGAACGGAAAATGAAGCAAATCAAAATCCCCTCCGATGATAAGTGGATGCGGATTGTCTTTTGCCAAGTTTACCAATTCACGAAGAAAGTCGGACTTATGCTCTACCTGGGCAGGCCCATACACAGCAACAAGACTCCAAATGAAGTTGTCCGCCTTATTTCGGATGTGCATTTTAATGTGAAAATCACCATCCGAAATGGCCAACACCTCTATGGTATCAGTCCTGACGCCTAGTAAGATACCACCCGAACGACCCCGCGGGGGTCGAGAATACCAAGCAAAATCCATACCACCTGAAAGGCGGTCCAATAGACCTTGCGAGAACTCCCGCCGACCCGTCTCCGAAATAGCTAAGAAATCCAAATTATGATCCCGAATACATCCAGCGAAGTGCAAATGTTTAGCCAAGTCACCAAGACCTCTGCTATTTGCAAACATGCCATTCATTTGGAAACTATTGGGGATTTGGAAAACTTAGCCCGTCTCCGGGACGCCTTGTTAGAGGCAGATTTAGACTTCCGGCCGGATGCTGTAAGCTCATACAATGAACTAAGCCCGTCCTCATCCAAACCCACCTCCGACACATCACCAACAAGATGAGAAAGAAGCTGACCATCTGATGTGGCATTCGCCTCTTCCTCATCCTCATAGGTGGCTGTCAACACCGTCGATGCTTTTGGAATAACCGTTAGACGGTCAAATTCCATATGCCTCAAGACAGTAGTTGACACCTCAATTTGAGGCTTATCTCTACCAAGATTAAAACCTACACTATGAAGCTTTGACTGAATTGACTTATTTGAAAAAGAAAGAAAAGACTTTAAATTTAAATCCGTACCTATGGGGTCCAAGTTGCGAGTTGCCTTGCGACGCATAGCCTTCGCCAGCGAGTCCTCATCAGTGGCAGAGGCCCCGTCCAACCCCACCCCAAACCGCTCACTACGGCGGATCGGAGTAGTAGACGGCGCCACCATAAGGGGAGGCGTACCAGGCGAAGCAGAGCCTCCAGCAGGTGTAGGCGACGCCGGCGCAGCGAAGGCCTGGGTCGGCAGTGGCGACGAAGGTGCCGACCCCAGCCCCACTACGCCCTGAGCTGGTAAAGGCGAGGAAGGTACCAGCTCAGGCTCCAACCGCAGAGGACGAACAGGTGACGGAGGGGTCAAAGTCGAGGAAGAGACCACCTCCATCGCTCCATCCACAACCACAGGAGAGTCCAGGGCTGCACTGTCGAAGTCGGCAGCCCCCGTCTCCCGCACAAGAGAAAGGGCCGAACCATCTGAACCGCCACCCACACAAGGGGCCACCGCGAGGCCCTCAGCAGCAGCCACTGCCAACTCCGAGGCCACACCGGCGACCACCGGTGCCACTGAGACCAGTCCCGGTGCGACAGGAGACTCCGCCCCAGACGTCGGTCGCAGAAGATGGGGCGAGGAACGTCGCACCCTAGAAACGATCTCCATACCACGAGGCGTCGTCGGCCTAGGGTTATACGGGGTGATCGCCACCATGTGCCTCCCATCCGACACCACAGACCGTCCAACCACAGGAGCTCCAGAAGACGTACTAGTATCAATGTCCATATGAGAACCCTGCTGACTAGGCCCACCAGGAGCACTTGCTGGATCCAATGAACCCGACCCCTCAGTGTTACCAGGTCCCTCGGCCCCGGAGTCATCCCCCTTACGCTTCCAGAAAAAAGGAACAAAGCTCGGATCAGGGACAAAAGCACTAGACTCCCGCCGGAAGAAGAAATCATACTCCCCGAGCTTGATAACACAAGATGCACCAATATAAGTACCCTGCTCATCCTGCCGACTGTCGAGAACCGAGGAATCAGTCATCGCCACCAAGATCCGGACCACGTTCTGGCTCCTCAAGGTGACCAAGTCCACATCTAAAGTCGTGCCAATGAGAGATCCAACTGCCCAAAGCCCCAGAAAGTGTCTGACAGTATAAGGAACCCCCTGGACATGAACCCAAACGTGCTCCAGCATCCTCTTAGGCTGAATATCCTGAGTCTCCCAAACAGAAACAGTGGCCTGAGCAGAGAAAGAGGGAACACTCATCTGAAAACCATCCACCCTCTGAAGATCCTCCATAGACGGGAAACCAATCAAAAAAGCATCAGCACCGTGAGGGATGGCCTCCCAAGTCCACTGCGATCTCGTAGGACACATCCGCGACATCAGACTCTGAATGGCGGCCGCTGTGACCGGCTCACCGACAATCGACACCAGCGCAGTGGGAGCACTGGACGGGGCAAGATGCTCCTTAAACACACTATCCGGTAGTTGCAAAAACAAAGTAGCATCCGTACCGAATCCGGAAGTGAAAGCAGAAGGCCTCGGAAGTCGAAGTGTCGGGCACCGCATGGTAGGATGCTCAGTGTTGTTGCATACCAAGCAATAGTGCTGAACCGTACAATCTTTGGTCGCGTGGGTATTAACCGCACACTTCCAACAGACTGTAGCCTTCTTCTTGGCCTTGCTCTGAGGGGCAACAGTACTCTCAGCAGGAACAACATCAACAACAGAAGCCCCAGGAGCAGCTGGAACCACCTGCTGCTGCTGATCCCCCGACTGCTGACCATACATAACCATCCCTTGCTGCGTACCAGCGGACACGAACTGCGGCTGCTGCACAAACGGCGCCACCTGCTGTGGCATAAACCCCTGCTGAGACGGAGCCTGCAGCGGAGCCTGAACCGCCGCCCCTGACGGACCATTCTTCTTCTTCTTCTTCTTAGCTCGAGACGCTCCCTGACCAACCGCAGCAACCTTAGGAGGGATAGGCTGCTGCTGGAACGGCGGGAAAACCGGCGTCTGAAACGGCGGAGGCAGGAACTGCCCGTACGGCATCATCGGCGGCATGTATGCCGGCGGCCCATACTGCCGAGATGGCTGCTGCAAGGGCTGCTGGAGAGGCTGCTGCAAGGGCTGCTGGAGAGGCTGCTGAGGAGGCCGAAACGCAGCAGCTCCCACCGACGACACCGCTGGCGGCGCGCCCACCGCCACCGGAGGCGGCAGCACCCCAAACGGACGAGCAGAAGGCCCCTGCAACGGCCCCGCCGGCGCACCAAGCGGAACAGCGGGAGCGTGCTGGAGCTGCGGGCGGGCCGGCCCCCCACGAGGCCCACCACCAGAAGGCGGCCGCGGCGGAGCAGAGCTCATCGGCGCGGACGAAGACGCTGCAAGAACGGCAGCGAAGGACCGTTCCCACCGCTGAGACGCAAGCGGAGCGGCGAGATGCGACGAGGTGCCGGCGACGGAGGAGACCGGCGGTGAAGAAGAAAACGCGCAGGCACGGGAGGGTTCCGGGGGCGGCGCAGGATCGGAAACCACGACGGACGGAGACCTAGGGCACGAACGGGCCCAGAGACATCTGAAACGTTGATGAAGATGCGCCCAGGGGGAACGAATCGGATCCGCTGCATGGGAGTGGGCCCCACCCTCCATGGACTCCGCGGTTTGAACCGCCACGTTCCCGCAATTCCCGCCCGCCGGGGAGGAAGACGCCGTAGCGCCCGGGATCGCCAGCGCCGGCGCGATCGCCCGCACCGCCGCCTCCGGAGCGGGAGAGGAAGAACACGACGCCAGGGCGGCCGCCTTGGCGAGGAACATGCCCAGCACCGGGGCCGGCGAGATGCGCCTAGGAGGAAGAGGACCCCTCCACGGCCCCATTCTCGGCGGCGAGCGCGAAATCCGCACCCCGGACGGCGACGAGCATGCGCCCCTGCCCACCCGCCGCAGCGACGCAGCAGGCTCCACCCTGGCTGGCAACCTGCACACAGAAACGTTAGAAACTACCTCATCCGGCGGCGGCGACGAAGACCTCTCCCAGAAGCGGCTAGCCGGCGTCGGGAACCCCACATCCTCCCAAAACCGCTGGCGGATGTCCTCGTCTGAGAGAGCAGCCCGCGCCTGAGCGCCGGAAGAGGACTCCACTCCTTCCATGGCAAGCATGGCCGACCGCACGGCGACATGGTCCCGATCTAGATCGGCCTCGCCCGATACCTCAGCGTCCAAACCTCCGAGACACGCAAAACGCGACCCGTCGGCACCGCCCCAGGCCGGCGGCGCCAAGGTCAGCCGGCGCCGTCCCGGCCTCACGGCCAGGTCGCCCCCCAGATCGCCTCCCATCGGAGTCTCACGGCATATATACTAGATATGATATGATCAACTGCTTCGTAGACTTATGTTCCCCTATACCAAACACTAGGAATTCTAATAGCACCAGGTAGTTCTGGCCTTTTAATGTGGTGAATGTAGATTTCAAATACTTTCGAAGGTGGTCACTAGCAGAAGTAAAGAATAAGCCAATGATGTTATTAGTGAAGCCCAAAATACTTTCAATCCTGGTAGGCATACAATAGATTGCGTGGTGGTTCTCCATGACATCTTACATCAACTGACAATGAAAGCCCAATCTGGAGTTATATTCTGAAGTTAGACAAGAAACCATGACCGTTCTTGATGGAAAGTTTGCACATGAAACGTTCGCTCGTAGTGCCAGGGTGTTCATTAAAATCAGTGAGAACGGAGTGAATTCTTCAGAACCTTTGGAAAACTGAGATGCATTTTCCGTTTGGGACGGCAGCAGTTGCGACGCTGTGTATATATATCTAGGCGAGCTGGAAGAATCCTCTGGCAATAGTGCCATTGGCGCCCCTGGGCAGGAACCCGCCGGGCACCTGCTCGTTGCGCGATCCGTAGAGGATGCGCAGCGCCTCCGCCGGCGTGCGCTGGTACCCGAGCGAGTCGACCCCGGCGCCGAGGATGTTGCTGATGGTGCGCCGCTCAGCCCCCTGCCTCCGGTCCAGCACCTTGACCCCCTCGTCCTTGGCGCCGCACCCGGACATCCTGTTCCTCCAGTCGCTGATCCGGCGCGTGAACTCCGCCACCGTGTGGCCCCTGTACGGCGCCACCGTCTCGTCGGCGCGCTGGTACAGCAGAAGCCTGATCACCGCGTCCTGCCCGGCCTCCACCGCCAGGACGCTCGCGTGGAGGCGCTTGGAGGCGTACCCCATGAGGCTGGGGCTGATGCCGACGGTGGCGGCGGCGGTGACGTGGGGCAGGATGTAGGAGGCGAGGAGGAAGTTGACGGTGCCGTTGTATGCGTCGAAGGGCGGGTCGAGGCGCGTGCCCATGGCGTCGTCCATGATGGCGGCGAAGCGGTCGTCGCTGAGGTCGATGGCCGGGCGCGGGAACCCGCCCATGGCCGTCGAGATGGCCCGGATGTGGCCGAGCTCCTGGTAGCCCAGCTCGGCGGCGATCTCGGTGGTGTGGAAGTCCAGGCTCGCCTTCCGCGCGCCGACGGGGGGCGGGCCGCCGGCCGAGAGGTTGCGGTCGAGGTTGTCGATGCCCCGGCCCAGCGCCGCGTGGAGGAACCACTCGGCCTCGATGAACTTGGCGTTGAGCAGGAACTGGAGCTGCTCCATGTCGCTCGGGTAGATCGGGATGGCGCCCCGCCGCGGGATGCTCGGCCGGCACCGCGGGTCGTCCGTCTGCGGGACGGCAGCCGCGAGCTGCACGGCCGCGGCGACGAGCAGCAGCAGGAAGGCGCCGCGCGCGCGAGCCATTTTTGCCAGTGCAGGGAGCACACGCACGGGCACGGCTATGCTGTCGTAGTGAGAAGTTCACTTGGCTCTGCTCGTGTTCGTGTGTGTGTATTTGTGGCGCGGCATGGTGTCTGGTAATGGTTAGCATGGGTTTAGGAGGGCGCGAGAGGTTGGCAGGACACGAAATGTTTGTGTGAGAGGAATTGCTAGTTCGAATGTGGACTGGTCTTCCAAGGTACGTACCCAAAATACCCAAAGTCTTAGAGAAGTTGTGATCATTTTATTTTGGCTACGGCTAATAAAAAGTTATTTACATTGGTCATGTGAGAGGCTAGCATAGTAGCATTTTACATTGTCATGGAAAACCTTTTGCGACACGGTTTTCGGTAACACTTTACATCCATATTTACACAACAAAAAATTATTACAAGAACGTGCCATCTTTTTTTTTACATTTGTGTAACATTTTACATGAAGATTATGTAGCATAGATAAGATGTTGAAAAACCATTTCTCTTTCTCTTGACAAAACTAAAACACCATCGGAACTTGGTAAAATAAGGAAGAACCGTTTTGAAGACGATGATTGTTTTCCTAAGTGTCAAATTGGTTAATTAATTCTTTTGTTATCCATGGATAATATAAAAGACAAATATGTCTGATCTAATGCATGTGTTGATATGATGCTAATTGCACATTTAGCTAGCTATTATATTTATCCAATGTGTTACCTAACGTGCCCCTACATACTGTTGTAGGAGTTGATTTTGATGTGCTTACCTTTTCTCTCTCTCTCTCTCTCTCTCTCTCTCTCTCTCTCTCTCTCTCTCTCTCTCTCTTGCAATACATGGTCCATCTTCTAGGTTACAGTGTATTTTTAATATTATCGCAACAATCCATCTTTCAGACCACTGTTTCCCAGTGTTGCAACCTTGCACATTTGATTATGCACAAAGCTTTTCATGTTGTTGCGGAAAGATATATTTGATGTTGCACATTGATTTTCCTTTTGTTGTACAAGCTCTATTTGCATTTGCACTTATTGGTTTGTTACAAGACTAGTGAAATTTGACTCATGTACGGGAACCCATAACGCCACTTCTCTCACATCGTGCCATACTTGATTCCTTGCAAGCTACGTGGACACCTTCCTCGTGATCAAGTAATGTCCCCAGGCCAACAAATGGAGAAATAAATCTGGCAGACCTCTAACATTATTTGCAATGTCTTGATTATGATGGAACATAGAGACCCAATTGACCGACATGTCGATGTGAGAAGCCACCAACAAACTGGACGAAACTAAGTGTGAGTGGATCCTTCATGGCGACGAACGAAGCGTCAGGAACTGATATGATTCTGTAGGACGAAGACGGTGAGCTAGGAAACTTGTCGAGGACTATGGTTGTGTGCAGATGCCCTCGAATCAAAAACTGAACCTTGTTGAGAAGGCTTGACCTTATCCTTGCACGACACAAACCGGCCAATTCGCTGAGACAAAATGTGTTGAGCCAGTGAAGTCAAAGGAGCAGGATCAGTCGAGTTAGTCCATCACATCATGAAATTAGAGAGCCTCTCCCACAAGATAGAGATGTTCCGTTAACCAAGATTGATTGGGACCAAAATATATAAGGCTTCCATTAGCTTGCTAATCTATGACGTACCAAGAGCAAAACAGTTTTGCTAGTTGGGGACCGTCCGTAATTACGTTCCTAATTTCTCTTTGCCGCAAAAGTAAGAATTACATGTTTATGATTTGTACAATGCATGGAAAAGACTTTATCCCCAGATTGGTTTCGGACTTGATTCTTTTATTCAGACTAAAAACAGAAGCCCAAATAATTGTAACCATACATACATATAAAATGATAGCAACGGAATCCCAATCAAACTTTTATTTGTAAAATCTCTATTCATCAGTGATAAATTTTAATTCCGCATTGAATACAATAAACATGTTCTTGTTTAAATAGCTCATGGTCCAAATAAATCGCTATTTAAAAAAATTGGTTCAAGACAACCATTATTTAAAATCCAATATTCTAGAATATAGTCAAATTTTCATTCCTTGGCCGTCATTTTTTCACAGCAATCTTGGCGGTCACTTCATTTTTCGAACTCAATCTTGGCGGGTCACGTTAGTAGGGAGAAAGTAACAACTTGATTTATTTTTCTTCACCTTTGGGAGACCTACTTATACGTGTTGAATTGTTTCGTTTTTTCAAGCATGTTAGATCTCGAATTCTCGAATTCATTTTGAGTTTTAACTGAGCACAAATGGCCGTCTCTGCCTCTTCCTCTCGTTTTGCATCCAACGATCGGACTCTACTCCCCACCATGGCCACTCCTCCGGCCGCCGCCGCCGTGACACTCGGGGGCAAGGGCGTCGCGCTCACCCCCGCCGCCGTCTACGCGCTCTCCCTCGGCCTCGCCGACCCCGTCATCGACGCCTCCGCCCTCCAGAGGCTCTCCAGCCGCGCCCCCTCCCCACAGGACACCCCCAAATCGCTCCGAGACTTGTCTCTGGCGCCGCACGAATCCCGCGCGGCCGCGGCCGTACTTCTCAACAAGCTCCTCCTCACGGCGGCCGACTCCTCCTCCGCGCTCGTCACCGCCGCCACGGCCAACGCCCTCGCCGGCTCGCTCGACCTTGCAGCTGCGTTGCCCCCCGCCACCCGCGACGAGGCCTCCATCGCCGCGGCGTCCGCGCCGGTCGCCGTCGCCCTCGCGGCCCTGATCGACTGCTGCGCCGCCCCCCTTGTCTGCATCGCGGACGCCGTCACCGCGCTGTCTTGCGAGGCCGCTCGCGGGGACATCACGGCGTTCGACGTGCCCGCCTCTGGCGACGGCCTCTCCGTTAAGGACGAGACCGATGTGGCCGCCGATGTGATGGCGCTTTTGCTCGGGTCCAAACTAGTCGGCAGCGGCGGTGGAGGCGCTGCCTCTGGGGCATTCTTCACCAAGGTGCCCGCCGTGAATGGGACCTTCCGAGAAGCAGCGCGTGCGCTGCACAAGAGGGTGCGGGTCGAGCTCAATGCTCCGGTGAAGCTCGGAAAGAGGGATGCCGGGGAAACCGGTGAGGGCAAGGAGGAGGCTTTGATGGTGGTGGCGGCACACCTCGCGAGGTCGGTGCACGCAATGTGCAAGCTCAGTGTCTCCCGGGCAAGGTTCTGTGCAGGGAGCATTGCTGATGCCGAGCTCCGGGAGAAGCTTGCCGGTGGGACTAATGTGGATGACTTGAAGGGGATTTTTGATAAGGTTACGATTGACTCGGATGCCGCGTCGTTCTTGCGGAGAGTGTACGGCTACTTGCTCAAGTTTAGAGACTTCCTTGCATGGGAGGCAGCTGTGGCCATGTCAGTGATTGAAATGGACAGTTCAATTGAGAAGCCACAAGCTGGTGGGGAGAATGAAGTGGGCAGTTCAGCGGAGAAGCCACAAGCTGGTGGGAAGAAAGAGAAGGGTGACAGGAAAAGCAAGAAGAAAACGTTGGGGAAGGGTACTTCTGCTGTACTGATGCTACTTAGGGATCATGCTACAGATGGAAAGGCCGTATCTTGCGTGAATTCTGCATTGGTTGCAGATTGGGGGATCGAGCTGTCTCTGTTCTTTGATCCTAAGTGTCCCAAATTGGAGCCCCTTGTGAAGAAAGTCAAGGAGATTGTGGAGAGCAATGAAGTGGGGAGATTGCCTAAAATTCCCAAGGTAATTGCAATTTTGTTTGCACACTTGGCTGCTGCATTCATTTCTTGTTTTTTTCTCTTTCTGCCCCAATTGCTTCTGTTGAATTGATTTCTGAAGCACCCTAATAACCAGTCAATGTTGTGCCTTTTTTCTATCTAAATGTTTATCTTTACACCTGCTAGGGAACACGTGACTTTGGGAGAAAGCAAATGGCCATAAGGGAGCGTGCATTTTCAATAATTACAGGTGTATTTAAGATGCACGGTGGTGTTGCACTTGATACCCCTGTATTTGAGTTGAGAGAAACCCTGATGGGCAAATATGGTGAAGACTCGAAGTTGATATATGACCTTGCTGATCAGGTATACTAGTTTTCATGTCCCTTTGTACTGAATGTTAGTAAGACTATTTGGTTTTGCATCAAGTACCACAATATTTTTGATTGTCATGTGCTGGTTGTTTGTGTAAGCTTAGCAAGGTTAATGGTAGAATTTTTAGTATTTGTGGCATTCAACAATTCGGTTATTCCTTTGTTGCAGTATATTCCCTAGGTTACACTCCTAAAGTAATGGTTCGAATGAAGTCTTACCATCAAATAACTTGCAGGGTGGTGAGCTTTGTTCATTGCGGTATGATCTGACCGTTCCATTCGCGCGCTATGTTGCCATGAATAACATAAGTGCCATCAAAAGATACCAGATAGCAAAAGTATACAGGAGAGATAACCCATCAAAGGGAAGATACCGAGAATTCTACCAATGTGACTTCGACATTGCTGGAGTCTATGAGCCAATGGAACCAGATTTCGAGGTTATCAAAGTATTGACTGAATTGCTGGACAAGCTGGATATTGGTGTGTATGAGATAAAATTAAATCACAGAAAGTTACTTGATGGAATGTTGGAGATCTGTGGCGTGCCTGCTGAGAAGTTCAGAACGGTTTGCTCAAGTATTGACAAGCTAGACAAACTAACCTTCGAAGAGGTTAAAAAAGAACTGGTAAGCATCTTAACTCCTTTTCTTGCTCTTATATGTTAATGTGATCTTGATGTGGATATATTTTTCATAACCCTAATTGTTCTTGCTCTGACTTAGGTGGAAAAGAAAGGTGTATCAAATGAAACTGCTGAAAATATTGGCAGTTTAGTGAAAACAAAGGGGCCACCACTAGAAGTTTTGCTGGAATTGAGAAAGGAGGGTAGCAAGTTCATGCACAACGAGGGGTCTGTTGTTGCATTGAATGAGCTTGAGATATTATTCAAAGCTCTAGAAAAAGCAAAAGCGATTGACAGGATAAGTTTTGATTTAAGCCTTGCTAGAGGCCTTGATTACTATACTGGTGTGATATATGAAGCTGTGTTCAAGGGCGCTACACAGGTATGAAATTTTCATTTATATCCGTGCCTCCGTTCTCAATTAGTCATTTTTTACAATCATATTCATGTATTCTGGTTATTGTTTTATATTAGTGTTTTCAATTAATCACAGTTTAAAATTTATTCCTTTGATTGACTGGATTATGACATGTACCATCTTATTTATCATCTCAAAGCATATTCTATGTTGCCTTTGTCTCGTTTATGTTGTATCTAGTTTATTGTGAAATTTTTCGTTGTGTTTGGCCGTCATTTTATATTTCCAATGCTTTCGATTAATCACAGTTCTAAGATTCATTGCTTGATCCACTGGATCCTAGCATGTACCATTTTATTTATCTCAAAGTATATTTTACATTGCCTTCGTCTTATGCACATTTTATTTGCTTAATGTACAATGATTTATATCTCAATTTTTTTCCCTTGTGTATCATTCGAAAGGAAGCCGCATACCTCTTCTAGCTAAGCGAATAACCTTTTGTTGATTCCTGCACTAACACTATTTCACAATAGGTCGGCTCTATTGCGGCTGGTGGCAGATACGACAAACTTGTTGGTATGTTCAGCAACAAGCAAGTCCCTGCGGTTGGCGTCAGCCTTGGAATAGAACGAGTCTTTGCAGTCATGGAGCAACAGGAGAAAGAGAAAAATGAGGTATTTCTCAAACCTCCTGTTGTCATAATGTCGTTCTTGCAGCAGCGCAGCAAAACTGACGTTGACTCTTGAATCGCAGGCTACGGAGATGGAGGTTTTGGTGTTGATTCTAGGGAAGGACCTTATATTGGCTGCCGAGCTTGTGAATGAGTTATGGAGTGTTGGGATAAAGGCAGAGTTCAAGCTCACCACCAGGGTGCTAAACCACATAAAGTATGCGACGCGGTCAGGCATTCCATGGATGGTGCTGGTCGGCGAGTCAGAGATCAAGGAGGGAAAGGTGAAACTGAAGGACATTAGAGCTAACCAGGAAGAGGAGGTGCTTAGGAAGGATTTTGTTCAGGTGCTGAAGCAGAGATTATCTAACCCTTAGAGATGAAATCTTAGGAGGATGTAGAGTGTTTGTACTGGGCAGTACATTGACCTAAAATTTTCTGCTTCTCTATGTCACCAAATTGTACTGGGTTATAGATTGATCTAAAAAATTCTGCATCTCCATTTTGCCAGTGTTGAGAACTTGAGATGTACTACAAAACAAAGTACGGCCCTTCAATTTATACCAATTAAATTGTTTTTTTCTGAAAACTGTTAAGTGCTTCCTTGGAGGAATGAGATTCCTGAATTACCCAAATAGTTAGTGTTGTATGAAACTTACAGTAGAATCTCATTGGTGCTGCATTTATTTATCAAGCAAGACACTAGCTAGTGTTACCAACTAGTGAGTGTTGTTTGTTGACATTGAAATAATGTCGTGACATAACAAAATGGAGAACAAATTTGTCTAGGCTCCTCAGTTACAACATCATCCTCGCATTACCAAATCACACAGCACATTGGCTGCAGTGATATGAATTCTATGAGACTATACACCTCTTGGCACCGTCCACTGTGTTCTTTAGCAACATTGCCACGGTCATCGGGCCAACACCTCCAGGAACTGGTGTCAGGTGACCTGCGACCTTACTCGCCTCCGCAAAATCCACGTCCCCAACGAGTCTGTACCCGGACTTCCTGGTTGGGTCGTCAATGGAGTTCGTCCCAACATCAATTACCGCAGCACCTGGTTTGATCCAGTCTCCCTTGATCTAAAAACCAGAAAAACATCAGAGTTGGATTTTCGGCAACGAACTGCAGGACACCAGTGCCATAAAGTGGATTTGTTGCAGCAGAACAACGTACCATCATAGCCTGGCCAGCTGCTGCAATGACAATGTCTGCTTGACGCACAATTATTTCAGGGTTAGGCGTCCGTGAGTGCACGATTGACACAGTTGCATCTGCTTTCAGAAGAAGAAGGGATACTGGTAAACCCACAATGTTGCTGCGCCCTACAACAACTGCATGTTTTCCTTTTACAGTGACTCCACTTCGTGATAGGAGCTCCATGCATCCCTTTAGAAGTGAAAAAAAAAAGTCATGAAGGACTACAAACGAAAACAGCAGTCAAACCAGTGCTGAGAAATGTTGTGCTCAAGTGTTGCAGTACCTTTGGTGTACACGGTAGGAACAGTGGATCTCTACCTTTCATTGCGAGCTTGCCAATGTTCAAAGGATGAAAACCATCGACATCTTTCTCAATGGAAATCTCATTTAATATATTTTCTTCATTGATATGCTTGGGCAATGGAAGCTGAACAAGAATGCCTGGTGTAAAAGCAAATACTCAATACAGCAAATAGACAAGCTTTGCTACATAATGTAGGATGAAGAGTTTCAAAATATGATACTGTTGCAGTACCGAGAGCCTAGAGCTAGCAAAGCAACATCCCAGCATAGAAGTACATCATATCGAAGTAATACTTGTCTGAAAAATTAAGAAACTGGCAACCACATTTCACTATTTCAGAAAGACAAGCTGATAGAACAAAGCTCTAATTTATGCCCTATAGAGTATAGCTTCATATTTTCCCTCTAAGGGAAATGATGGTTTATGCCAGAAGGTAGAAGTATGATCGAACCCGGGTAACAAATCTCCTATGTTCCAAAAGCATGAGAACAAAACCAACTAGTAACTAACATGAGTGCATGATTTACAAGCATGTGCCCAACAGAAAATGATGTGATCTAGGACAGGACATGCCGTTCACTTTATGTGTAACTTGAAATAACCAAGCTCCATGCCTAATCCAGCAAAGCGACCAATTAAAAATTGCATTCCCAATCTAGCAAATCCTGAACAGAACACACATGATAGAGTACTGATGCCATTCTGGACTAAATTTTGGGATCCAACACGCCTGGAACAACCGACGAGCTCACAAAGAGGCTCATCCCACAAAACATCATCCCGATGCCAAGCATTGTACTGAAAATGAATAAACAGGACCAGGCTTCTCTGTCCTTCCAGGCTAACTCCACTGAGGAGTAAATTTAGGACAGGGAACCATTAGGGAACTAAAATAAAATAGGGAAGCAGTAATTCCCCTGAAAATTAGACATTGTGGTGATGTGACCTACATCATGTCCTTCTCTTCACATACAACTTGCAAAACCTAAGCTCCATCCCTAATCTAGCAAAGCGACCACTCAAAATTCCATTCCCAACCTAGCAAATGCCGTAGAAATTGGAGAACAAAACACACATGATAGTGGTGAGTACTGACGGCATTCTGGACTAAATTTTGGGATTCAACATGCCTGGAACAACTTAAGAACTCCCAAAGAAACAATTTCCCAATTCCAAGCATTGAACTGGAAACGAATAAACAGGACCAGGCTTCTCTGTTCTTTCAGGCCACCTCCACCGAGGAGCAAATCAAGGCCAGGGAACCACGGAAAAACAAAATCTAGGGCAGGGGAACCCAAGCAGTAACCAAATGGCGTCATGCAAAGGATCATCAGCTCATCTCAGCAAACAAGGTAGGAAATGAACGCATCTACGGGCTACGGCACAGGCAGACCGACACAAGACTGAATTACAGTGCCAAACACAGCATCTATGTTTCTCTTGTAAGTACTAATAAATAACGGCGCTATTCGATTCGGCGCGGAGGCGATACCGTGGACGGCAGGGTCTGCGTTGAGGCGGTGGACCTCGGCGACTAGCGCGACCTCGGAGATGTCCTCGGGGAGGTCAACGTCGACGGAGCGAATGCCGGCCTCGGCGCAGGCCTTGCGCTTCATTTGCACGTACGTCTGCGAGTCCTTCCTGCTGCCCACGATCACCACCGCCAGCCCCGGCACCTGCGACAGAAGGGGGAAAAATGAATCAGATCAGCGTCAGGGGTCGCGACCCCAATCCGAAGCTCGGCGTGACTGGTTGGTCGGGTGGAAGGCGACGGTGGGAAGGGGGAAGGGGCTCACGATGCTGTGGGCGGAGGAGAGCTCGGCGACCTCGGCGGCGATTTCGCGCCGGATTTCGGCGGCGATGGCCTTGCCGTCGATGATCTGTGTCATTGGAGTCGCACCGGATATTCTCTCTCTCCTCACCTCTCTCTTCTTGCACTTGCAGAGTCGACGGCGTTTCGAGTGGGACTGTGGGAGGGATCGGCTGGTCACCTGGTGTGTGCTGTGGGCAAACCTGGCCAACGGGCCGTGTTTTTTGCGGCCCGGCACGTGGCACGCGAAAAAAGCCCGGCACCGGTCCGGCCCGTGGCGTGCTGTGCCCGTGCCGGCCTGTGAGAGGCGGGTGCCGTGCTTGGGCCGTGGCTTGAGGCCCGCGTGCCAGCCCGTTGGCCAGGTTTGGTTGTGGGTTAGATCAGCCGGGCCCGTTGGGCCTACTGCGCACGTGGGATCGAATGAAAATCGACAAAACATATCATATGCAGAAATGAAATGAATGAAATGATTTTTAGAGTAATGTAGGAATTTGCTGGAATTCAAATTAAAATGATGTTTCTAATTCCATGACAGTTATGGATTCTCGCTTGACTTACATGATTCCGTTCTGAAATGATGGCTACCAAATGAGCTCTAAGAGAAATTCACTTTAGCGGAGAACATGCTTTCTGCAATTGGATTTTTCTAATAAAATATATCAAAAATACCAACAAAATATTGACGTGCACATATCGAAAGTGTACTGTGCGCCCGCCAAGCTTCATAAAAAACCTGTTATTTTTCGTGATATGTGTCAAAGAGGCAACAAAATTTGTCTTGTGAAATGACATTTGTTTTTTTTACACATGACACAAAGAATATCGGATTTCCGTGAAACGACTTTGTGAGAATACAGAATGTCGAGATGTACTCACAAAAAAATATTCAAATTTTTCAATATTTCAAACTGTGTTCAAAATGTATTTAAGAAACCGGGAGCATATGCTCCGGGTGCCAACATGTCATCCCCAAAACAAACCTGTTTTAAAAAATTCACCATAAAATAAACTTATGTCAAAACTAATTCCAAAACTAACCAGTTTTCCATGACTACGGCTCCCACGGCGTCATGCTCTATAGTATGGTCATCTTAGTTTTCAAACAATAGAGTTACTTGATTTTTTCGAAAAGGAGCATAACCTCTCCACGATTAATGCATATAGCTACATATTACTAAAAGTGAGGCAATTTCGACAAACGAAACCAAACAAACAAGATATAAAGGAAACAACCCCGGGGCTTAATGACTTGTGACGGTGCCTCCAGCAGGTTACCACTAATATTATGGTAAAAGGCATAAAGGGAGAAAATACACCCCGACACGTGGGTCCAACATGTCATCGATCCACAAAGGCCTTGTTTATGGCGCCCACTCGCCTCGTTGGTTTGCTAGGTGGGCGCTGCTACTTCGTACTCGGCGGTGGTGTGGCTTCCCCACACGTTACCATCATTAAACAACGTCATCGACCTCCACCTACCGCCCACCCCATTGTTTGCACCTCCCGATGCCTACGTCGGCTATTTAGCCTGCCCATACCTCCTTATCTCTCTTGCTCCCTCTCCCTCGACGTCGACCATCGGCAGTACCATGGCGCACAACGACAAGGTCAGAGCTCTAGCTTGGATACATTCCGACACCCCTTACTGCCGCCCAGGCGGTGATCATTCACCAACACAACATCCTCGTGTCGCCAGACTACAAGTTGTCGAAAGGGTGGAATATTAGCTAGCTACATCGTCCTCGATGTGACACTCATTCGTGTTCGTGCCGCTTATGACCAGGAGATCCTCTAGTGCCACAAACTTTTTACGCTGACACAAAGGGACCAATCTTTCAACCATCCCGGTAGCGAGGTGTGGGGCGCCCGCTTAGAATGGGAGAGGACGTGCGCCATCAAGATGTGGGATGGCCCGAAGAAGTACAAGATCGGATGGTGGAGGAACCGGTGGTTCGGCTACACAATGCCACACGTCGTCAGACAAGCATGGCGATAAGATGTGGAGCTTGACACCTGAGAGCCCACTGATGATGAATCCGGAGGCGCGCTCACCACCGCGGGGCAACGGGGTCGTCTTCTGCAGGCCAAAGCGGACCCGAAGGAGGAGTGGTGGAACACGGAGGAGGAAGTGTCAGTGGATTGCCGCGTCCCATCACGATAGGGACTGCCCCGGCCTAACCTAGGCCTTGCTCAAGTCGTCGGCCATGCCGCAACCACCGTCGTGCTATCCTCTCGACCCGCGGACTTTCCCGACCTCATGATCCCCTTCCGCGCGTCAACAATGACGGACATGGCAGTAGTTGCCTCCGTCGCCGCCATGACATCTTATGATCCGCCGGACTGACCCGATGGATGCTGCTATCGTCTACATCTCCAACTGTGACGATTAGATCTAGCGTTGGGTTAGGGTTCAGATTTCGTTCAAATTCTCTGTAAAATATCAAAAAATTGAATAAAAATTGTTAACTTTGTTTAATTTTTGGGAGTTCATTTTTTTATAGAAAATATTTTAGGGACGCCGCTGGGGGAACCTCCTCCATCGGTCCCAACAAGTGTTCGGCACCACAAAAGCGGCCTCTATTTGAGATGTTGTTGCCCTCTATTATTGCTCATGTTGCTCCGTTTGCTGCAAATTTGACCATGAAGTTTGACTTGGTATGTTGTATGGCCCGTTACCGATCTGAATATCCAGCTCCCGACGGTAACCGGTTGGTAGAGATATAAACTTTGAACCTTCTACTAGTGCATCTTTTTGGCATCACAAAATGGTACATTGATGGAGCTATCACTCTCCACGAACAAAGAGATCAATGATGCAATGGATATGTTTGGTATGTACCAAACTACCAATCCAATTGCTCATGGGTGAACAGAAGAAAGGGGATTCCCTTTCTCACTCTTTTATGTAGTTGATGGTGGGCCGGGGGAGGGAGAGAGAAGATGCTACCAAATGCACAAATTGGAGCCAGGCTAGCCAGTAGTAGCTATGGATGACAAAAATGAATAACGGCACAGAGAATCATTTTTCAATATATCTTCTCCAGTTGCCTTTTCTTTCTTTCTTTTCCACTTTCTAGATAGAGGTATCACATGAAGATCTAAAAACAAGATTTGGACCTGTGTCTTTAGTTCTTGAAAGATATAGATATAGAGGGTGAGATAAAGGTTCTCTCCCTTTGACATGAAGATGTTAAACTGGCCAGGAACATGAGCAAGATACATCCATGTACTTGGCCTTGGCCATGCATCTCAAGAACAAGCACACATGTGACCTCTTTGATTAAATCAAAAGAACTTTGTTGGTTTGTAATCTTTTGAAATTTCTGATTCGTATGACTGCAGTCATAGAAAATTCTTTCTAATGATTTGTTGGAAACATTTCTATGTTTTCTCTATGAGCAATGAAACATCTTGTCAATCACACAGAGATTAAGAAGGCCTTGAAACTGCGAGCCAACTGCAGAACAGGAGAAATACTGAAGTACACAGCTCATATATATTCGTAAAGCAAAATACTGCAGAGATTTACGGATGTTTTGGCAAATTTCAGGTGATCACACCCGTCAGTCCATGTACCATCACATGTCAATATCCTACCAAGGTTTAAATCGTGGTGCTCATACTTATAAACGCACAGTGCTTTAGATAAGAATTTTGTAAGCTGCGTGGATTTACCCAGATGTCCATTTGTTTGTAGCGTGTGGTTGAGAGGCGAACTCAGGTGTGATCCGTCTATCGTCGCAGGTCGCAACTACTTTGATTAATACGGAGTAGTATGCTAGCCGTATCTTGAACTCGAAATCTCTCAATGCATGTATGATGCAATACAGTGCACCCAAAAATCTGAACTGATAGACATGCGGTATATTTTAATAAATAGATATCCCAATTACTATTTGATCCGAAATTATTGTCCGGATATTTGAATTTTCATCTAGACAAAATTTAATAGCCACAACTAGAAGTCGTACAGTTCAAAAATCATTTATAGATGCATCATTTGATCGATCAAATCTAGCCGAGTAGTACTACGCTTGACCGTTTGAAAACAGCCAGCACTACTAAACCCTCATAACTTGCTTTGCATTTCTTTTCGAGCAATGGGCTTGTCCTTGGTCACCTCGGTTTGGTCAAGCGACTACTTTTTAATTATTCTTAGCCTAAAATATTAGCCGGTGGTTAGAGAATAAAAAAAGTTAGACCCTTCCAAAAGAAAGGAGGAAACGAAGGACAAAAGAATCGTACTGTGTCTCATGGAGAAGTGTTCCAGTTAGTATATGTTTTGAACTTTTGACTAAAAGAAATCCGAGATCTTCATGTATTGATTTCTAAGTGTACTGCTGTTACCTCGATGCATGCAAGAACGTTGGCAACTGATGTGGGCAATCCTTCTCATTGTTTCTTCACACAAACTAAGCCTTCTCATTGTTGCTTTCTCTTCCAAAAGAATCTTGCCAACTTCTCGAAGAAAAAATTGAAGCAACGAAAGTTTTCCTCAAAGTTATCTGGGAGATAAATTGTTTTGTTTATTAATTATATATTCAGAGTGGCCGTAGTACTCTTGGGTTTTAAGTTTTGACACTGTCCTATATTGTACCCTGGTTTCTTTGAAGGGTTTACCATCTGCTCCTGTGTTGATGACTACTTTCAGGAACATTAAAATAGTGAATTGGTGAGCCGCTCTAAGCCCATCATTGCTCTAGCTGATCGAAGCCAACATTCCCACTACTAATCCGATTTTGAAGAATTCGAGTATTATTGATTTATTATTCTCCTCTAACTTGGTTTGAGACAAAGCTGCTCCGCCACAAAGACAAACGAGTCTGAATTAAAATAGAAGTGGACATTTATGTGCTCAATCTGCCTACATTTGTTTTATTAAGTTTTAAATTGAGGTGAGAGAAATAAGTTTACCCCAAAATACATATTTTCCTTGCATTCACTTTTCAGGTATAATGTGGTCTTATTCTACAAAAAAGAAGGTTCATGTATTTTCCAGAGAATGTGGTCAAAATAACAGGGACAACAGTTTGACATTCTTACTTGAGCCGTACAGAATCCAACATTATCAATTGGCAAATAGAACCTGCTTTTCCATCGATTATTGAGTATATATTCCATGCAAGCGGCAGATGAACGACACCACATATATAGCCGCTGGTGCACCGTATATGCCACATCCATCTATTCCGTGGTAACTAGACAAGCATGTCCAGAAAAATCCTACTGTATGCAATCACCCTTTCAATGAAGATAAATTAGGTTCCAAAACTAAAAATGGATGTCTTTGTGGAAAAATTTAATAACACATTTTAGAGTAATACAACTATGGTCACTATATATGGAGCTGTAATTTTTTATGAAAATTGTTTTTCATTTGTCCTAGAAATGATAATTTAATAGCAAATCTAATGCTGTCATGCATGGTACCCTATCCTGCATCTACATTCTACGATATCAGCACATCTTAAATCATACTTTAGCTTCTGTTGCGGAAACAACAAATGTTGCAGCTTACATCAAGATGACCATACTAGCCAAAAACAAAACTAGTGACCATTAATCAACATATATTTCATTGAATTAAATGAAAAATATCTCACATGACACTGCATGCGTTGGCGTTCTCCTCGCTGAACATGTAGTACGACCCCGGCGCCGCTGACACCGGCGCCGTCGAGTGGAAGTACCCGGCACCGCCCGTGTACGCCGCGCCGACCATCGGGTGGTAGTACGCGCTGCTCCGGAGCGGTTGCGAGGTGTTGTAGCTCATGGCGTACGGCGGTGGCATGTGCCCTCCGCCGGCGTAGTACCCTGGGTAGCTCATCGCCGTGGCGGGCAGGTAGGCCCCGGCGTCGACGGCTTTTCCTGCGGCGGGATTCGTGTGCGCGTCGGGTGGGCTCATCTCCGCTGTTGCACCGGCGCCGTCTCCGTTGGCATTGGCATTGCCGTTGCCACCTCCTTTGCCTTTCTTCTTTTTCTTGCCACCGCCACCGCCGGCATTGACAGTGCCCGTGGGTGCCATGGGCTGTACGCCGTGCGGCGTCATGGCTAACGGGGCAACCATGCCGGCCCTTCCGTCCTGCGGACCTCCGCCGCCGCCACCTTCAGGTTTTTGAGGCTGCTCGTCGCCGGACGCTTCATCGCAGGTGCCCCCGTTGTCGTGATTCTCCGGGGGAACGGAGCCTTCCGCCGTCGCGTTACCCTGCTGCACCGGCTCGGCGGGCTTGTTCTTGTTCTTCTTTTTCTTCTTCTTCTTGCCGCTGCTGCCGCCCCCGCCGCCGGGAGAGTTGGCCGCGGAGGGGGGAGAAGCGGGCTCTGGCCACGGCTCGGCGTGCTTTCCAGTCTTCACGAGCTTCTTGACCAGCGCGTCGACGGAGACATTGCCGACGACAACTACCTTGTGCTGCTGAATGTCTACGTCCGTCTTGTACACCCCTGCCCCAGTTGATGCAGAGAGCACATTGAAATTAGCAGGAAAACACAGTTCTAAATTTCTTACAACTCATAAACATTTTCATTTGCAGAAAATATTTACTAAACATTTTTGCATACAATTCCATGCCTTTTTTCTCTGTGAGGAATTTGTTACAGAATGCAGAACCTTGGGGTGAGACTTTTTGCAGGGGTTTAGTGGAGTTGTAAATACAGGGGTAGACACATTAAAAGTCATTTGTAGTTACTTAAACAGCTACATGCTCTTTTGTTTACAAGACTGAAGTTGATATCAAAGTTCTTTTGCGAAAAGATTGGGATACAGAAAACAAAACGAAAAAAAATTGACACCTTTTCAGTTCATTCAACTTATGAAAATCCTGATTGGAAAAAGAGTTATAATAAAACTAAAAAATCCTGCCACTTTCTGTCAAGGTGGCTTTTTATAAGTATTTAGTGATAAGATTTGAAAATGTTTTTGCTTTGCTTTTCTCTTCTTGTTCATCTATATTACCCACCTTCTATGCTCTGCAGCACCTTCTTGACCTTCTTCTTGCAGCCCTCACAGTGGATGCTGACCTTCAGGGCCACAGTCTGAGAAAAATAGCAAGCCCGAAACATGGAAACCTCATAAGAATCTTCAGATAAGAAACCCAAAACAAACAACATAGATATAAAGATGAGAATATTGTGCATGCATATATCCGCTAATCAAGAAGAGGCCAGAACTGGCAATTACCTGATACATCAGTGGTGCTGCACCTTCTTCAGCAGCTGCCATGGCTGGGGAATGAGGGAGAACGGAGAGATGTAAAGATTCAGGTGGGAAGTGAGAGTGCTTAGTGTTGGTGCAAGCGAGGAGGGGGAGTGAAGAAGGGTGGTATCAAGAGGCAAGAGGAGCAAGTGGGGCAGGACAGAACAAAGTGGCAGAGTTTGGTCCTGGGGAAGGACGTGACTAAATAGAATCAGGGATAAAGAAAGGGGACAACTCCACTAGTTATCTTTTATTTTTTTTTCCTTTTCCCTCCTTTCG
>QRDG01000360.1:250754-303254 GCA_012064385.1 Puccinellia tenuiflora
AGGACTGCAGAGTTTAACAAAGTTTGGCAGAGACTAATGCAAATTGTTTGGTGTACAGGGAGCCAGCATCCCTTTTTAGTATTAAGCGCATGATAGTGTTTCAAATATTACATAGAAAACTGGATGATGTAATACACACCAAGTTATGAAAACTTGAAATATTTGGAGACCAGATTCATCCCTGATATGAAGGTGCAAGAAATAATTAAAAAAAACTGATAATATGGTGAAGTATCAGTGAAATAACTAAGTATACTGAAGCATGAGCCATGTAATATCAGGATTCAGGAGATTTATCACTTTAGTTGAAACCATTTTCTCAAGGGATAGGCGTAACACTATAAAGAATGTTGATAACATGGCATGTTTTTAATGGATAGTATTGTTGGAATTTATAAAAGGCCCATTTGTGTTGAACAAGAATTCTACAGAAAGTAAGTACCATCAAGATCAATGCAATTGCATCTTATCAATCATAAGTCCTGATATCTGAACAACGGGAACGAAATAAGACACATGGATTTATCGCTTTGTGATGTACAAAATCAGAAATACTGAGCCCCTATCCATGATGCTATCTCAAAATAAATATGCACATCAGCAGTTGAGCACGGGGAAATTGCATCTATAAATGGAAATAGGGCAACCTTCCACAGCATATTCCAGTCATATGTAAACTGAACCAAAAGTTACAAAACAATATGAAATGAACATATTATGGTTACCTCTAAGGCATTGCAATGGAACTGCTCGTGCACCTGCCTCAAATGTGATCTAGGCATCTGGAAATAAGTGTCAGATAGCTTCACTCAAACCACAGGACTGTATATATGAAGAGAAAAGATAATATGCTTGCAGTCTGCAAACATTTAAGTTATTGTCTTATACAAAAGAAGCAAGTTCCAGTAAGTGGTGCCAACCTTTGCATTATACGCTGCAGCTTTGAGGCCTGATTTGCACAGATAGTTAGCTAGTTGCACAGTTCCTTTCCTCGTGGGTACATAAACAATTGTAGGACCTTGATCCAAACTTTCTGATGAACTAGTTTCATGGGATTGCACAGGAAATGCAAAGTTCTCAGGTCGCGAGTTTTGAAGGAACTCTCCGCATGAAACTGTAAGCGAAACTCAGCTGTCAGTCAGAAGCATGCATTAGGCTACACGAAGAATAGAGATCTTCAAAAACACTTTATCATGTGAAGTGTCAATATTTCCATATCGAGGTTTTAAACTGGCTTTCACAAAAGATCCCACGTTCTGAAAAACTTCGTATAAGAACGCTTAAAAAAATGTAAACTCCAAGTTTTAGGGTTAGTTTTCTTTAAATAACTGAAGCCATACAGCGTCCTCTCAAAAGCAAGTAGTCGTACAACTGAAAGATGATTCGTTCATTACCATCAAAATCATCTACTCCTGGATATTGATCCAGCTCATGTTCAGTGTTTTCTTTTACCAAGGACTTGGCAACTTTAGTTTTTTTAATATCAGCAATTGCATCTTCATCGTCTGATGCACTATCATCCACAGACTCGTATGAACTGCTTTCAGACTCAGGCTCAACTTCATGAACAATTTTCTGGCCTTTCCCCCTGAAATTCCTTGAACCGTTGTAAGTACCTATTAGTTCTTGAAAGTCCTCATCATATGATGACGCAGAGGTTTTACTGTGCTTTACCTACAACCAGAAACAGAAGGGGGATGGGTACTGTGAAGAAGTGGTATAAGACAATTGGTAGGAAGTTTTAAAAGACGCAATTCATCTGCATAGCTCCATAACATGTACTTTCATATGCACATACTATACCGCTCCAAAAGAAGAATACTTCAATCAAAGGAAAGGAAATTATTTGGATCCTGGTAAACCAGGAAAGCATTTGTTTATTAGATATACCAACACAGTTTTAAATCACAGCCATTCTACTTTCTTGCATGCACTTTAGTGGTTAGTAAGGTTGAGGGATTCCAAGTTTACAGATTTGACACAGCATACCACAGAACACAAAAACATAAAAACTCTTACTCACAGTAAATCGAAGGTTTGGCCGGAAAAACGATGTCAAGACAACGACTGTATCTTCTGACATTTTCAAAGACTTGAGAATGTCTTCTCGTACATGGAAAGTCGCAGTGGCAGTCAATGCCATCAAAGGAATATCATGTTTCAAGAACTTCAATTTGCTGGAGCAGAAGTTTTCTCGAAGCACAGACAGTCTCCTGTAAGGGGGGAATAATGTTTACTTAAGTACCAGAACTGCAAAACACTGCAAGAACATAGAAAAGTCTAGTGGGTTCTTGAGTACTAGACTTAATATTATCTCACTGGGGTACAAGTCACAAACTAAACTAGTAATGATGAAAAACAGTGCTAAATATTGACTTGCACCTTTAATTTAGGACATCTAATACAAGAGCAGACCTATAGTCAGGCCGGAAATCATGACCCCATTTAGAAACACAATGAACTTCATCAATGGCAAAAAGTGCAATCCCTGGCTTTTCTGCAAGTTTCTTCAACGGTTCCATCAGTCTGCATGTACAGAAGTTCCCGAATAAGCACGCCAACCATGAATTCGTGTTTAGCATTCGCAAAGTATAATGACTACCTTAAAACTGTCTCAGGGCAAACATAAATAATCTTATACATGCCAGCCATCGCTTTGCCCTCAACACGACTATCTGGTTGCCCTGATCCAAGGAAGCATGCTGATATCCCATGTTTTGCAAGTTTAAGGCACTGATCGTGCATTAGACTAATCAAAGGTGAGATCACCACCACAATCTTCGCAGTCAAAAGAGCTGGGATCTGGAAGCACAGGGACTTCCCTGCCAACATGACCATTTTCACAGCATTCAGTTTATTAAAAGAATGGCTCAAACATTGCATAATAATATAGGGAGTCCCAAACATTTAAGAAGACAAAGAATAAAGAGAGCATATGATCATAAATAATAAACTACCTGATCCAGTTGCGGCTAGAACAAGACAATCCTTGTGAGCAAACCAAGCATCCAAGGCTTCCTTTTGGAAACCCTTCACGCAGGAGAATCCGAAATGCTTTTGCAAAACAGCGCTGATTTTGTTGGACCGGTCAAACTCACCTCCTGAATTCTCAAGCAAAGTCTGAGGTTCAGGCTTTGATTTAGAACAGATAGCAGCAGTCGATGCAGGGCCGATGGAGGCTGCCAAACAAGAATATGAGGTACTCATTTCCTCGCCACGATACTCCGTTTTACTGCCAGTGGTTGAGGCGATATGATCAGTAATGCTAGACTGCTTAAATTTCCCCCTGGGATTAGCCAGTCTAGTGCTCCTGTCAGAACTGCGTCTCTGCAATCCCGTAGTTGGCTTTTTTTGTTTGCTGCCAGACCCATTCAGCATGAACTCCACCACATCAGCATGGCATGGACCCACAATCCCGATCGCCTCGCTGATCTTGTCGAACTCGAACCCCATATCGAGCAACCCAGCAATGACATGGTCGGCAGATACATCGCCGCCGACGGCATTGGCTTCCATGACCATGACCAAGGAACCGCGCTTCTGAACCAAGCTCACTGAGTCACTGCTCACCAGCTGAAGGCAGATCCTGGAAATGGAGCGCGGCCCAGTCAACAGTACCCGTCAGCGACCGGAGCACCAATCAACTCGCGGGGATGGCCGCAGGCAGCACGACACCCAGGCCAGACCTGCCAGTAAACCAGAAGGCGGCGGTGATTAATTTCTACGCAATTGCTTCGCACAGCCCCTGATTCCCTTTTACCTAGGGCAGGGAACAATCGCGCATGCGGTGCGGTGTTCGTCGGCCTGAACCGAACGATTTCGGGGTAAGGTCGGATCGAACAGGGGCGGGGAAAGGGAATGGCGAGGGTTTACCGGTGGAATGGGGCTCCTGGGTGCAGAATCCAGGATTCGGTCCGCAACCTCCACGTCCCGCCGCTCGGCTTGCGCCCTCCGCCGCCGCCGGCCGCTGGTCGCAGCTCCAGGGAGAGAAGGGGGAATGGGATGGGCGAGGGTTTTGTTTTGGTTTCGAATCGCGGGAGGGAAATGAGGCGGAGGCCGGCCCTGGAGCGAGTTTCATTTGGGGCCGTGGCTGGCTGGCATGTGGACCAACAGAGACGGCGGCGCGCGAGGGAGGGAGGGAGATTTTTTTCCAGATCCGATCCCCCGGGGAGCGCCGCTCTTCCTTTCTTGAACTGTGATGAATCAAATAATCCCTCAAAAACTATGAATCTAATCCTTTTAGAAAATACTCCCTTCATTTTTTAATATAAGTCCACTTTAATTTTGTGTCATATTTTAACTTACAATTTTAGTTAACAAAATAATATATGTTATATGTCATCAAAATTATATCACCCGAAAGTTTTTTTAAATGCGCATCTAATGATATAGTTTTATGTCGTATGACTCACATTTTATTGCAAAATAAATAAATAAACTAACTGACCATGTTTATTTGGTTGGATAGTAAGGATCGGAAAAGGTCAATCACTCATTTTTTTAAACCGACATTTTTAAGTTTAAGATCAAAGAGTTGAGCTAATTATGTTGTCTTTGCTGAGTATGTTGACGTGGCACTCGGCAACCTTCTTCAGGTCATTACTTCTCCATTTGTCCCAATAGTAGGTTACATGTGACACTTTTTTAGCCCCTTCGTGTTGACGAGTGCCCCACCCGCCATTATAAATCCTCTACTGAGTGCCAAGTGTTGTTGCTGGAAAACATTCGACATTCTCGCTATGTTGAGTGTGTCATTTTTTACGACATTTCTTTTTTACAATCGACCTATACTACTTGTCCGGCAGCAGTTAGTCTTTGCACCAATATTTGGTTTTTGGCACCGGCGACACACCATAATATTGAGTAAATTCACTTTATGATATATATATATATACTGTTGTAAAATATACAAGGCCTACTTTATTATGTTTATCTAATGTACGCAATGAATTAGATGAATTTTCAATGATGTTCGTTTTCATAAAAGAATCTAAGATTAAGATGATGCCTCAGTTGACTTAAAGTTTAATAAATCTCAGTCGGTTGTGTACTGTCACATAAGAGTTTAACATGAATCACGATGTAAATCCAATAGCTAAGAAGTCAATTAAGAATTAACTAATTCGCAACTAGTTGAACACAATTGTATCTTACGTGTTACTTTCCTGTCAGTATTAATCATGACACAAAGCCAAACGGATAAGGAGTCGACTAAGAATTAACTAAATTTTGTAGACAATTGCAAACTATGTACAACTCGCGGATCATCATGAATCATGATATAAAATTCAATAACTAAGTAGGTGTGTAAATTTTAATTAATTAACTTTAATATAGCAAAACCGAAAAAAAATGTCCTCAGGAACAGATACCTTCAAAGCTAACACCACACGTTTTCTAAAAACATTTTCTGATCAACTGAACTGCAACTTTCGCACTGCATTCATACTATTTTTTTTTTTTTGTCTTTCTTTTTTCTTGGAACCTTGAGCTTTCCTCTGATTTCTTGGATTGGAGCAATGGCAGGATGGGGTTGGAGCCACACGTGTGCCTTGTCGGAGCCCCATCCTGAAGGCGCCCGTTCCATGAGTTCTGCCACGCCGTCGATGAGATTGTATCTGAACACAGAGCTCTTGAAGACAAAGTAGGCGCACCCGCCGCCGACGCCCAAAGGTGTGGCATCGACGGTGAAGCTTGCCGGTGACCCAAGGAACAGGGCGCGGCCCCTCAAGCTCTGGCCGTCCCTCGCCATCCAACATAGTTTGTCGCCGCTGCTCGTCCCTAGAAGAGCGTGCAACGTCACCGACAGTGTGCTCGTCGGGTCGTACCCGGCGAGGTAACGATTGCTCTCTTTCTGATCGGACATGACGGTCGCCCACATCAGCTCATTGCCGGACTCGAAGACATAGCTGTACTCGAGTTTCATTGCATCGCCTGGGTCACTCATCATCTCGAGGCTGCCTCCGCCTGCGCCGCCATTGCCGTGGAAGTCCGGCGTGAGTACAAACCAGAACTGCAACTTCATGCACACCAGGATCACGCCGTCATGATATGCGGCGCTCAAAGGGCAGCCTGAGCCAAAATGGTGGCTCTTTTCGGCGATAGTCCATGCCACATCACCGGGACGCAGGATGGCTGCGGTGAAAGGGTTCCTGTCAATGCTGTACAGAAAGATGGTGCCATCGCTGTAGACGATGCCACGGGATCTCTCCATTCGCCTGGTGACATTCTCCGGGAATCGAGGCAGCTCGGTTATGGCTCCGGTGCGAAGGTCGGCCATTGTTGGCTCGGGACGCACTGTTAAGAACCAGGCGGCCGTGCCATCTGCACGAGCCACCCAGTTCTTGCCGCCGCTGGATGATGCGCGTGCCACGAGGACACCATCACAGCCATGGCCGTACCTCGATGTCGTCCACGGGGAGATGCGTCCGAAGTTGAGTGGCAGGTGCAAGAGGAGGTCGTTGCACAACCCCAGCGGCCATGGCAGAAACCTGGGGCGGATCGCTGCCGGAGACGGAGCAGCTTTGCGCCACGGCCTGCAGACGGCGTGAAAGCTGACGAAGTCGGCGGCGTCGCGCAGGTGGCCGGAGATTTCGCCGAGCAGGTCCCGCGGGAGAGCGGCCCACGGCCTCGGGGGTGGCACGAGCTCGGTGATGGGCTCCATCAGATCGAATCGGAGAGGAAGATGTCTCGCGCAAGCAAGAACCGGCGTTTGTGGCGGCGGAGATTGAACCGGCGCTGGAAACGGGGAACGGCGCGCCGGCCAGACCGCCAGAGCAGAGAGAGGGAGAGGGACTGAGGGAGGAAGGAGGCGGACGAGGCGGCGCCGGCCAGAGCAGGGAGAGGGAGAGGGACGACGGCGGCGTGCTCAAGAGCGCCGGCGGTGTGCGGGAGCAGCGGGACTCGGTGCAGGACGGCAGGAGCGCGTGGGGACTTGGGAGGGGAAAGAATTGCCTGGAACGCGTGGGCGATGGGCCAAGTGTATTTGACTTGATGGGCCAAGTTGGGGACGTCGGAAGGTGGGGGAATGGGGAGTTAGGTTCTATTTAGACAATGACATGTGGGGTTCATCTGTCATAGCCGGGTATGCAGGTTCGCGGGTGTGGGTTTCACACCCCATACGGCCATATCCTGCCTCCACTAGATCCGGTGGGTTTTGTTTTTTCTCGATAAGCAGACCCGTGGGTTTTATTTTAAACCAAACCCTCCCTATTTAAGACGGGTACCTATTAGGTTAGCGGGTGTCGGATACCCATTGCCATTCGGAATTGTAACTGTGGAGTCCTTGAACCAAACAATGGCGTTGATTTGAGTTTAAGAGTCATTTCCTTTCGCCCCGTGTTTTTACTTTTTAAATCATATCTCACTTTTATTAATTATTACGGTATAGTTATGCTTATATTTAATATATTTGGTTAATCTAGTACAGAGACGTGTGCTACCGTTTTGATCACCCAGTTATAGATGTGATACTTGATAGAAATCAAAACAATCTTTCGATCATGCGCGATCATAACATGCCCTCATAGTCTAACGATATACTCATATTAACTATCTGTGATTTACTATATTTCAGGATCTCGTACTAAATCAAACAGTTGGGTAAGTTCAGCACCATTATACCGTTAACAATGTGCTCCCACTCTTATTGGTATACATCATACCCATGACCAAGAAAATATAGTCATTAAACAATAATGAGTTAATCTTAGAGATTAGAGGCAAGACTAGTAACTTTATAAAGTATCCATGTTCTACACGTGCGTGTGGGTTTTTCTCTGAATTTCTTATTCGGAAACCACAACAGTTATAGCATAGAGTATGAACGTTATTTATAATGTAGATATTAATAATAATCTAATTATTATTACTTCTAGGGCATATCTCCAACATCGTGCAGCGTGCGCGGAAGCAAGGAAATTGCGCCATGGCCTGTACGCTGTGAGGGAGAAGTGAGAAAAGGGATAAGGATGGGAGTTGTTTTGTGTGGACACGACTAGGGGCACGTGGCTCGCGTGGGACGCCAGTGAGGCGGACGATGGATCCTTCGGCTGTACGTTAGCATTTTCCTAAATAAATTATAGAAATTTAAATAATTTTCCTAATCTGACTCACATGTGATTTCATGGTCACACACAATCTTGACTGTTGTTTCCTCGAGGCAAATCGAGCATCCCAATGTTTGGTTTTATTTGTGCCTGCCCATTTAGTTTTCGACACCACCTAGGTGGTAGGTTTTCCTTTTCAATTTTGAATTTTCTTTAGTGGTTGACCCATGTGTCTTGTTTTCTCCACAAGTTGAGTGTGTATCTAGGAAGAGGACCATTTTGAACTGCAGGGGGCAAAGGGTCATGGCGGAGGATCACCGGCGATCCCTCACAAGTGCGCACAGAGAGGAGGTGATTGAAACCGTTGTCATCACCGTCGTTTTGGGTATGTTATTTTTTTGTACTTGTTTGGTTTGCTCCTTTCAAAGGAATCACAGGATGGCGAACTTATGGGACATTTCAGAAGCAAAAATAACTACGACATGCTCTCCACACAGTTATATTTCCCTCGCATGTACCGAGATGTCCAACGGCTCGTCCGACGATGCACTACATGCTTACAAGCTAAGTCCATGTCTAATTCTCGTGGTCGCTACAATCCTTTGCCAGTTCCACAAAGCTCCTTGGACATATATTGGTATGGATTCCGTGCTTGGGCCTCCTCGATCTAAAACGTGAAAACACTCTATATTTTTCATTGTTGATAGATTCTATGAAACTATACATTGTGTACCTTGTCATAAGAGCGATGATGCTTCACAAGTTGCAACTTATATTTTAGGGAAATTGTTCTTCTATGGTGTGTCAAAGAAAATCGCCTCGGATCATGATGTCAAATTCGCCAGTTCTTTTTTAAATACTTTGATGGTCAAGCTCAACGTCAAGCTACTCTTTTCCATCGTGTACCACCCTTAAACAAATGGACAAACCAAAGTCATCAACTGAAGCCCCTCCCCATGTCTAACTTGAACAATTAAGAGGAGTCGCATACCACATGCATAATTGATATAAAATTGTGTCAAGTATTCTACTACATTGAAGATCCCATTCGCGATCGTCTACGACTTAAACCCCTACACCTTCATGGATCTTCTACCGCTACCGCTTCATGAATGAGTAAACATGGGCGTCGACAAGAGAGCTGAATTCATGAAGAACTATGATTCCATGTTATAATCGAGGAGCAAGTACAATGTCAAACCTCACAAGCCAACAAGAACAATAAACCGATGATTTCCTAATAAGACAACCTTGTATGGCTACATCTTTAGGGATCGATTCCTACAAAAAAAGTCCAAACTCACACCAAGAGGAGATGGACCATTCAAAATCCTCAAGCGCTTCAACAACAATGCCTGCAAGATCGACATTCCCATGTCCAATTATTTGGTCCACGATACATTCAATGTTGCCGGCCCATCCCCTTTTCATGGCGATACCAGTGATGAGGACAACCACGAGACGAGGGCGACTCTTTCCCAAGGGGGGTGGTGATATAGTGGAGCCACGGGCACCACCATACCAAGTTCATCACCCGCTAAGAGCAACTCCAGCCGTTGGTGCCCCCCAGGGCACTCGCCGGATAAAAAAGTACACGTCCTGGGGGGCCAAAACGCTTCGCCGGCGGAAAAATGTAGTGCGTTTCCCAGCCGTAGCCCACCCCAAGCAAAGAAAAGGACGACATGAGGAGAGAGAAAAAAGGAATCTAACCACGTGGGGGAAAGCAATTGGACGTTGCTTCCGCCGGCGCCCCCAAGCCGAACCCAGCCCCCTGGGTTTGGCCTGGGTTCGCCGGCGCCTCCCCGATGCCTTTTTGAGCTCTTGGGGGGCTACGGGGACATGGCTGGGAGAATTTTTGACCTTTTTACTAATCCGGCGAGCAAAAAGGTGCTCTGGGGGAGCTGCTGGGGGGCTGGCTGGAGTTGCTCTAAAGCGATTACAAACATTTTCTTTGGTACAAGACTAGAGATCGAGTCAAGGCTATGCAAGATAAGGTGAAATCGCTCCTCATTTCATGTGAATTCTCCCCTTATGAATGGTTTTCTATCTGTCAGAGTTGGATACCCCAGGGTATCTACCCGCTAGATTTGTTAGGTAGAGCGCAAGCACGGAGATCCGAGGTGGATTTAGCACACGAGAGAGACAAGGATTTATACAGGTTCGGGCCCCGGGAAACATGGTCCGGTAAAGACCCTACACCTGTTTGTGGCTGGATTTATTCCTTATGCTCATTGCGGTGTGCGGACGTATGGCGGCCAAGTGGGTGAATGATCAGATCGTGCCCTTGAGGACTCCCAACCTTCCTTTATATAGGTGGATGGGCTAGGGTTACATGTAGAGTTCTACTAGAATACAAACTAGTACATTGCTTTACTTGTACTCCAAGATGATGAGGTATCCTGGTCTCCCGTGTATGCCGAGTCCTCGTGTTGGGCCTCCCTATGCCTGATGGGCCTCGTTCTACCCCCGTATGGGTACCCGAGTTCCATATCCTCGACACTACCTCATGTGGACACATTGCGTATACTCAGGTGGGAACCCCAAGGCCTACCGCAAGTAAGGGCGGAAGCTAGGACCGAGGAAGAGAGGCGAGAAGAATAAGACTAGGAAGCTACATTAGCGATATTACCACCCCTCCGAGTAGCAGTACTACAGCCAAATCCCCATGAGAGGCACTACCGCCCCTACTCCAGGGCCGGTACTACCAGACCTACAGCCGAACCACTACCGCACTAGGCCCTGGTTGCCCTGTTATGGATGGCACTGGCCCGACACTACACCGAAACTACCACCCTAAAATAATTAAGTTCAAATTAACCGATACGACCGCCCTGAAGCCTGGTAACAAATAAATAAAATGTCCTTACTTAGGAACAAATACTTTGAAATGTAACACCACACGTTTCCTAAAGATTTATCCTGAGTAAGAAAATTACAATTGTCGCACTACATTCATACTACTAATTTTTCTTTCTTGCTTTTTTCTTGGAGCCTTGACTTTCCCCTGATTTCGTAGATTGGACCAATATGGCTGGATGGGGTTGGAGCCACACGTGTGCCTTGTCAGAACGCGATCCGGTACGCACCCGCCACATGCGTTCAGCCACGCTGATGATGAGGTTATATCTGATCACCCGGTTCTTGAAAATAAAGTAGGCGTACCCGCTGCCGACACCCAAATGTGCGGCGTTGGCGGTGAAGCTTACCGGTGACCCAAGAAAAAGGACGCGGTCTCTCAAGCTCTGACCATCCATCGCCACCCAATGCATTTTACCTCCGGTGTTCGCCCCTACAAGAGCATGCAATGTCACCGAAAATGTGCATCCATAGTTCCGTCTCCGTTTGTACATGACAATAGCCCACAATAGCTCATTGCCTGACTCAAAGATGTAGCTGTGCTTGTGTTTCATTTCGCCGTTTGTGTCACTCCTCATCTCAAGCCTGCCTCTATTGAATTGATGCACTAGCCAACTAATCCAAAAGTCCGAACTGATGGAAAGGGCTAGGTAATATATTTAACACTCCCCCTCATGTCTAGGCTGGACAACGGTAAGACACTAGACGTGGAGTAGTTGGGAGGCCGTAACTATTTTTGTATTAAATAGTGCGGAAGCCGGGGTTTGAACTTGAGACCTCCTGGCTCTGATACCATATTGAATTGATGCACTAGCCAACTAATCCAAAAGTCCGAACTGATGGAAAGAGCTAGGTAATATATTTAACAGCCTCCGACTGCGCCGCCATTGCCTTTAAAGTCCGGCGTAATTACAAACCAGAATTTCAAGTTCATGCACACTAGGATCTTGCCATTATTGTATGCGGCGGTCAAATGGCAGCTTGAGCCAAAAAAGTGGATCTTTTCGGCAATAGTCCATGCCACATCACCGGGACGCAGAATGGCTGCCGTGAAAGGGCACGAGTCAATGCTGTACAAAAAGATGGTGCCATCGCTGTAGACGATTCCACGGGACTTCTTCATCCGCCGGTTGATCTCACCGTAACGATAATCATAACCATACTCCGGGAATCGAGGCAGCACCGTGATGGCTCCGGTGACAAGGTCGGCCATTGTCGGCTCGGGACGCAATGTTAAAAACCAGGAGCGCGGCCGTGCCATCTGCCCTAGCCACCCAGTTCCTGTCGGCTGTCGCTGCTAGATGATGCGCATATCAGGAGGACACCATCAGAGGCATAGCCGTGCCTCAATGTCGTCCACGACGAGATGCATCCGCAGTTGAGTGGCTGGTGCAAGAGGAGGTGCTTGCAGAACGCGAGCGGCCATGGCAGAAACCTGGAGCGGATGATCGCTGCCGGAGACGGCGCCGCTTTGCGCCACGGTCTGCAGACGGCGTGAAAGCTGAGGAAGTCGGCGGCGTCGCGCAGGTGGCCAGAGATCTCACCGAGCAGGTCCCGCGGGAGAGCGGCCCACGGCCTTGGGGGTGGCACGAGCGCGGTGATGGCCTCCATCGGATCCAATCGGAGAGAACGATGTCTGGAGCAAGCAACTCGATCGTAATCAGGTAGAGCAATCTCCTTCAAATTAATCCTTTCCTTTTTTGATTTTTTAAATCCTTTCCTTTGTACGTAAGGGTATCAGGACTCATTAGTTTTTTTTTTTTTTTTTTACGTGGGATGCATCATGACTCTGAAGTCTTTGAACCAAACAATGCCGATTTGAATTCAAGATTCCTTTCCTTTCACCCTGTGATTTTAATAATATCTCACTTATATTAATTGCAATTCTAGTTATGCTTGTGTTTATTATAATTTACAGTTTTATGAGATTAAGATACACAACTTTGATTTCCGTCGATCCAACCTTAAGGTACTTTTGAAATCCTATATAAATTTGAGCATTTTTTTCCTGATATTTTAGCTGGCTGACATTTGATTTCACCATCAGTAACATTCTCGATCATTGATTCCTCGAGGCACATCGAGCATCTCAATGTTTGGGCTGTTGGGTGTTTTGCCGTGTCGACCGTTTAATCTTCATCACTCAGACGGTGGGTTTGTCTTTTCGTTTTTGAAAATTTTCCTTAGTGGTTGAGATGTGTGTGTCATTTTCTCCAGATGCATTGTGCGCCGGGGAGATGAACATTTTAAACCGCGGGAGACAAATGGTCAAGGAGGAGGGATCATTGACAATTTGCTGATGAGAGGGCGAAAGGACCGTGCAACTGGAAACCATTGTCGTCGCTGCCATTTTGGGTATGTAGTTTTCTTCTCTAATTATTTGTTGCGCGTGGTGAGGACGACCCGAACGCTGGGGTGGTCCACGAACTTAGTGGAGGCCATCTCGTTGGCTTTTACATGGACGCCGCCGTCAACGTCACAAACATTTTTGGGGTGACATGTGCCCGCCGGCGGTGCCACCTCTAACCATAAAACATCATTTTCCTATTGTTTAGTTCACCACTAAGATATGTTATCATTTCATATCTGCCCCTATTCTTGGTTATGTCTGCCGATCAAGAGTAATCAATTTCTGAGTTAAAAAAGATCACTACTAGGAAAAAGGCTACCGCCGGCGCAGGGACGTGCGCCGGCGATAGTCACGCCGGTGGTATCCCTATAGCGCCGGCGTGCGCCTATGCGCCGGGGGTATAGCGGTTAGCGCCGGCACGCAAGCCACACTATGCGCCGGCGGTAAGTTTTTCTTTTTTTTTGCAATTTGTTTTTCAAATTTAATCGTATATTCAAATTATTTGAATTTCTTGACTAAGCACGCTTATATTGGTTAACTTTGGTCAAATTCTCAGTCGGTCACCCATCCTCAAATTGCTCCAGCCACAGCACGCTTAACATCTTAATTCTATTTGACTGGAGTTCCGAGAAAGAAGTTATAACTTATTGATATATGTATCATATCAATCATATTAAGCCCTTGAGCATGACACATTTCACCGTTTGAGTTTGAAACTATTTTTCTAAAAACCAATATTTATTTACTAACAATATTCTTTATTGAATAAGTAGTTTGACCACATTTTGACCAGAGTTGGACCAAAAAATCGAAAATTTAAAAAATCAAAAAAATCAAAAAAATCCAAAAATTCAGAAATGTCAAAAATACAATGATAGTGAGTCAAAATAAAAAATTGATTTAAAAAAACTTAAATTTGAGGATAACTTAATTTTGATATATTAAATTTTTTTTGACATCGTATGCAAAAGTTATAGTTGTTTTACTTTTTTATAACACTTTTTGCAAAACATGTCGAAATTTATGTTTTTTAATTTTCCTAACTAGTAGATGTAGTAACATAACTACATCTCGAAGGGAGCGGCGCTTGTGCACCCGAGCTCACCAGCTTCTGTTTTTTCGACGAAAATAAAAAAATAGTAAAACATTATGAAAAAATCAGAAACAAATTGGAGACACACATATGAGTTGTTCACATTCGTGCAAAATTTCGGAATGAAAAGAAATTGTGCTCTGTACAAAAAAGATAAAATGAGTGGTCAAAATAGATCTAAAAACACATTTTTGAAAACACTGATTTTGTCTTTTTTTTTTGCACAGAGCGCAGGGTATGTCTTTTCATTCCGAAAATTTTCACGAGTGTGAACAGCTCATTTGTGTGTCTCCAATTTTTTTCAGAACTTTTACTAATGTTTACTATTTTTTATTTTCGTCTCCAATGTTTTCCGAATTGAATTTCCGCATCTCGAAGCATTTTAATTTTTGAAGTTTTTATCATTTTCTATTATAGCCGGATACCGCCGGCGCGCTTCTATATGCACGTGCCGGCGGTACATTTTAGCGCCGGCGCGCGGAAGCATAGTGCACGGGGGTATTTTTCGCCTTTGAGGCCGGGGTACCGAGACTTAGCGCCGGTGCGTGCACACGCGTGCATGCCGGCGCGCATGAAGCGGACGCGCCGGGGGTATGGGCGGGAGGGGGCGGGGGGTGGCTCCCCTTTAGCGCCGGCGTGGATAGTACGGTGTGCGCCGGGGGTATTTTTCTAGCGCTTGTACCGCCGCGCCGGCGGTAAGTATCACCGGCGCATCTATAATTGGGCGCGCCGGCGCTATATTATTTTCTATAAGGATTTTCCTAGTAGTGGATGGAAATCAACCAAAGTGCACATCATAAATTCTAAGATTGCATAAAGTAGTTTTGTGCAATGTTATATCTAAAATTGTACAAATATCTGCTAGGCATTTGAACATCTAATGTCATAGCTATCCAGTTACCATTTGATAAAAATAAGTGTTCATGTCGTCCACATCGATCGAGAGTTTGAGAATTGATTTCCATAGTTTGGCTCTTGAATGAGTTGTGCACTTGTTCTTCATAGTGATATTGTTTGTACTGCCAGTGGCAACAAGTGCTGAAATAAATAGATTATGCCGTGAAATTATTTCAGAACAAGTTAAAAAGCATTATGGATGGTCCATTCTTTAATGATGGTTTAGTCATATTAATTGGCCTAATGTAAACTTCTTCTTTTTTGAAATGGAGGCACAAGGTTTGCCTCTTCTCCTTAATTAAGAAGGGTTTACAACAAGGAAAGCTAAGAAGGACAAGAAAAAGGCACACAAAAAAACTACACTCGCGTCCTAATAAAACTCATGTGTTTAGCCCCAGCTAAACCCTAGCTAGCTGGTGGCCTCAGATTTGGTCATGATTAAGACCGTAGGTCAAAATGCAGTGCAGGTTCTAAAAACCCTTGTATTGTGCGCGTTCCAAAGTTCCCAAGATAACGACATGAGGAGCGATGCCATGGACTTTCTCGGAGTCCCATGAGCATTGACGATCGACATGCAACCACCATTCGTTGACCGTGTCGAAATTGACCCAAGAGGATGTGTGATATGGCTCAAGACCGAGCCAAGGTACAATACCACTCCAAACTCTTAAGGAATAGTGGAATTTCAACATAATGTGGGCCGTTGGAGGGGGCAATTGCTCCAAACTGCTGGCTTAATTATCGTGTAAATATGTGCATGGACTGTTTTTACGCGGAAACTCTACCCAAACTCTAGTGCGGTGCTTGTGCTTCCATTGTAAACATTGAATCTTTAGGAACTTATTTGATTTTTTTTACTGTTAGTAGAAAATTTCAGATGGATGGATTTTCAATGTTAGGAGACCTGAGATTAGCTAAGTGTATTGTATTTTATTCATAAATTCTCAAATTAATTCCATTCCACTTGCTTATTTTTTTTTGTAAATGCCTAGTTAAACCCACTTGGTTCACCTCAGAAACAAAAAACTAGGAGAATCAGAACAAAAATTATTTCCTCGGTCTACATGCATATACATGGGCATCTAGCCCCATATGCGGGGGAACAATTACCTCACCCATTCCATACCACACCCAAAAAAACGAAAGGAGGGAAAAGGGAAAAAAAAGAAAAGATAACTGGACAGCGCTACGCGTCCCCCGGACGATCGCACGCTCGCATCGTCCTGGTCCCTAGTCGTTCGATTGGAAGATGCTGAGCCATTTAATTCTTATCTTTTCCATGTGCTCTCCGCCAGGAAAAGAGGGAGAAAAATCCTCATGGCCTTTCCAGTTTCCTCTCGCACTGGCTCGCACATGAAGTTCCCCGCGCCGGCGAGCACGCAGCGCCTAGACGACGGCGCTCGCAGCGGCGGCGGCGGCGGCGCTCGCCCAACATCACATGCCTACCTGGAGCAAGTCCAACTTGCGCGCAAGGAAACACTAGCTCGGTCGTTAGCTGTCATTGCTGGACGGTTTGTAGCAGCGACGCCGCCGACGTTCTGCTTGCAGCAATGGTCGCGGCGCTCCGTCATCCTCTTGCAGCAGTGGCGGTAACCCTGAGAGGCCACGGCGCCAAACGCTATGAGGGGTAAAGGGCGGAGCTGCACGTGGTGCGTGGCGGTGCTACGGTGGTGGCCGCGGGAGCTGCGAGGAGCAGTCGGTGGTGCTGCGAGGGAAGCAGGGACGGCGGCACCGATGATCAAGGACAAGTCGCCGTGTTACGTGCGACGGGCGGCAGAGCTACCAGCGATTGCCGCCGGTGGCTGCTCGTAACAACGTTTTCCAGCCGCTGACTGCACTGTCGGCTTCTGCCGGTAGCATTGCTGCTCTATCCTTGCAGCAAGGCCGTCTGCCGTGGACGGAAACGTCGTCTGCCGCGGACAGAAACGCCAGCTGCCGCGGACAGAAATGCCAGCTGCCGTCGTTCGCCCTTGTAGCACCGCCGGCCGCCGTCCGGAGCAATGCAGCACGCCGTTGTGCCATGGTAGCAAACTAGCAACGCCACTAGCTCCGTGTAGCAACGCCGTCCGCCCCTTGTAGCACCGCCGGCCGCCGCACGGAGCAACGCAGGCTGCCGCCGCCGTGTCATGGCCCATGGTAGCAACTCCGCCAGCTACTTGTAGCAACGCCGGCCGCCTCTTGTAGCAACGCCGACCGCCGCACAGAGCAATGCAGCACGCCGCCGCCGTGCCATAGTAGCAACGCCGGTCGCCCCTTGTAGCAATTCCGTCCGCCGCACGGAGCAACAACGACGAATGACGCCGCCGCCGTGCCATGGTAGCAACGCAGGAGGGAGCTGCACCGCCGGTCCCTCAACTTGGCCCGCTTGATTCCCGGACGAGTGCAAAATATAGGACGAGGACATGGAACCGGCCAGCAGCTCTAAGACCCCGCTCTACCAGTCTACCTCCGTCGTGGCCCGCTCCCCGTCCACCTCCGCGACCTGCAGTGCCTCTGGTTCCATGGCCGCCATGGCCTGCATCTCACAAAGTGCTGCTATTCTAGACGGCGATCTGGGGGCGACGGCAACGACGAGCAAAGGTGGCTCCTCGCGAGATGAGGAGCCATGGCCGCAGGCAAAACCAATCGATAGGAGATAGGAGAGGAAGGTGGTCCCTCACGTCTTCTTTTTTTCTAGCCAGGATGGAGACGCGTGGCACGCTAGGAAGGAGGAGGCTGGGAGGCTGCGATCCCCCAGAGGTACGCAAGCATTTCCCTAGTGGAATTGTCCCCTTTCTTTATCCCTGATGCTATTTAGTCACGTCCTTCCCCAGGACCAAACTCTGCCACTTTGTTCTGTCCTGCCCCACTTGCTCCTCTTGCCTCTTGATACCACCCTTCTTCACTCCCCCTCCTCGCTTGCACCAACACTAAGCACTCTCACTTCCCACCTGAATCTTTACATCTCTCCGTTCTCCCTCATTCCCCAGCCATGGCAGCTGCTGAAGAAGGTGCAGCACCACTGATGTATCAGGTAATTGCCAGTTCTGGCCTCTTCTTGATTAGCGGATATATGCATGCACAATATTATATCTATGTTGTTTGTTTTGGGTTTCTTATCTGAAGATTCTTATGAGGTTTCCATGTTTCGGGCTTGCTATTTTTCTCAGACTGTGGCCCTGAAGGTCAGCATCCACTGTGAGGGCTGCAAGAAGAAGGTCAAGAAGGTGCTGCAGAGCATAGAAGGTGGGTAATATAGATGAACAAGAAGAGAAAAGCAAAGCAAAAACATTTTCAAATCTTATCACTGAATACTTATAAAAATCCACCTTGAGAGAAAGTGGAAGGATTTTTAGTTTTATTATAACTCTTTTTCCAATCAGGATTTTCAAAAGTTGAATGAACTGAAAAGGTGTCAAGTTTTTTTTTCTGTATCCCCTTCTTTTCGCAAAAGAATTTTGATATCAACTTCAGTCTTGTAAACAAAAGAGCATGTAGCTGTTTAAGTAACTACAAATGACTTTCAATGTGTCTACCCCTGTATTTACTACTCCACTGAACCCCTGCAAAAGTCTCACCCCAAGGTTCTGCATTCTGTAACAAATTCCTCACAGAGCAAAAAGGCATCGAATTGTATGCAAACATGTTTAGTAAATATTTTCTGCAAATGAAAATGCTTATGAGTTGTAAGAAATTTAGAAGTGTGTTTTCTTGCTAATTTCATTGTGCTCTCTGCATCAACTGGGGCAGGGGTGTACAAGACGGACGTAGACATTCAGCAGCACAAGGTAGTTGTCGTCGGCAATGTCTCCGTCGACGCGCTCGTCAAGAAGCTCGTGAAGACCGGAAAGCACGCGGAGCCGTGGCCAGAGCCCGCTCCTCCGCTCTCCGCGGCCAACTCTCCCGGCGGCGGAGGCGGCAGCAGCGGCAAGAAGAAGAAGAAAAAGAAGAACAAGAACAAGCCCGCAGAGCCGGTGCCGCAGGGTAACGCGACGGTGGAAGGCTCCATTCCCTCGGAGAATTACGACAACGGGGGCACCTGCGATGAAGCGTCCGGCGACGAGCAGCCTGAAAAGCCTGAAGGTGGCGGCGGCGGAGGCCCGCACGACGGAAGGGCCGGCATGGTTGCCCCGTTAGCCATGACGCCGCACGGCGTACAGCCCATGGCACCCACCGCCACTGTCAATGCCGGCGGTGGCGGCGGCAAGAAAAAGAAGAAAGGCAAAGGAGGTGGCAACGGCAATGCCAATGCCAACGCCAACGGAGACGGCGCCGGTGCAACAGCGGAGATGAGTCCACACGACGCGCCCACGAATCCTGCCGTAGGAAACGCCGTCGACGCCGGGGCCTACCCGCCCGCCACGGCGATGAGCTACCCGGGGTACTACGCCGGCGGAGGGGCAGGGCACATGCCGCCGCCGTACGCCATGAGCTACAACACCTCGCAACCGCTCCGGAGCAGCGCGTACTACCACCCGATGGTCGGCGCGGCGTACACGGGCGGTGCCGGGTACTTCCACTCGACGGCGCCGGTATCAGCGGTGCCCGGGTCGTACTACATGTTCAGCGAGGAGAACGCCAACGCATGCAGTGTCATGTGAGATATCTTTCATTTAATTCAATGAAATATATGTTGATTAATGGTCACTAGTTTTTGTTTTGGCTAGTATGGTCATCTTGATGTAAGCTGCAACATTTGTTGTTTCCGCAACAAAAGCTACAGTATGATTTAAGATGTGCTGATATCGAAGAATGTAGATGCAGTGCAGGGTAGCATAATAGCACTAGATTTGCTATTAAATTATCATTTCTAGCACACAAATGAAAAACATTTTTCATAAAAAATTACAGCTCCATATATAGTGACCATAGTTATATTACTTTAAAATGTGTTACTAAATTTTTCCACAAAGACATCCATTTGTAGTTTGGGAACCTAATTTATCTTCATCGAAAGGGTGATTACATAGAGTAGGATTTTTGTGGAGATGCTTGTCTAGTTACCACGGAATAGATCGATGTGGCATATACGGTGCATCAGCGGCTATATAGTGGTTTCGTTCATCTGCCGCTTGCATGGAATATATACTCAATAATCGATAGAAAAGCAGGTTCTTTTTGCTGGAATTGATAATGTTGGATTCTGTACGGCTCAAGTAAGAATGTCAAACTGTTGTCCCTGTTATATTGAGGACATTCTCAGGAAAATACATGAAACTTCTTTTTTGTAGAATAAAACCACATTATACCTGAAAAGTGAAGCAAATGGTAAACCCTTCAAAGAAACCAGGGTACAATCTAGGACAGTGTGTCAAAACTTAAAACCCAAGAGTACTACGGCCACTCTGAATATAATTTATCTCCCGGATAACTTTGAGAAAAACTTTCGTTGCTTCAATTTTTTCTTCGAAAAGTTGGCAAGATTCTTTTGGAAGAGAAAGCAACAATGAGAAGGCTTAGTTTGTGCGAAGAAACAATGAGAAGGATTGCCCACATCAGTTGCCAACGTTCTTGCATGCATCGAGGCAAAACCGCAGTACACTTAAATCAATACATGAAGATCTCGTTTTCTTTAGTCAAAAGTTCAAAACATATACTAATTGGAACACTTCTCCATGAGACACAGTACGATTCTTTTGTCCTTCGTTTCCTCCTTTCTTTTGGAAGTAGTCGCTTGACCAAACCGAGGTGACCAAGGACAAGCCCACTGCTCGAAAGAAATGCAAAGCAAGTTATGAGGGTTAGTGCTGTCTGTTTTCAAACGGTCAAGCGTATTACTACTCGGCTAGATTTGATCGATCAAATGATGCATCTAGAACTGATTTTTGAACTGTAAGAGTTCTGGAGTAGTTGTCGCTATTAAATTCTGTCTAGATGAAAATTCAAATATGCGGACAATAATTTCGGATCAAATAGTAATTGGGATATCTATTTATTAAAATATACCATTTGTTTCTTCGAAATGGGGATACCCAGTCTCTGCATCGAAAATTAAGATGCATACGGCCTTTTTATTTTATTTATTCGACTTATTAAAATACACCGTATGTCTACCAGTTCAAACTTTTGGGTGCACCGTATTACATCATACATGAATTGAGAGATTTCGAGTTCAAGATACGGCCAGCATACTACGTATTAATCAAAGTAGTTGCGACCTGCGACCATACACGGATCACACCTGAGAGCTCTCAACAACACGCTACAAACAAATGGACATCTGGATAAATCCACAAAGCTTACAAAATTCTTATCTAAAGCACTGTGCGTTTATAAGTATGAGCACCACGATTTAAACCTTGGTAGGTGCAAATCATACCCCGGCAACTCCGCTATCCGTAGCTCTAGAGGCACCAGAAATTGAAATTCTGATTAGACAGTCACACCACACGGACTGTCCGCATCCAATGCAATAGGTGCAGGAAAAGCATGCCAAGAACACAACTCGTGTCGTCCTTGGATCAATCACTGATCAGCAGGGTACGACTTGATGTCAATCAATTCGTCTTGTATTTCCAAGTGAGCTGCATCTCTGCTTGCTGCTCTTCTTCCTGCTCCCTAACATTGACATGTGATGGTACATGGACTGACGGGTGTGATCACCTGAAATTTGCCAAAACATCCGTAAATCTCTGCAGTATTTTGCTTTACGAATATATATGAGCATGAGCTGTGTACTTCAGTATTTCTCCTGTTCTCCAGTTGGCTCGCAGTTTCAAGGCCTTCTTAATCTCTGTGTGATTGACAAGATGTTTCATTGCTCACAGAGAAAACATAGAAATGTTTCCAACAGGTCAGAAATGTTTCCAACAAATCATTAGAAAGAATTTTCTATGGACTGCAGTCATACGAATCAGAAATTTCAAAAGATTACAAATCAACAAATTTCTTTTGATTTAATCAAAGAGGTCCCATGTGTGCTTGTTCTTGAGATGCATGGCCAAGGCCAAGTACATGGATGTATCTTGCTCATGTTCCTGGCCAGTTTGACATCTTCATGTCAAAGGGAGAGGATCTTTATCTCACCCTCTAGATCTGTATCTTTCAAGAACAAAAGACACAGGTCCAAATCTTGTTTTTAGATCTTCATGTTATACCTCTCTAGAAAGTGGAAAAGAAAAGAAAAAAAGGCATCTGGAGAAGATATATTGGAAAATGATTCTCCGTGCCGTTATTCATTTTTGTCATCCATAGCTACTACTGGCTAGTCTGGCTCCAATTTGTGAATTTGGTAGCATATTCTCTCCCTCTTCCCCGGCCCACCATCAACTACATAAAAGAGTGAGAAAGGGAATCCCCTTTTTTCTGTTCACCCATGAGCAATTGGATTGCTAGTTTGGTACATACCAAACATATCCATTGAATCATTGATCTCTTTGTTCGTGGAGAGTGATAGCTCCATCAATGTACCATTTTGTGATGCCAAAAAGATGCACTTGTAGAAGGCTCAAAGTTTATATCTCTACTAACCGGTTACCGCCGGGAGCTGGATTTTCAGATCGGTAGCGGGCCGTACAACATACCAAGTCAACCTTCATGGTCAAATTAGCAGCAAACGGACCAACATGAGCAATAATAGAGGGCAACAACATCCCAAATAGAGGCCGCTTTTGTGGTGTGGAACACGTGTTGGGACCGATGGAGGAGGCTCCCCTAGTGGCACCCCTCAAATAATTTCTATAAAAAATGAACCCCCAAAAATTAAACAAAATTAACATTTTTTATTCATTTTTTGATATTTTATAAAGAATTTGAACGAAATATGAACCCTAACCCAACGCTAGATCTAATCGTCATAGTTGGAGATGTAGACGATAGCAGCATCCGTCGGGTAAGTCCAGCGGATGATAAGATGTCGTGGCGGCGACGGAGTCAACTGCTGCCATGCCGCGTCATTGTTGACGCGCGCAAGGGGATCATGAGGCCAGGAAAGTCCGCGGGTCGAGAGGATAGCACGACGGTGGCTGCGGCATGGCTGATGACTTGAGCAAGGTCTAGGTTAGGTCGGAGCAGTCCCTATCGCGATAGGACGCGGAAATCCACCGGCACTTCCTCCTCGTGTTCCTCCACTCCTCCTTCGGGTCCGCTTTGGCCTGCAGAAGACGACCCCACCGCCCCGCGGTGGTGAGCGCGCCTCCGGATTCAGCGTCAGTGGGCTCTGAGGTGTCAATCTCCACATCTTATCGCCATGCTTGTCCGACGACGTGTGGCATTGTTTAGCTGAAAGTGAATGGTTGCCCCCATGTGTGGTTTTGATAATTAATGACAATCTCTATGAACTAACGTTTGTATTGATCTACTTGTAGGTTGTGTCCATATGCATTACTTGATCTCCATATGTTGGAGTCAAGGCTAAGGGAAGAAGATTATATGTTGATCAAGGCTACGTGCGGGTTGATCAACACTCAAGTCCAAGTGAATATATGCCGAAGAGTGCCTCTCCCATATTGGTGTATGGGGGAGCTATTAGCGAGTCTTCATCAAGCGAAGCGCAATCAAGAAAGGTGGTTCGTCTTGAGGAGATGAAGATCGTCTTCATCGACCTCAAGTGGATTATGCGCAAGGCAAAGATATGATCTTGATAGGGTTTCTATTTTACCGGTCTCATGATGTTAGTGAGAGACCGGATTATAGGATAGTTAACCGTACTATTAAGAGGGGCTCTCGGCCGAGTATCTTGATCGTATCTTTCGTGGAGAGCTCAAACCTTTGCATCCTTGCAATCATATTTATTGGTTCTTATTTGGCTCTTATCATGGTGTGGTCTTGGTGCTTTGTCGTGCTTGTCATGACAAGGCCAAGTTCACCGAAAACAGTTTTCATATGCGTTTTCTATTGCGTTTTCGGTATTAGAGATTTTGTCGATTCATCCATGTGGAAGGTTTCACTCTTCCATTTATTAGAAAAATCTCCCTTGCTTGTTTTTGTAGGGTAACCTCTTGTCGTCCTCCTTCCAACAAAATTGGATTCACTCGATTCGGACTTCATTTGCAAAAGTTATGACAGTTCAGGTTTTACTGTTTGGATCTGGTCCGGAGATGGTCCGGAGTCTCCGGCCCAAAGGACCCGGAGTCTCCGGTCCATTGTTTTTCGCTGCCAAGTGACCTTCTTGTGGTGCGGTACTGGATTGGGGTCCGGAGGTACACCGGAGATGGTCCGGAGTCTCCGGTCCACAGGACTCGGAATCTCCGGCCTCAAGTTTTTTCTCTGATATTTGCCTCTTTGTGCTGCGGTACTGGATAGGGGTCCGGAGCATCACCGGAGATAGTCCGAAGTCTCCGGCCTAGCCGGAGTCTCCGGCCCCTCTGTACCGGAATCTCCGGTCTGCCCCGATGACCCAATGAGCCCGGAGCCTGGCCGGAATCTCCGGCCCAGGCCGGAGTCTCCGGTGCACTTACACCGGAGTCTCCGGTCTGAGCAGGCTGCAACGGCTAGTTTTTTAGGGGACCTATAAAAGGCCCCCTTCTTCTCCAAGTGGCAAAAAGGTTTTTTTGAGCAGCATGAATTTCTCTCTCTCTCTCTCTCCCACCATTGTTGACCTTGGAAAACCTTGCCCTCTCCCAATCCCTCCAATGATTCTTCCCCATCTTTAAGGAAACAAGAGAGGAGACCTAGATCTACATTTTCACCAATTAATTTCTCCTCTAAGTGAGGGGAACCTAGTGGATCTAGTTCTTGGAGTTCTTTTGTGGTTCTCCTTTTTGTTCTTTCTCTCAAATCCTTCCCTAGCATTAGTTGCTTTGGTTGGATTTGGGATTTGGTTGCATAGGTTTGAGTTCCCCACGGTGATACGTGAGATTGAAGGTCGAGAAGCTTGTTACTCTTGGGTGCATTGTGTTCCCAAGAGCTTGTGCCTCTTGGGTGCATTGTGTACCCTAGACGGTTGGTAGTGTCGCGAAGACTTCGAATTGTGAAGCTTCCGGCAAGGTTTGTGAGCCCCCGATTGAGTTGTGGGTGTGTGCTCCAAGATCGTTGTAAAGGCTCCGAATTCCGCCTTGAAGGATTCCGATACTGGAAGGTGAACCTAACCCTTGGGTTGAGGTTCATCGGAGAATAGGGTGAGGCCTTTTGTGGCATCTTGAGTAGGCCTTTTGTGGCGAGCTCACACCCCTCCAACGAGACGTAATCCCTTAACAAGGAGGAACTCAGGAATACATCCTCGTCTCCGCATGCCTCGGTTATCTCTATACCTGAGCTCTTTACTTATGCACTTTACATTGTGACAACCTTTGTGCTTGATGTCATATATATATATTGCTATCACCTTGTTGTTATATTGCTTAGCATAAGTTGTTGGTGCACATAGGTGAACCTAGTATATTAGGTTGTTGGGTTGTTAATTTAAACACCTAGTTTTATTCCGCAATTATCAAGCCTTAAACCGGAAAAGTTTTAATCGCCTATTCACTCCCCCTCTAGGCGACATCGTTTGTTCTTACAGCAGCCAAACCACCGGTTCCTCCACCATTCAATGTTGTACTTCTTCGGGCCATCCCACATCTCGATGGCGCACGTCCTCTCCCATTCAAAGCAGGAGCCCCACACCTCGCTATCAAGTGGTTGACTGGTTGGGCCCTTTGTGTCAGCGTCAAAAGTTTGCGGGACTAGAGGATCTCCTGCTCATAAGCGGCACGAACGGGAACGAGTGTCACGGTGAGGACGATGTAGCTAGCTAATCTTCCACCCGTTCGACAACTTGTAGTCTGGCGACACGAGGATGTTGTGCTGGTGAATCATCATCGTCGGGGCGGCAGTAAGGGGTGCCGGAATGTATCTGAGCCAGAGCTCCGACCTTGTCACTGTGTGCCATGGTGTTGCCGATGGTCGACGTGGAGGGAGAGGAAGCAGGAGAGATAAAGGAGGTGTCGGGAGGTGCAAACAACGGGGTGGGGACAGTAGGTGGAGGTCGATGATGTTGTTTAATGATAGTAACACGTGGGAAAGCCACACCACCGCCGAGTACGAAGTAGAAGCGCCCACCTAGTGAACCGACGAGGTGAGTTGGCGCCATAAACAAGGCCTCTATGTCGATGACATGTTGGACCCACGTGTCGGGGTGTATTCTCTCCTTTTTATGCCTTTTACCATAAGATTAGCGGTAACCTGGTGGAGGCACCGTCACGAGTCATTAAGCCACGGGCTTGTTTCCTTTATATCTTGTTTGTTTGTTTGTTTGTTTGTTTGTTTGGTTTTGTTGTTGAAATTGCTCGGCTTTTAATGATATATATCTATATGCATCAATCGTGGAGATGTTATCCTCCTTTTCGACAAAAATCGAGTAAATCCGTTGTTTCAAAACTAAGATGACCATACTATAGAGCATGAAGCCCTGGGAGCGGGAGTCATGGAAAACTGGTTAGTTTTGGAATTAATTTTGACATAAGTTTATTTTATAGAGAAGTTTTTTAAAACGGGTTAGTTTTGGGGATGACATGTTGGCGCCTCAAGCATACGCTCCTGGTTTCTTAAATACATTTTGAACATAGTTTTAAATATTGAAAAATTTGGATATATTTTTTGTGAGTACATATCGACATTCTATATTCTCACAAAGTTGTTTCACGGAAATCCGATATTCGTTGTGTCATGTGTAAAAAAAAATGTCGTTTCACAAGACACTTTTTTTTGTCTCTTTGACACATACCACAAAAAAATAACGTGTTTTTCATGAAGCTTGGCGTGTGCGCGTCAATTTTTTTCGTATTTATTTGATATTTTTTATTAAAAATTCCAATGGAAGAAAGCACGTCCTCTGCTAAAGTAAAATTTTCTTAGAGCTCATTTGGTAGCCATCCTTTCAGACCGGAATCATGTAATTCAAATGAGATTCCATAAATGTCATGGAATTAGAAACATCATTTTAATTTGAATTCCAGCAAATTCCGACATTACTCTAAAAAAATCATTTCATTTATTTCATTTCTGCCTATGATATGTTTTGTCGATTTTCACTGGATCCCACGTACACAGTAGGCCCAACGGGCCCGGCTGATCTAGTATTTTTTGTCAAATCTGGCCGTTTTCGACAATTAACAACAAAACTGGCCGCTACTGGAAACTATTTCTAGATCTGGCCCCGGGTCGGCGCCAACGAGGATGCCGCCGAACATGTGCAGGTCGGCGCCAAGACTGACCGTCAGCCGAAGTGAGGTTGGCGCCATTGTCAATGGCACTGAACACTTTGAACATTTTTGGCTAAGTTTGCTTGACGCCGACGTGCACTGGTTCGGCGCCGTCAAGGATGGCGTCAACCCGAGAGGGCAGATTTGGAAATACTCCAGTTTTCAGCAGCAGCCAGTTTTGTTGTTAGTTACCGAAAACGGCCAGATTTGGAAAAAAAAAAATAGGCTGATCTAACCCACAGATAGCACCAGTCGATCCCTCCCACTCGAAACGCCGTCGTCTCTGCAAGAAGAGAGAGGGAGAGGAGAGAGAGAATATCTGGTGCGACCCCAATGGCGCAGATCATCGACGGCAAGGCCATCGCCGCCGAAATCCGGCGCGAAATCGCCGCCGAGGTCGCCGAGCTCTCCTCCGCCCACAGCATCGTGAGCCCCTTTCCCCTTCCCACCGTCGCCTTCCACCGGACCAACCAATCGCACCGAGCTTCGGATTGGGGTCACGACCCCTGACGCTGATCTGATTCTTTCCTCTTCTTCTACCGCAGGTGCCGGGGCTGGCGGTGGTGATCGTGGGGAGCAGGAAGGACTCGCAGACGTACGTGCAAATGAAGCGCAAAGCCTGCGCCGAGGCCGGCATCCGCTCCGTCGACGTTGACCTCCCCGAGGACATCTCCGAGGCCGCGCTCGTCGCCGAGGTCCACCGCCTCAACGCAGACCCTGCCGTCCACGGTATCGCCTCCGCGCCGAATCGAGTAGCGCCGTTATTTATTAGTACTTACAAGAGAAACATAGATGCTGTGTTTGGCACTGTAATTCAGTCTTGTGTCGGTCTGCCTGTGCCGTAGATGCATTCATTTCCTACCTTGTTTGCTGAGATGAGCTGATGATCCTTTGCATGACGCCATTTGGTTACTGCTTGGGTTCCCCTGCCCTAGATTTTGTTTTTCCGTGGTTCCCTGGCCTTGATTTGCTCCTCGGTGGAGGTGGCCTGAAAGAACAGAGAAGCCTGGTCCTGTTTATTCGTTTCCAGTTCAATGCTTGGAATTGGGAAATTGTTTCTTTGGGAGTTCTTAAGTTGTTCCAGGCATGTTGAATCCCAAAATTTAGTCCAGAATGCCGTCAGTACTCATCACTATCATGTGTGTTTTGTTCTCCAATTTCTACGGCATTTGCTAGGTTGGGAATGGAATTTTGAGTGGTCGCTTTGCTAGATTAGGGATGGAGCTTAGGTTTTGCAAGTTGTATGTGAAGAGAAGGACATGATGTAGGTCACATCACCACAATGTCTAATTTTCAGGGGAATTACTGCTTCCCTATTTTATTTTAGTTCCCTAATGGTTCCCTGTCCTAAATTTACTCCTCAGTGGAGTTAGCCTGGAAGGACAGAGAAGCCTGGTCCTGTTTATTCATTTTCAGTACAATGCTTGGCATCGGGATGATGTTTTGTGGGATGAGCCTCTTTGTGAGCTCGTCGATTGTTCCAGGCGTGTTGGATCCCAAAATTTAGTCCAGAATGGCATCAGTACTCTATCATGTGTGTTCTGTTCAGGATTTGCTAGATTGGGAATGCAATTTTTAATTGGTCGCTTTGCTGGATTAGGCATGGAGCTTGGTTATTTCAAGTTACACATAAAGTGAACGGCATGTCCTGTCCTAGATCACATCATTTTCTGTTGGGCACATGCTTGTAAATCATGCACTCATGTTAGTTACTAGTTGGTTTTGTTCTCATGCTTTTGGAACATAGGAGATTTGTTACCCGGGTTCGATCATACTTCTACCTTCTGGCATAAACCATCATTTCCCTTAGAGGGAAAATATGAAGCTATACTCTATAGGGCATAAATTAGAGCTTTGTTCTATCAGCTTGTCTTTCTGAAATAGTGAAATGTGGTTGCCAGTTTCTTAATTTTTCAGACAAGTATTACTTCGATATGATGTACTTCTATGCTGGGATGTTGCTTTGCTAGCTCTAGGCTCTCGGTACTGCAACAGTATCATATTTTGAAACTCTTCATCCTACATTATGTAGCAAAGCTTGTCTATTTGCTGTATTGAGTATTTGCTTTTACACCAGGCATTCTTGTTCAGCTTCCATTGCCCAAGCATATCAATGAAGAAAATATATTAAATGAGATTTCCATTGAGAAAGATGTCGATGGTTTTCATCCTTTGAACATTGGCAAGCTCGCAATGAAAGGTAGAGATCCACTGTTCCTACCGTGTACACCAAAGGTACTGCAACACTTGAGCACAACATTTCTCAGCACTGGTTTGACTGCTGTTTTCGTTTGTAGTCCTTCATGACTTTTTTTTTTTCACTTTTGAAGGGATGCATGGAGCTCCTATCACGAAGTGGAGTCACTGTAAAAGGAAAACATGCAGTTGTTGTAGGGCGCAGCAACATTGTGGGTTTACCAGTATCCCTTCTTCTTCTGAAAGCAGATGCAACCGTGTCAATCGTGCATTCACGGACGCCTAACCCTGAAATAATTGTGCGTCAAGCAGACATTGTCATTGCAGCAGCTGGCCAGGCTATGATGGTACGTTGTTCTGCTGCAACAAATCCACTTTATGGCACTGGTGTCCTGCAGTTCGTTGCCCAAAATCCAACTCTGATGTTTTTCTGGTTTTTAGATCAAGGGAGACTGGATCAAACCAGGTGCTGCGGTAATTGATGTTGGGACGAACTCCATTGACGACCCAACCAGGAAGTCCGGGTACAGACTCGTTGGGGACGTGGATTTTGCGGAGGCGAGTAAGGTCGCAGGTCACCTAACACCAGTTCCTGGAGGTGTTGGCCCGATGACCGTGGCAATGTTGCTAAAGAACACAGTGGACGGTGCCAAGAGGGGTATAGTCTCATAGAATTCATATCACTGCAGCCAATGTGCTGTGTGATTTGGTAATGCGAGGATGATGTTGTAACTGAGGAGCCTAGACAAATTTGTTATCCATTTTGTTATGTCACGACATTATTTCAATGTCAACAAACAACACTCACTAGTTGGTAGTACTAGCTAGTGTCTTGCTTGATAAATAAATGCAGCACCGATGAGATTCTACTGTAAGTTTCATAGAACACTAACTATTTGGGTAATTCAGGAATCTCATTCCTCCAAGGAAGCACTTAACAGTTTTCAGAAAAAAATAATTTAATTGGTATAAATTGAAGGGCCGTACTTTGTTTTGTAGTACATCTCAAGTTCTCAACACTGGCAAAATGGAGATGCAGAATTTTTTAGATCAATCTATAACCCAGTACAATTTGGCGACATAGAGAAGCAGAAAATTTTAGGTCAATGTACTGCCCAGTACAAACACTCTACATCCTCCTAAGATTTCATCTCTAAGGGTTAGATAATCTCTGCTTCAGCACCTGAACAAAATCCTTCCTAAGCACCTCCTCTTCCTGGTTAGCTCTAATGTCCTTCAGTTTCACCTTTCCCTCCTTGATCTCTGACTCGCCGACCAGCACCATCCATGGAATGCCTGACCGCGTCGCATACTTTATGTGGTTTAGCACCCTGGTGGTGAGCTTGAACTCTGCCTTTATCCCAACACTCCATAACTCATTCACAAGCTCGGCAGCCAATATAAGGTCCTTCCCTAGAATCAACACCAAAACCTCCATCTCCGTAGCCTGCGATTCAAGAGTCAACGTCAGTTTTGCTGCGCTGCTGCAAGAACGACATTATGACAACAGGAGGTTTGAGAAATACCTCATTTTTCTCTTTCTCCTGTTGCTCCATGACTGCAAAGACTCGTTCTATTCCAAGGCTGACGCCAACCGCAGGGACTTGCTTGTTGCTGAACATACCAACAAGTTTGTCATACCTGCCAGTCTGCCACCAGCCGCAATAGAGCCGACCTATTGTGAAATAGTGTTAGTGCAGGAATCAAACAAAAGGTTATTCGCTTACCTAGAAGAGGTATGCGGCTTCCTTTCGAATGATACACAAGGGAAAAAAATTGAGATATAAATCATTGTACATTAAGCAAATAAAATGTGCATAAGACGAAGGCAATGAAAAATATACTTTGAGATAAATAAAACGGTACATGCCAGGATCCAGTGGATCAAGCAATGAATCTTAGAACTGTGATTAATCGAAAGCATTGGAAATATAAAACGGCGGCCAAACACAACGAAAAATTTCACAATAAACTAGATACAACATAAACGAGACAAAGGCAACATAGAATATGCTTTGAGATGATAAATAAGATGGTACATGTCATAATCCAGTCAATCAAAGGAATAAATTTTAAACTGTGATTAATTGAAAACACTAATATAAAACAATAACCAGAATACATGAATATGATTGTAAAAAATGACTAATTGAGAACGGAGGCACGGATATAAATGAAAATTTCATACCTGTGTAGCGCCCTTGAACACAGCTTCATATATCACACCAGTATAGTAATCAAGGCCTCTAGCAAGGCTTAAATCAAAACTTATCCTGTCAATCGCTTTTGCTTTTTCTAGAGCTTTGAATAATATCTCAAGCTCATTCAATGCAACAACAGACCCCTCGTTGTGCATGAACTTGCTACCCTCCTTTCTCAATTCCAGCAAAACTTCTAGTGGTGGCCCCTTTGTTTTCACTAAACTGCCAATATTTTCAGCAGTTTCATTTGATACACCTTTCTCTTCCACCTAAGTCAGAGCAAGAACAATTAGGGTTATGAAAAATATATCCACATCAAGATCACATTAACATATAAGAGCAAGAAAAGGAGTTAAGATGCTTACCAGTTCTTTTTTAACCTCTTCGAAGGTTAGTTTGTCTAGCTTGTCAATACTTGAGCAAACCGTTCTGAACTTCTCAGCAGGCACGCCACAGATCTCCAACATTCCATCAAGTAACTTTCTGTGATTTAATTTTATCTCATACACACCAATATCCAGCTTGTCCAGCAATTCAGTCAATACTTTGATAACCTCGAAATCTGGTTCCATTGGCTCATAGACTCCAGCAATGTCGAAGTCACATTGGTAGAATTCTCGGTATCTTCCCTTTGATGGGTTATCTCTCCTGTATACTTTTGCTATCTGGTATCTTTTGATGGCACTTATGTTATTCATGGCAACATAGCGGGCGAATGGAACGGTCAGATCATACCGCAATGAACAAAGCTCACCACCCTGCAAGTTATTTGATGGTAAGACTTCATTCGAACCATTACTTTAGGAGTGTAACCTAGGGAATATACTGCAACAAAGGAATAACCGAATTGTTGAATGCCACAAATACTAACAATTCTACCCTTAACCTTGCTTTAAGAGCTTACACAAACAACCAGCACATGACAATCAAAAATATTGTGGTACTTGATGCAAAACCAAATAGTCTTACTAACATTCAGTACAAAGGGACATGAAAACTAGTATACCTGATCAGCAAGGTCATATATCAACTTCGAGTCTTCACCATATTTGCCCATCAGGGTTTCTCTCAACTCAAATACAGGGGTATCAAGTGCAACACCACCGTGCATCTTAAATACACCTGTAATTATTGAAAATGCACGCTCCCTTATGGCCATTTGCTTTCTCCCAAAGTCACGTGTTCCCTAGCAGGTGTAAAGATAAACATTTAGATAGAAAAAAGGCACAACATTGACTGGTTATTAGGGTGCTTCAGAAATCAATTCAACAGAAGCAATTGGGGCAGAAAGAGAAAAAAACAAGAAATGAATGCAGCAGCCAAGTGTGCAAACAAAATTGCAATTACCTTGGGAATTTTAGGCAATCTCCCCACTTCATTGCTCTCCACAATCTCCTTGACTTTCTTCACAAGGGGCTCCAATTTGGGACACTTAGGATCAAAGAACAGAGACAGCTCGATCCCCCAATCTGCAACCAATGCAGAATTCACGCAAGATACGGCCTTTCCATCTGTAGCATGATCCCTAAGTAGCATCAGTACAGCAGAAGTACCCTTCCCCAACGTTTTCTTCTTGCTTTTCTTGTCACCCTTCTCTTTCTTCCCACCAGCTTGTGGCTTCTCCGCTGAACTGCCCACTTCATTCTCCCCACCAGCTTGTGGCTTCTCAATTGAACTGTCCATTTCAATCACTGACATGGCCACAGCTGCCTCCCATGCAAGGAAGTCTCTAAACTTGAGCAAGTAGCCGTACACTCTCCGCAAGAACGACGCGGCATCCGAGTCAATCGTAACCTTATCAAAAATCCCCTTCAAGTCATCCACATTAGTCCCACCGGCAAGCTTCTCCCGGAGCTCGGCATCAGCAATGCTCCCTGCACAGAACCTGCCCGGGAGACACTGAGCTTGCACATTGCGTGCACCGACCTCGCGAGGTGTGCCGCCACCACCATCAAAGCCTCCTCCTTGCCCTCACCGGTTTCCCCGGCATCCCTCTTTCCGAGCTTCACCGGAGCATTGAGCTCGACCCGCACCCTCTTGTGCAGCGCACGCGCTGCTTCTCGGAAGGTCCCATTCACGGCGGGCACCTTGGTGAAGAATGCCCCAGAGGCAGCGCCTCCACCGCCGCTGCCGACTAGTTTGGACCCGAGCAAAAGCGCCCTCACATCGGCGGCCACATCGGTCTCGTCCTTAACGGAGAGGCCGTCGCCAGAGGCGGGCACGTCGAACGCCGTGATGTCCCCGCGAGCGGCCTCGCAAGACAGCGCGGTGACGGCGTCCGCGATGCAGACAAGGGGGGCGGCGCAGCAGTCGATCAGGGCCGCGAGGGCGACGGCGACCGGCGCGGACGCCGCGGCGATGGAGGCCTCGTCGCGGGTGGCGGGGGGCAACGCAGCTGCAAGGTCGAGCGAGCCGGCGAGGGCGTTGGCCGTGGCGGCGGTGACGAGCGCGGAGGAGGAGTCGGCCGCCGTGAGGAGGAGCTTGTTGAGAAGTACGGCCGCGGCCGCGCGGGATTCGTGCGGCGCCAGAGACAAGTCTCGGAGCGATTTGGGGGTGTCCTGTGGGGAGGGGGCGCGGCTGGAGAGCCTCTGGAGCGCGGAGGCGTCGATGACGGGGTCGGCGAGGGCGAGGGAAAGCGCGTAGACGGCGGCGGGGGTGAGCGCGACGCCCTTGCCCCCGAGTGTCACGGCGGCGGCCGGAGGAGTGGCCATGGTGGGGAATAGAGTCCGATCGTTGGATGCGAGCGATAGGAAGACGCAGAGACGGCCAGATGTGTGCTTAACCCTTTGTGCTCAGTTAAAACTCAAAATGAATTCGAGAATTCGAGATGTAACATGCTTGAAAAAAACGAAACAATTCAACACGTATAAGTAGGTCTCCCAAAAGTATTAAAGAAAAATAAAGCAAGTTGTTGCTTTCACCGTACTAACGTGACCGCCAAGTTTGAGTTCGAAAAACGAAGTGACCGCCAAGATTGCCGTGAGATAATGACGGCCAAGAAATGAAATTTTGACTATACCATTCTAGAATATTGGATTTTAAATAACGGTTGTCCTAGTCAGCCGGCTATAAGCTATTTTATATCATTAAAATCCTAGGTGGAAGAGAGAGAAGAGATGAGAGAGAAGAGAGCCGACACTTCACGTATCGCCCGGCTCTACACAAGAATCGAAAAACTGTAGCTGGCTTGGAGCCTGCCGTGAGCGATAAAGCTGACTCTTGCATCGCGAACACTCATGCATGCAGCACATGCACATGCAATTATTTAATGGTTAAGTATTCAATCCAGCCAGCTTAGAGCTAGCCTACTATACGAGTGAAAACTTCAGCTGACATGGCGTGAGCGTACCGCCGGCAGCCGGCTCTCCTATTACTCTTGCTCGTATGTATAGCACATTGGATAAATATAACAAATCAGATCAACACATGCATTAGATCTAAGACATAATTGTCTTTTGTATTATCTGTGGATAACAAAAGAATTAATTAACCAATTTGACACTTAGGAAAAAAATCTTCGGCTTCAAAACGGTTCTTCCTAATTTTACCAAGTTCCGATGGTGTTTTACTTATAAATGGTTTTTACAACATGTTATCTATGCTACATAATCTTCTTGTAAAATGTTACACAAATGTAAAATACTTATAGATGTCACGTTCTTGTAATAATTTTTTGTTGTGTAAATATGCATGTAAAGTGTTACCGAAAACCGTGTCGCAAAAAGGTTTTCCATTAATGCTGCTATGCTAGCCTCTCACCTGACCAATGTAATTAACTTTTTATTAGCCGTAGCCAAAATAAAATGATCACAAAACTTGGGTATTTTTTCTCAAAAAAAAAAAGACTTGGGTATTGGATACGTACCTTGGAAGACCAGTCCACATTCGAACTACCAATCCTCTCACACAAACATTTCGTGTCCTGCCAACCCCTCCTGCCCTCCTAAACCCATGCTAACCATTACCAGACACCATGCCGCGCCACAAATACACACACACGAACACGAGCAGAGCCAAGTGAACTCTCACTACGACAGCACAACTAGCCGTGCGTATGCTCCCTGCACTGGCAAAAATGGCTCGCGCGCGCGGCGCCTTCCTGCTGCTGCTCGCCGCGGCCGTGCAGCTCGCGGCTGCCGTCCCGCAGACGGACGACCCGCGGTGCAGGCCGAGCATCCCGCGGCGGGGCGCCATCCCGATCTACCCGAGCGACATGGAGCAGCTCCAGTTCCTGCTCAACGCCAAGTTCATCGAGGCCGAGTGGTTCCTCCACGCGGCGCTGGGCCGGGGCATCGACAACCTCGACCGCAACCTCTCGGCCGGCGGCCCGCCCCCCGTCGGCGCGCGGAAGGCGAGCCTGGACTTCCACACCACCGAGATCGCCGCCGAGCTGGGCTACCAGGAGCTCGGCCACATCCGGGCCATCTCGACGGCCATGGGCGGGTTCCCGCGCCCGGCCATCGACCTCAGCGACGACCGCTTCGCCGCCATCATGGACGACGCCATGGGCACGCGCCTCGACCCGCCCTTCGACGCATACAACGGCACCGTCAACTTCCTCCTCGCCTCCTACATCCTGCCCCACGTCACCGCCGCCGCCACCGTCGGCATCAGCCCCAGCCTCATGGGGTACGCCTCCAAGCGCCTCCACGCGAGCGTCCTGGCGGTGGAGGCCGGGCAGGACGCGGTGATCAGGCTTCTGCTGTACCAGCGCGCCGACGAGACCGTGGCGCCGTACAGGGGGCACACGGTGGCGGAGTTCACGCGCCGGATCTCCGACTGGAGGAACAGGATGTCCGGGTGCGGCGCCAAGGACGAGGGGGTCAAGGTGCTGGACCGGAGGCAGGGGGCTGAGCGGCGCACCATCAGCAACATCCTCGGCGCCGGCGTCGACTCGCTCGGGTACCAGCGCACGCCGGCGGAGGCGCTGCGCATCCTCTACGGATCGCGCAACGAGCAGGTGCCCGGCGGGTTCCTTCCCAGGGGCGCCAATGGCACTATTGCCAGAGGATTCTTCCAGCTCGCCTAGATATATATACACAGCGTCGCAACTGCCGCCGTCCCAAACGGAAAATGCATCTCAGTTTTCCAAAGGTTCTGAAGAATTCACTCCGTTCTCACTGATTTAATGAACACCCTGGCACTACGAGCGAACGTTTCATGTGCAAACTTTCCATCAAGAACGGTCACTGATTTCCACCATTGGTTTATTGTCTAACTTCAGAATATAACTCCAGATTGGGCTTTCATTGTCAGTTGATGTAAGATGTCATGGAGAAGGAGAACCACCACGCAATCTATTGTATGCCTACCAGGACTAAAAGCATCTTGGGTTTCACTAATAACATCATTGGCTTCTTTTTCATTCTGCTAGTGACCACCTTGGAAAGAATTTTGAAATGTACATTCACCACATTAAAAGGCCAGAAACTGCCTGGTGCTATTAGAATTCCTAGTGTTTGGTATAGGGGAACATAAGTCTACGAAGCAGTTGATCATATCATATCTAGTTCAGTCATTGTTTTTTTGTTGTAACCGCAGAAAAATCTATGTTGTTGTCTCTGGATCTCCAAACAGAGTTAGTTATCTAGGCCCATTCACCAAAGGAGACTAGGATAATATTTGTTTTTGTTTCGGCCGATTTTTAAAAGTAATCAAATTTGAATTACAAGTCAACAAGTGCGTGATAGTTTAATCATTTATTCTAAAAAATCATTCTAAGGTGCCCTATCATGTTACAGGCAGTGTACACGAAAAAATGTTCAATGCGACCTCTATCTATGAATGGTCAAGGGTGCAACTTTGAGCCCATATTGAAAAAATAAAAAATAAAATTAAAAAGAAAATGGAAAACGTACTTGCGCCGATAGTCATCTCATGTGACATGGCTGACAGGAAAAATAGCAAATCTGGAATTTTTCTATAAAACAATGTGTTCACTGAAATGGCTATCATATATGAACATTCGTGGGTTCAACTCATATGACCGAGGTGATGGCCATATCCATGACATACTTTATTATAATTACCCGTATTCGGCATACATGTACTTTTCTTCTTTGAGAAAGCACAAATGCTTTGCATTTCATTGCATAGATAGAAATAGTTCAGTGCAAGCCTAGAGAAGCCACACCCGGTACAACTCAACACTCCACACCTAAGGAGGTGTGGGAATCATTATCAAGCCTAGAGAAGCCACACCCGGTACAACTCAACACTGTACACCTAAGGAGGTGTGGGAATCATTGGCAACCCCCCCTCCCCCCCCCTCCCCCCCCCCCCCCCCCCCCCCCCGGCTATTTCCCACGATCTTTCTTGATCGTGTCAAGCAAGCCGGCGAGGTCGGGGCATGCACCGTCGAAGATGACCGTGTTGCGTCTCTTCTATAGCCGCCATGCCGTGAGCATGATCACCAAAGAGGTGCCCTTACGTGCCGATGAGGGGGACGCCAGGACAGCCTTTTGCCATCAGTCCGCAAAAGCGGGACCCGGCGGATAGGATGCTCGTGGTGGAACGGATCGATCTAGGACAGACCCTGTGTGGCAGGTCGCCAACCAGGAGCTCTCCACGTACAAGCTCGAGCACCCGCCGCGAGACACTCTTGCACCCGCTGCCGAGCCTTAAGACCGCACTGCTCATCATGGTTATGATCGGGACCTGCATGATCGTCGGGGACGGAGCCTTCACGCCGGTCATATGTTGTACTTAATATCTTCAGACCTCAACACATGTTTTATTTATTGCCTTTTATTCATCTTGGTTATTCTAAGAGTGAGGAGCGGCTCCTCATTGATGTTCATCTTGTTCTTAAGACCTCTCTGGTTGGCGACCTCAAGACCTCTCTTGTGATGTAGTGTTCTTATCCATGCTAGAGCTCTAGTTCTTCTTGCCCAAGAATCAGCATGAATATTCCTAATTTCAGGACTTCGCAGGCATTTTATCTATATGATACCTGTTAAGTGACTACTAATTATTTTATCATTAGAAGACACTTATTTTCCATCAAATTATAATTGTGTACGCAAATCCTAACTCGGCTCCTTGTTTCTGCAACTTGTTTTTACTTCTCTACTACTATACCGTGCATTGATCTTAGGATACATGGGCCAATCTGACTATTTAACCCAAGTGGTTAGATTCCTTATCACGCATGTATTTTGCATCTTGTGGTACATGTCGGCCTGTCGCTCTCATCAGCTTTTCAGCACCACGGATCGCCTCTGCGCCGTCTCCAGCATAGAAACATATCGAGTACGTCGGGAAAGAACCAACAATAAAAACCAAAGCCAAACGGGTCCTCAACACATATTTCTCAAACGTGATTTTGTTTCGAGTGATCCAAATCGATCAACAAATTGCAGCTAAAACCACAATATATAATTTCTTTCCCAGGCCAGAATTGCATACAGCCAAGAGCAGTTTAGTCTTATCGTTTAATAAGCCAGAGCAATTTACAATAAATAGTACTCGCCCTTTTATAATAAATATTAGTTTTTACTTATTTATAACTCATTGGTTCTAAATATTAACTAGATAAATTATTGATACAACATTAAATATATAGTGTATATTATCTTTACTATACGATACACCATTATCCATAGACGAAACATTTGTCATATTCAAATTGAAATTTCTTGCTATACAAGTCAAACATGTATCATGAGAAATAGCCCAATGCTAACTTAGATATCTGTGTTTTCATGAAAACTGTGTTGGTTTTCCAAAATTTTGCATGGGGCATTGTGCCAAAATGTATCATTTTTAAATCTATACATAGCACGAGAAATTTGAAAAAATTGCATCTATCCGCGAAATAAATTATGCAGCTTAGTTATATTTAGTATTGGGTTGATATGCGTTTGTGCGTACTATAGTACATATTAATATCTTGATAGGCGGGTTCTATATGCATAGGTCTACCATAATCCTAACAAAGGTTTGTCAAATAAGATGTTTCTACTTTGTTTTTAATAACAGGAAATTCTAGTGTGTATGAGGTGCCAATAAGATGTTTGTCTTGAAATCACGTCATTTCCCCGTTGGTTGTGTTTTTTTTCTAAATATAAATTACTTAGTAAGTGTAGATTGTCTAATTCGTGAAACAAAATTTGAAAACTCATTGACAAATTGACCTCTAAGTACTCGAAACCAACCCACGTCACTCCATTAGTGTTTATACATCAACTAACTGATTTGGAAATTAATTTACTAGAAGACGGGGGGCCCTTCTGCGAGCCATAACAAGTTCCAAGTTGGTTTTACCTCCCGTGAACTAATAGGAAGTACAATCCACAAAGACAAGACATCCAATACTATCCTCTAGAAAACGCTATGCTACGGGAGAGGCGTCAGAAATTTGTCTTTTTTTCCCCAGCGCGCATACGATGACATTTCGGTGCGAAAATTTTCACGACGGTGCGCACCATGCTCAGGTACGTGCGTGATTTCTTTCGTGATTTTTTGAAAAGTTTTTGATTTTCTAAATTTTGTCAAAAATACCGGGAGCATATGCTCCCGGGCACCAAAACGGATTTCCGCTACGCTACCCACTACTCGCCGTAAGGAGTAGGAATCTTCAACACGGAAGGGAGTGTAGGAGGTATCTGGCGGCTATGGAAGCCCCACCCTGTCACTACACACGAATATTCTATGGCCAATGCAAGCAAGAATTAAATCACTAACGGATGAATTGGATATTTTCGCCGCTATATAGCGGACGAAAATACGAATGTTAGGGAGTTTAATAAAGTACGAGCCCCCCCCCCCCCCCTTCAAATTACCTTCTAAAAGAGAATTGTAGGATTATTTCCTATAAGAGGTGGAGGGGATATGTATTTTTTGTTCCTAACGGTTGGGAGCATCCACAATTGCTTCTGCCAGAGCTGCAGTCAGTATTGGAAACGCCGACCTGAGTTTCTCGATGCATTCCAAGCTGATATAATCTTTGGTTCGAGATGCAACAATTCTAGATTCCAGCTGAGAAGACCAGGAAATAAGCCTTTTGATGATCAGGAGATCCTAGTTGTTGGGTTATGTGCATGGAAAACTAAAAAATGCCCTATACGAACCAAGATCTATCTATAATGATACAACCAAAGATATTAGATCCAGATCTGCATCCAATATATTAAATCTAGATTTATACCAACATCCTTGTAGCGCAAATAGATGTTGATGAATTTAGGTGAATTTCTTCGAAACTAAGCATAGCAACTAGGATGTTATCGAGTCGTTGGTTGACGGATTACTCACAGGATAAAAAAGTATGATAACATAGTGAATGCGCACATGTACGTCTCCTCCAGTTCGGAGGAGCCTCATCGTACAGAAAGTAGTATCAAATGAAATATGTATTTTTTTAGAAAAGGGATCATCCCGGCCTCTGCATAAAACTGATGCATACGGCCATTTATTGCAAAAATATAAATCAGTAACTCAGTTTACAAATCTTAGCGTGAAAGACACATTGGCCACAAGGATTGACCAATGGATAACCAAAAGTGCTACAAGACTAGCCATTATCTAATCTTCTAGCATGACACCAGCCACCCCGGTTGAAGATAGCCCGAACGACCGCCATCAACCATGTGCATCCAGACTCCATAAGAGCACATTGCTCCAGAGGCAGGAGGAGTGACCAAAGGTTGATCCAATAAGACTCCTTGTAGACCACCTGCAAAAAATGAACAGCTCCTGTCTTGTTAAAAACAATATCATTTCGACAGTTCTAGACTGTCCATAAAAAAGCACAAACACCAATGCGAATGTGAGCTTAAGATTTTTTATCAACCCCGACCAGTCAATCACCAAACATATTAGAGATACTATCCGGTGGAGTAATATTATAAGTGAAATGTATGAGCCTCCAAATGTTCTTAACTAATGGACATGAGATAAAAAGGTGTTCTACCGATTCATCATCCTGGCAAAAAACACATCTCTTGCATCCATTCCATTGTCTCTTTGCTAAATTATCCTTTGTGAGGATGACTTTTCTGTGGACAAACCACATAAATATTTTGATTTTTAAAGGAACCTTTAGTTTCCAAAGGTATTTTCTTAAAAAGGGAGTGTGACCACCCATTAAATAAGAATACAAGGATTTAACAGAACACAAGCCCGATGGAGTCAACCTCCATTTGAAAACATCAGCCTCATCTGTTAGGGAAACCATCATTAGTCTCTCTACTAGATTAGTCCAGGCATTTCATTTTTGTCCAATTAAATCCCTTCTAAATTCAATATCCGCCACCAAAACATTTTTATGACGAAAAATATTGAACAAGGATGGGTATTGTGAAGACAATGGAGTATCACCAAGCCATGCATCTTCCCAGAACCTAGTGCCTTGTCCATTACCAATTGTAAAGGACCAATTGGCAAAGAAATCACGTTGGACCTTTAGGATTCCCTTCCAAAAAGGTGAATCAGATGGTTTAATAATTACTTGAGATAAAGTTTTACCACCAAGGTATTTATTAGTTAATAATTCCTGCCACACTCCCTGTTCATGCAATAACTTGAAAAGCCATTTGCTTAACAAGCATTGATTTTTAATCTCCAACATCTCAATACCTAAGCCCCCTTGATCTTTAGGTCGACAGATAATATTCCATTTAGTTAGGTGATATTTCCTTTTATTTTGGTCACTCTGCCAAAAGAAGCGACGTCGAAAGTAATCTAATCTTTTTCGAACCCCAGCAGGTATCTCGAAAAAGGATAAAAGGAACATGGGCAAGCTTGTGAGGACCGAATTTATAAGAACTAACCTATCACCATAAGAGAGAAGCTTACCAGCCCAAGAGCTCAATTTCTTCTCTAACCGATCCTCAATCGCTTTCCACTCTTTGTTTAACAGTTTCTATAATGAATCGGTATACCTAAATATTTAAAAGGTAATGAACCAACCTCACATCCAAAAATGTGACGATAATCATTCTGAACTTCTTCAGCCTTGCCGAAACAAAAAATCTCACTCTTGTGGAAATTAATTTTAAGCCCCGATAATTGTTCAAAAATGGAAAGGATTAATTTCATGTTAACGGCTTTCTCCAAATCATGCTCTAAGAACAAAATCGTATCATCCGCATATTGTAAGATGGACACCCCTCCATCAACAAGATGAGGGATAAGTCCACCTACCTGTCCATCCTCCTTTGCTCTTGCAATAAGAACAGCGAGCATATCAGCCACAAGATTGAACAACACTGGAGATAGGGGATCGCCTTGCCTAAGACCCTTGAGAGTTTGAAAATAATGACCAATATCATCATTTACACGTATCCCAACGCTCCCACCTTGGACGAATCTAGCCACCCAATCACACCACTTGGGATCAAAACCCTTCATTCGTAAAGTTTGTTGGAGAAAGTTCCAATTCACCTTATCATATGCCTTTTCAAAATCAATCTTGAATAAGACACCATCTAACTTTTTCCTTTTCATTTCATGTAATGTTTCGTGAAGAACCACTACCCCCTCAAGAATATTCCTCCCTGGGATAAAAGCCGATTGTGTAGGTCGGATGACTTTTTGTGCCAACAAAGACACACGATTTGTACCAACCTTCGTGAAAATTTTGAAGCTCACATTTAGAAGACAAATAGGTATGTATTGTTCAATCCTACTCGCATCTTCCTTTTTGGGCAGCAGAGTAATAATACCATAGTTCAACCGAAGGAGAGGCAGATCACCACTATGAAGTTGTGCAAACAATTGCATCAAATCTGTTTTAATAATCGGCCAAAAAAATTGGTAAAACTCCGCAGGGAACCCATCTGGTTCAGGAGCTTTGTTATGTTCCATTTGTGATATAGCCTCCCAAACTTCCTTTTCGCTGAAGCAATTGGTTAAAAGGGAATTTTCCTGGGCCGAAATCTGAGGCATATCATGTACCATAGATTCGTCCAACGAAAAATTATTTGGCATTGGCGCCCCAAGTAGTTTCTTATAGGACAACCTTTTGTGTCACACTTTGGTGTGCTCTCCTCTTGGTTTACTTGGTGTTTTCAACCAAATTGTATCTCATTTGGTTCTTTAAAGACTTTGCATGTATATTCTCTAATATATATATATATATATATATTATATGACATGTTTGTCTTTCTAGTTCCAATATATACGGGATACTCCACCAAATCCTAAATCGGCTAAGATGTGCATGAAATTCAATTTCATATCTATATGCGCATATTTATGTGGAGTGTTTCCTATATATTGTATTTGATCTAACTTCTATGGGACCCAATGAGTTTGTGAACCATTTTGTGCTTGAACTTTGTTTTAGGTACAATGGAGATGCATTGGATGCTTGCCTCATCCATAAAGAAGGTGCTCTCACCATGTGATTATAAGAGTCAAGCTTTGATGATAAACAAACTCTCATCCTCTTCATCGTCAATGTATCTCGGTAACAAGTATCTATCTCATGCATACTTTTCTAGTATCAACCTTGTGTAGGTTGCTTCTTGGCATGAAAGCGTTTATGTGCAATTGTTGTGGTTTTGGCTTTTTTTTTCCTTCACTTGATATATCTTTGTGATATTTGTGATGAAATTGCAAAAACCTTTCTTCAATTGGTTTTATTTGGTTGTGATACTTGTTGCCTATCTCAAAGCATCTTCACTATCTCTTGTTCCCTTAGTGATATGTGTGATGTCTTTGATATTTTTGAAGTTCATTTATATACAATGAGATAAATTTGAGCTATGTGCTATGCTTTTAAGCAATAATCTCTTTTGTATATTCATGACTTCCCTTTTGGATATCGTGGTCTCCACTTTATCAACCATCTCATATGTGCAAGCTTCTTTGTGGATGTATATCATCAACGATTTGTCTACTTAGAAACCTATACATATGAGAGAGGTCACCTTTTAGTTGGTATCCTATTTCTTTTGAGCTACCTTGTTTTTATCTATAATTCTTTGGTGGCTCCAATTTTATCTCATGAGTGCTTGTCTCTTTGTTTATTGGTATCTTTGCACACTCATGTATTTGTTGAGGATCTTTTACTTCATGCTTACCATGGTGAGTATGTTGTTTTTTATTGGCTAAATGCTCTCACTAGCTTTTGGCATTTTCAATTGGTTTTAGTTTCCAATTGGTATCCCTAAGCTTGTGAACATACCTTCAAAGATCTTCTTTTTGTCTTGGTTGGGCCTATCTTATGTTGAATTTTTGAAAATTGGTATCTCCTTATGGCTCAACCATATCTTTGGTGCAAGTGCTATGATTTGCTTTTGCTTTATGCACTCTTGCACTTGTTGAGTGTTCTAGATGATTTTGGGGGAGCGAGGATGCCATTTTTGTGCACTTCTCCATAGTGCATGAACATTGGGGAGCTTCTCCATTTTTATTTAGAACTCTCGCTTTGGATCTTTTTGATTGCCTATCTCCTTTGTGGAGATTTTAAAAAAATGATTTCATCTTTTTTGCAATCTTTGGATCCTCAATATAGTTTGATTCCCTCTAATTATTCGTCAATGAATATGTGCATTTGATTACACTCATATCTTGAGTAATGCATACTTTATGGAGGAACTCATATTATATTGGCTCTCTAAATTTTTCTTCCCATTTCGGCAATCGATGCCAATGGGGGAGAAGTTTAGAGGGTTTAAGGGAATTTGGGTCTTATGCTTTTGTTGCATTTGCCTTTAATGCGATTGCATCCTTGCTTGCTTGTCTTGCAAGGTTGCTTTATTCATTATATAAACCCTCTTATAAGGGATTGTCATCAATTACCAAAATGGGGGAGATTGAAAGTGCATGGTTGCCCCCATGTGTGGTTTTGGTAATTAATGACAATCTCTATGGACTAATGTTTGTATTGAGCTATATTAATATGTGTGTCCATAAGCATTGCTTGATCTCCATTTGTTGCAGTCAAGGCTAAGGGAAGAAAAGTATGTGTTGATCAAGGCTTAGTGCGTGTTGATCAACACTCAAGTCCAAGTGAAGATATGCTGAAGAGGCGCTTCTCCCATCTTGGTGTATGGGGGAGTAACATGTGAATCTTCACTGAAGCGCAATAAAGAAAGGTGGTTCGCCTTGAGGAGATGAAGATCATCTTCGTCGACCTCAAGTGGTTTAATGTGCAAGGCAAAGGTATGATATTGATAGGATTTCTATTTTACTGGTCTCATGTTGTTAGTTGAGAGACCGGGTTATAGGATAGATAGCCATACTATCAAGAGGGGCTCTCGACCGAGTATCGTGATCGTATCGTCGTAGAGAGCACAAACCTTTGCATCCATGCAATCATATTTATTGGTTCTTATTTGTCTCTTATCATGGTGTGGTCTTGGTGCTTGTCGTGCTCGTCATGACAAGGCTAAGTTCACTGAAAACGGTTTTCATAGGCGTCTTCTATTGCGGTTTTGATATTGGAGATTTTGCCGGTTCATCCGTGCGGAAGATTTATCTCTTCCATTTATTTTCAAAATCTCCATTGCTTGGTTGCCATTTTAAAAGGTTGTATTTGTCATCCTCTTTTCAACAAAATTGGTTTCATCTCTTTTGGACTTCATTTGCAAAAGATATTTCATTTCCGGTTTGCGAAAAAGAGTTTTTAACTTTCCCCATTTGTTTTTATAATATCTTGTTGTACTATGATGTTTCTCTACATAATCTTGTTGTGCTCGAGGTGACGATTCCAACGAGTCCAAGATTATCGAAAACGGAGTTCATTTGCAAAAGTTATGGGGTTCTGTTTTCACTGTTTGGATCTGGCCCGGAGATGGTCCGGAGTCTCCGGTCACACCGGAGTCTCCTCCCCAAAGGACCCGAGTCTCCGGTCCCCTGATTTTTGCTGCCGAATGACTTGCTGTGGTGCGCTACTGGCTGGGTCCGGAGGCACCCCGGAGATGGTCCGGAGTCTCCGACCCATCGGAGTCTCTAGCCCAAGGGACCCGGAATCTCCGGCCTCAGGTTTTCTCAGATCTTTTGCATCTTTGTGGTGCGGTACTAGATAGGGGTCCGGAACATCCCCGGAGAGTGTCCGGAATCTCAGGCCTGGCCGGAGTCTCCGGCCTCTGGACCGGAATCTCCGGCCTGTCCCGATGATCCAGTATGCCCGAAGCCTGGCCGGAATGTCCGGCCCAGACCAGAGTCTCCGGCCCACTTACACCGGAGTCTCCGGCCTGTGTAGCACCCTCACTTTGAAAAGCAAGAATACTTTGTGAAATTGCTAGGCCCTGGATCGAGTATGGCTAGCATTCACCAACAGGATGTAATATCATGCATAAATGTTAAACGTTATTACATCACTCTTACGAATGATACAGAAATAAAGTACTTTATTACAACTTTGCATAGCCGATGCTAGCTTTAAATAAAAATATAGTTCCACAAATATTATTCAGAGTTCAAGTAGCAAATAAATAACAAAGAGCTCCATCATCTTCATGGGCCAATGGCGAACATGTTGGTTGTAAGCTCGAAATAACATACGTCCTTACTCCTCATCTGAACAACCTGCAACATTAACGTTGCAGCCCAGGGAATTTGGGTCAATACCTTGTGACAGGCTGGCAAGTGTCATACTATGGTGGATATTAAATGGCAAAGACTACTCTACATGCATATTTGGCTGGTGGATCTCAAGGCTCTTGCGCAAAGCAAATTTTATCCTATACTTTCAAAAATCATTTCTTTCTTTCCAAAAACTTTAAGAGACATCCCTGGGCGCACCAGTGCCTCAAATCCCCCCCCCATGTTCACCCATCAAATTTTATTCTGAAATTGGAATGAAGAGATCTTCTGTCGACAACCTTATTTGGTCACTCGTGAATGTCCATTACCGGGGACACGGCTAAGATCTTAGTTTTAAAATACTCTCGAGAGTTTGTGGCACTTTCCCCACTAGACCCAATCAGCCCAAACTTCCTAATCACTCATTTAGTGAAAAGAAAAGGAGAAGATCGCGACGAGACTTTTCAGAAGTGTTTTCCCATGGTACTCTAGCGAGATCATTGCCGTCCTACCCCTCTACATCATCAGATCTCACTGACCCAGGTCCACACAATGTACTCCGTCAAGACAGAGCCCATATGACTAGTGGTTGCACGGTCGGGCAAACAAACACGGTGTGACATTAATCTCAAACCCTAGGTGGTCATCCACAAGTGCACATACTCAGGTTCACACCATGAAAATGGGCCTGAGTAGCCACTCAACTTCGCCTCCATCAACAAACCAATACCACCTAGGTAATTCATTAATTTAGTAGAATTTTTCCTTAAATCAACTACAATAAAACACTTCAGTTTTGCAGCAAGCAATTCCACTAAATTAAATAGGTCACTAATCAACTAGTCATGTGGCTATCCTAATAGGTTTGCATAGCATATAACTTTATTAAAAACGGCCTGTCATGCATGCTACTGGAAAATAGTCTACAGTGCAATATAAAAAATAGTAACAGGTCTTTCATGAATTGTGTATGCACTTGCCTTGATAGTTGTTTAGATTCTCACAACACTCGTAGCAACTCTGGCACTCCTCGCAATCTAAACAAACAATTTGCATAACATCAACACACAGACAAAATGGCAATACAATAAAACATCCATGCAAGATGATTTGCTAAGCCAACACAAATCAAAGTTAACAATTAATAAAGTCATTACTTTCTGTTAATTACTATATGCATGATGCTCATGATTCATATTTTAAGTGGTTTTAATAAATTAAAACAAGTACTATAGCCAAAATACCACTATTGAGTTTCTACAAAAACATTATCAATGCATGATGCACAAGTGCAAACTAAAAAATACTGCTGGACAGAGGACACTAAAATACACACGTTTGCAGAAGAAAATAATTTAAAATAACTTATAGATTTAAAGTTATGCCAAAATTACTCAAATCTCACATTTGAAATTTGAATAATTTCAAAATGGAAAAACAGAAAACTAATAGTTCTAAAATAATCTACTGATCATAAGGTTTTCAAAAATATAAAGTTCATTAAATTTGGCCGAGCCATTAAAAAGATATGATGGTTTTAAGGTTCAGGGGTTTTTCTGCAAATCTGCCAAATTAAAACAATTCGGCCGAAATTACAGAAATGCTGGGCTGACGTGGCGCTGACTAGGACGCTGACTGTGCGCTGACTCAGCGCTGACACGGCGCAGTCTGATAGGCCGGTACCGGTTCGGTAAAGGAAATAAAGACAGCCGTTGGATTTAGATCCAACGGCCCAGATCTAAACAGAGGGGCCGGCCGGAGTTAGGGTTCCGGCGGGCGGCGGCGCGCGGCGGCGACGGCATGGCGGCGAGCGTTCCCGGCGATCTAGGGTGCTCCAGGACGCACAAATCTTACCCCGAGGTTCAGCTTGACGAGGGGAGGTTGATGGCGAGGTGGTGGTCTCCGGTGATCTCTCCTTCGCCTTCAATTGCTCGTCGGAGACATGGACAGCGGCGCGCGGCTTCGGTTGAGCACGGACTCGACAATCTGGCGAGCGAACACAGAGAAAAAGATGTCCATGAGAAGCGCCACGAAGAAATAAGAAGGATAGGAGGGAGAGGGGAAGCTGGCGACGTCGTGCGGTGGCGGAGCTTGAGATCCTACCGGCGGCAACGGCGGAGCGGCGAGGTCGAGTACGGCGGCGTGGCGGCGCTTTACCTAGCGGTTGTGATGGGGAAAACGGAGGGGGTCAAGGGGGCTTTAAGGGTGCATGCACGAGCACAACAAACTCCCCCGAAATCGGCCGGATTGAGATCGAATCCGTGCCGGGTTCTTGCTCCTGGAGGTTGGGGATCCTGTGATGTCAGCGATTGCATCACGGGTGGGGTCCACCAGTCAGAGAGAGAAAAGAAAAATAAAAGAGAGGGCCGGGTGCGGGGATGGTGCTGGGCCGGTTGCTGGGCCGACTCGGTTGGCTCGGGTGGGCTGGCTCGGCTGACCTCATCCTATTTTTTTTAAACCCTTTTCTTTTTCTAAAAAAAAGAAATCAACATATCTTTCAAAATAGAAATTCAAATTGGTTCAAACCAATTTGAATAATTTTGTAAAAATACCCTTTATCAAACTAAAATATTTAGGATCATCTTTGCACAACTTTATTTACCAAAATTCCCTTGTGCACAAAAAGGTAATTGTTGCTATTTCCCAACTTTTGGAAAAAATTGTAAAAATACTTTTTAGAGAGCTTATTCAAGATACAATATTATGGCACTAGTCTTGCCGTTAAGTAAAATCAAAATATTTGAAAAATTGACTAGGGTTACTTTGCACCCTTTACGTCAATTAATATAATAAAATTTTAAATTTGAAATCTTTTACTATTTCAAGCAATTTAAATGCAACAAACACATGCATATGAAATGAATGCATGCTTATGCAATTTTTGAAAATTGGGATGTTACAAACCTAACCCCCTTAAGATGAATCTCGTCCCCGAGATTCGGATTGGTTAGCAAATAGGTGCGGGTGTTCTTCTCGTAGGTCATCTTCCCGTTCCCAAGTAGCTTCTTCTTCAGTATGGTGGTTCCATTGGACTTTGCAAAATTTGATTGTCTTGGTACGAGTAATCCTCTCTGCAGTCTCCAGAATCTTGATTGGTTTCTCCTCATAAGGTAAATCGCTCTCCGGTTGAACCTCCTCCAAAGGCACAGTATCACGTAGCGCTGTCTCGGCCATCTCAGGGTGACACTTCTTCAACTGGCTAACATGGAATACGTTGTGAACTGCTGATAGTACCTCTGGCAGTTCCAGCTCATAAGCTACTTCTCCTTTACGAGAGAGAACCTTATAGGGTCCAATGAATCGAGGTGCTAACTTTCCTTTAATTCCAAACCTCTTCACACCACGTAGGGGTGAGACTCTAAGATATGCTCTATCACCTACCTCATAGGTGATTTCCCTATGCTTGGAATCCGCATAACTCTTCTGTCTTGACTGTGCTATTTTTAACCTGTCCTTTATCAATCTGACCTTCTCTTCAGCCTCTTGGATTATGTCAGGACCAAATAAGCTACGCTCACCTACACCACTCCACAGTAATGGTATAGTGCATTTTCTTCCGTACAATGCCTCAAAAGGTGCCATCTCTATACTAGCTTGGTAGCTATTGTTGTATGAGAATTCTGCATATGGCAAGTTATCATCCCAACTTGATTTATAATCCAGTGCACATGCCCTAAGCATGTCTTCCAGAATCTGGTTGACTCTCTCAGTCTGTCCATCAGTCTGTGGGTGAAAAGCTGTACTAAATTCCAATCTTGTTCCTAATGACTCATGTAACTGCTTCCAGAAATGTGAAGTAAACTGGGTACCCCTATCAGATACAATCTTCTTAGGAACACCGTGTAAACTCACAATTCTCTTCATATAGATATCTACGAGCTTTGCACTCGTGTAAGTGGTTTTCACAGGGATAAAGTGAGCCACTTTGGCCAGACGGTCAACAATCACCCATATCGAATCATAACCTGGCTTGGTTCTGGGTAGTCCTGTGATGAAATCCATTCCAATTTGCTCCCATTTCCATTCTGGTACTGGTAATGGTTGTAGCAGTCCAGCGGGTTTCTGATGTTCTGCCTTTACGCAGCTACACACGTCACACTTGGTAATATATTCTGCGATATCCCTCTTCAGACCATTCCACCAAAATCTCTCCTTTACATCCATATACATCTTGGTGTTACCCGGATGTATTGAATAAGGTGAGTCATGTGCCTCTTGTAAGATTAATTTCCTAAGGTCTTCATCTTGCGACACACAAATACGGTTCTCAAACCACATCGTGCCTTGTTCATCCTCCCGGAATCCTTTGGCCTTGCCTTCACTCAGATTGGTCTTGATTTCTTCCATCACTTTATCTCCCTTCTGTGCTTCTCGTATCCTATCCATCAGCATGGGTTGTACCTCTAATGATGCTACGAATCCATTGGGTACAACTTCCAGTCTAAGGTCCTTAAATGCATTGCACAAATCTTCCGGCAATTCTCCTGCCGTTAATCCATTAACATGAACCTTACGACTCAAAGCATCGGCTACTACGTTTGCTTTTCCAGGGTGATATTGCAGACTTAGATCATAATCCTTAATGAGTTCTAACCACCTTCGCTGTCTCATGTTCAGCTCCTTCTGGGTGAAGATATATTTGAGACTCTTGTGATCGGTGAATACCTCACACCGTTTTCCCATCAGATACTGTCTCCAAGTCTTCAGTGCATGAACCACTGAGGCCAACTCTAAATCATGAGTAGGATAGTTGACTTCATGCTTCTTGAGCTGTCTAGAGGCGTAAGAAACTACTTTGCCTCCCTGCATCAAGACACTTCCTAAACCATGACGCGATGCGTCGCAATATACTTGGAAATCCTTCTCTATATCTGGTAGACACAAGACTGGTGCTGAAACTAATCGCTTCTTCAAATCTTGGAAATTGGTTTCGCAGGCTTCAGTCCACTCGAACTTTTTATCCTTCTTCAATAACTCCGTCATTGGTTTGGCAATCTTCGAGAAATTCTCAATAAACCTCCTATAATATCCTGCCAATCCCAGAAAACTACGGATTTCTCCCACGTTCTTGGGTGGTTCCCACTCTGTCACTGCGGACACCTTTTCTGGGTCTACTGCGATCCCTTCCTTAGACACCACGTGTCCTAAAAATCCAACTTTCTCTAACCAAAATTCACACTTGCTGAATTTGGCATACAACTTGTGCTCTCTCAACCTCTGCAACACTATGTGTAGGTGTTCCTCATGCTCCTTGTGACTCTTGGAATAAATTAAGATGTCG
>QRDG01000360.1:305754-379917 GCA_012064385.1 Puccinellia tenuiflora
TTGTTGTTGTTGTTGTTGTTGTTGTTGTTGTTGTTGTTGTTGTTGTTGTTGTTGTTGTTGTTGTTGTTGTTGTTGTTGTTGTTGTTGTTGTTGTTTGTTGTTGTTGTTGTTGTTGTTGTTGTTGTTGTTGTTGTTGTTGTTGTTGTTGTTGTTGTTGTTGTTGTTGTTGTTGTTGTTGTTGTTGTTGTTGTGTTGTTGTTGTTGTGTTGTTGTTGTTGTTGTTGTTGTTGTTGTTGTGTTGTTGTTGTTGTTGTTGTTGTTGTTGTTGTTGTTGTTGTTGTTGTTGTTGTTGTTGTTGTTGTTGTTGTTGTTGTCGGGGTCACGGCGAGGAGGCATCTGTTGGGTTTAGCATAGATAAGTATGGACAGAAAGATCTAAGAAATTATTTCTACCCATACAAACAAGTAACAATAATCAGCAACAAGCAAACGATCACACAGTAAAACAAGTCAAGAATTTTATAAATTCGTAAAATAAGGTTTTGAAAACTTAACTAATACGATAGGTTCTAACACGAGCACACTAGTACTGCCATACCACATTTTGATAGGTCAATACTCTAACGCGAGACGATAACTAATAACCTATGTAGAGTGGTGGTCTCGACTATGTCTTCCTTCTGAAAGTTCTTCGTAGGTGTCTTTTGAAACTCCATTTCACAATCCATAGCCATAATCATCATTGATCCTTTGTTGATATATTCTATGAGGTTGGTCATCTAAAACAAGAGAAGGTAATTCAGAAAGCAATAGTTGAGAAAGGTACAAGAAAGATGTTTGTAAAGATTTGGATAAGAAGAAAATAGAATTTTGTTCCTATGGTCTTTCTTATTTCTAATCCAAACCTAAGGTTTTCGAGCCTACAGGCAACATTACGCTCTGATACCATTCTGTAGCACCCTCACTTTGAAAAGCAAGAATACTTTGTGAAATTGCTAGGCCCTGGATCGAGTATGGCTAGCATTCACCAACAGGATGTAATATCATGCATAAATGTTAAACGTTATTACATCGCTCTTACGAATGATCCAGAAATAAAGTACTTTATTACAACTTTGCATAGCTGATGCTAGCTTAAAATAAAAATATAGTTCCACAAATATTATTCAGAGTTCAAGTAGCAAATAAATAACAAAGAGCTCCATCATCTTCATGGGCCAATGGCGAACATGTTGGTTGTAAGCTCGAAATGACAAACGTCCTTACTCCTCGTCTGAACAACCTGCAACATTAACGTTGGAGCCCAGGGAATTTGGGTCAATACCTTGTGACAGGCTGGCAAGTGTCATACTATGGTGGATATTAAATGGCAAAGACTACTCTACATGCATATTTGGCTGGTGGATCTCAAGGCTCTTGCGCAAAGCAAATTTTATCCTATACTTTCAAAAATCATTTCTTTCTTTCCAATAACTTTAAGAGACATCCCTGGGCGCACCAGTGCCTCAATTCCCCCCCCCATGTTCACCCATCAAATTTTATTCTGAAATTGGAATGAAGAGATCTTCTGTCGACAACCTTATTTGGTCACTCGTGAATGTCCATTACCGGGGACACGGCTAAGATCTTAGTTTTAAATAACTCTCGAGAGTTTGTGGCACTTTCCCACTAGACCGAATCAGCCCAAACTTCCTAATCACTCATTTAGTGAAAAGAAAAGGAGAAGATCGAGACGAGACTTTTCAGAAGTGTTTTCCCATGGTACTCTAGCGAGATCACTGCCGTCCTACCCCTCTACATCATCAGATCTCACTGACCCAGGTCCACACAACATACTCCGTCAAGACAGAGCCCATATGACTAGTGGTTGCACGGTCGGGCAAACAAACACGGTGTGACATTAATCTCAAACCCTAGGTGGTCATCCACAAGTGCACATACTCAGGTTCACACCATGAAAATGGGCCTGAGTAGCCACTCAACTTCGCCTCCATCAACAAACCAATACCACCTAGGTAATTCATTAATTTAGTAGAATTTTTCCTTAAATCAACTACAATAAAACACTTCAGTTTTGCAGCAAGCAATTCCACTAAATTAAATAGGTCACTAATCAACTAGTCATGTGGCTATCCTAATAGGTTTGCATAGCATATAACTTTATTAAAAACAGCATGTCATGCATGCTACTGGAAAATAGTCTACAGTGCAATATAAAAAATAGTAATAGGCCATTCATGAATTTGTGTATGCACTTGCCTTGATAGTTGTTCAGATTCTCATAACACTCGTAGCAGCTCTGGCACTCCTCGCAAAACAAATAGACAATTGCTCGTCGGAGACACGGACGGCGGCGCGCGGCTTCGGTTGAGCACGGACTTGACGATCTGGCGAGCGAACACAGAGAAAAAGATGTCCATGAGAAGCGCCACGAAGAAATAAGAAGGATATGAGGGAGAGGGGAAGCTGGCGACGTCGTGCGGTGGCGGAGCTTGAGATCCTACTGGCAGCAATGGCGGAGCGGCGAGGTCGAGTACGGCGGCGTGGCGGCGCTTTACCTAGCGGTTGCGAAGGGGAAAACGGAGGGGGTCAAGGGGGCTTTAAGGGGGCATGCACGAGCACAACAAACTCCCCCGAAATCGGCCGGATTGAGATCGAATCCGTGCCGGGTTCTTGCTCCTGGAGGTTGGGGATCCTGTGACGTCAGCGATTGCGTCACGGGTGGGGTCCACCAGTCAGAGAGAGAAAAGAAAAATAAAAGAGAGGGCCGGGTGCGGGGATGGTGCTGGGCCGGTTGCTGGGCCGACTCGGTTGGCTCGGGTGGGCTGGCTCGGCTGACCTCTTCCTATTTTTTTTAAACCCTTTTCTTTTTCTAAAAAAAAGAAATCAACATATCTTTCAAAATAGAAATTCAAATTGGTTCAAACCAATTTGAATAATTTTGTAAAAATACCCTTTATCAAACTAAAATATTTGGGATCATCTTTGCACAACTTTATTTACCAAACTACCCTTGGGCACAAAAAGGTAATTGTTGCTATTTCCCAACTTTTGGAAAAAATTGTAAAAATACTTTTTAGAGAGCTTATTCAAGATACAATATTATGGCACTAGTCTTGCCATTAAGTAAAATCAAAATATTTGAAAAATTGACTAGGGTTACTTTGCACCCTTTACGTCAATTAATATAATAAAATTTTAAATTTGAAATCTTTTACTATTTCAAGCAATTTAAATGCAACAAACACATGTATACGATGAAATGAATGCATGCTTATGCAATTTTTGAAAATTGGGATGTTACAGCCCGAGAAGGCTGTAACGGCTAGTTTTTGTGGGAGGCTATAAATAGCCTCCTTCTTCCCCAAGAGCTGGCTGCTCACTTTTGCTCAGCTCATTCCCTCTCTCCTCCTTTGTTGCAAACCTTGTGAGCTTGATTCCTCTCAATCCCTCCAATGATTCTTGCCCAAATTTAGGGATTCAAGAGAGGAGATCTAGATCTACCGTTCCACCAATCAAATTCTCCTCTAAGTGAGGGGAACCTAGTGGATCTAGATTTTGGGGTTGCTTGGTGTTCATCCCCTTTGTTATTCCTCCTAAATACCTCCATAGCATTAGTTGCTTTGGTTGGATTTTAGAGAGAAGGACTTGACCACTTTGTGTGTTCTTGCCTCTTGCATTTGTTGCATCGGGTTGTGCTCTCCACGAAGGTTTGTGGGATCGAAGTTGAGAAGCTTGTTACTCTTGAGTGCATTGTGTTCCCAAGAGCTTGTGCCTCTTGGGTGCATTGTGTACCCTAGATGGTTGTAGGTGTCGCGAAGACTTCGAGTTGTGAAGCTTCGGCACGATTTGGGAGCCCCCAATTGGGTTGTGGGTGTGTGCCCCAAGAAAGTTGTAAAGGCTCCGGATTCCGCCTTGAAGGATTCCGATAGTGGAAGGTGAACCAAACCCTTGGGTGCGGTTCATCGGAGAATTGGGTGAGGCCTTTGTGGCATCTTGAGTAGGCCTCTTGTGGCGAGCTCACACCCCTCCAACGAGACGTACTCCCTTAACAAGGAGGAACTCGGGAATACATCCTCGTCTCCACGTGCCTCGGTTATTTTTATACCCGAGCTTTTACTTATGCAATTTACATTGTGATAGCCTTCGTGCTTGAAGTTCTCTATCTTGCTATCACCTTGTTGCTTGCCTTGCTTAGCATAAGTTGTTGGTGCACATAGGTGAACCAAGTATTTTAGGTTGTTGGCTTGTTAATTTAAACATATAGTTTTATTCCGCAATTATCAAGCCTTTAAATTGAAAAAGTGTAATCGCCTATTCACCCCCCCTCTAGGCGACATCTCGGCATAGTTTGTTCTTTTAGGATCCCCCCAAGCCGCCAACGCCCCCTGGTGGGCACTAGGCCAAACCCAAACGACATTGGGTTTTGGGTGGGGTGCCTCTCCCTCCCACTAGTGGGGTGGTTGCTTGGCCCATGGGGATGCCCCCTCGCATATGGGTCTAACCCAGTGGAGGCAGCCCATGGACCACTCCGGATATTATAGAACCTTTCGGGTTTATTCCGAACCCTTCTTGAATAATCCAGTGGTTGGGAATTCGGGACGTTCCCGGAACTCCGGAATTCTTACGGTTATCTATCTGAAATTATTTCAATAACTTCAGATACATTTCCAACTGAAAGAGCATGGTTGCCCCCATGTGTGGTTTTGGTAACTAATGACAATCTTTATGGACCAATGTTTGCTTTGAGTTATACTTGTAGGTTTTGTTGGGAATATGCTCTAGAGGCAATAATAAATGGTTTATTAGCATATTCATGTTTATGATAATAGTTTATTATCCATGCTATAATTGTATTAACTGGAAACATAATACATGTGTGGAATATAAACACCAGGTGTCCCTAGTAAGCCTCTACCGGACTAGTTCGTTAGTCAAGAGATGGTTAGAGTTTCCTAACCATGGACTTGTTACAGTCACTTGATAACGGAGTCATATCATTAGGAGTAATGATGTGATGGACAAGACCCGATAATAAAGAGTTGCAATTGATCGTGTCACACAAGTTTCATTGCCAACACTTTTAGTATGCCAAGTATAGTTTCCTTAGACCATGAGATTATGTCACTCCCGTTTACCGGAGGAATACTTTGTGGACATCAAACGTCACTTCGTAACTGGGTGATTATAAAGGTGGCTTTCAGGTATCTCCGATGGTATTTGTTGGGTGACATGAATCAAGAGTGGGATTTGTCCTTCCTTGTGACGGAAAAGATATCTCTGGGCCCTCTCGGTAATATAGCATCAAGAAAGGTTGCAACCATGTGATTAAGTGTTAATCACGGAGATCCTATATTATGGACGAGTAAAGAGAATTTGCCAGGTAACGAGATGAAACTAGATATGGGGATATCGACGATCGAATCTCGGGCAAATTAAATATCGGTGAGACAAAGGGAATCGTATACGAGATTAAGAACCTCCGGCATCGTGGTTCAACTGATAAGGAACTTCGTTGAATATGTAGGAGTCAATATGGGCATCCCGGTCCCGCTGTTGATTATTGATATGATCATGTCTGCATGTTCTCGAACCCGTAGGGTCACACACTTAATGCTCCGATGTAGCTAGGGTTAGCGATGAGATAATTGATGGTATGAACGAATGGTGATTCGGAGTCTCGGATAGGATCCCGGACATCACGAGGAGTTCCGGAGTGGTCCGGAGAATAAGATTCATATAAGGAAAGTGGTTTCCGGAGGTATCGGAAAAGTTCCGGAATATTTCGGTAGGGTACCGGAAGGTTCTAGAAAGTTCTAGAGGAGTCTAGAAGTGGGACCCACATAAGATATGGGGCCCACATGGACCAAAGGGGTGCAGCTGGCCACTTGGGCCAGCCGCACCACAAGGGCCCATATGGGCCAAACCGGCCAAAGGGGCCCAGAGGGGGAGGCGCCCCAAACCCTAGGGCTTGCTTGGGGGCTAAGCCACCCAAGCCGGCCGGCCCTAGGGCAAGGGGGGCCGCACCCCAACCCTGGCTGCCTATTTAAAGGGGCGCAGGGCAAGGGGGGCGCACCCCTTGGTGCCCTAGCCGCCACCCCCCTCTCGTTCCTCCACCTCCTCCTGCCGCGCCACCCCTTCCTTGTAGGGCTGCCGCGCCACCTCCCAAGCCGCACCACCCCTATGCCCTAGGGCTGCTGCGCCTTCTTCCTCTCCCTCTCCCTCTCACATGGCTTGGCGAAGCCCTGTCGGATGGAGCACTCCACCATCAACGCCACCACAACCGTCGTGGTGCCGAGATCCATCTAGCCACGTCCTTCTCGCTTGTGGGGTCAAGGAGAGGACTGTCGGCACAGTGGAAACCAGGGTACCACGGGCCGGCCCGCCAGGGCCCAAGGGACTCTTCAGCCTCATTTTCGCTAAGGACCAGGCTCTCAGCCTGTAGAGGCTCTCCAAGCCTGTCGAGTCTCGACAGGCGATCTCTCTACAAGAAGGCGCCTCAAGGCGCCACCAGGATTTCGGCTAAGGACTAAGCTTTGAAGCTTGCCGAGGCTTTTCGCCTCGGGAGGCTTCCTTCCTTTCGAAGCCAGCTCTGCCTCCGCGGCAGAGCGCACATGGGCTCTGCGCTTCCCGCAGAGTCACTGGCGCGCCAAAGCGTGATGACGCCAGCGCCCCAGTTGCCGTTCTGATGAATAAAGGGGTCAACAAAGCAGCGCCAAGCAAAGCGGACAACAAGGCTTGCCACTTTGGTGATAAGGAGACCGCCTGCAGCTACGCTCCAACGACGACGTCACCGCGGGACCCGTTCCACGCCAGCTGCGCCAGCCCACCGTCCTGGCTGGACGGTGCCTCTTTTCAGCTTTGGTGACGCTGCTCCCCTGCCGTGGACCGCGTCCATGGGCTCTACCTTTATGGTGGACTTCACCTTTATGGTGCACCGTGCCTCCTCCTTCGTCGGGATGTGGCAACCCTTCCCGCCCAAATGTTTGGGCGGAAGAGGACCAAGACGACTATAAAAGGAGGGAGGGCACTCCCGTGCCAAGGGTTCCAATTTTTCCTTTGGCTAGGACAGATCTAGGGTTTTAGCCATTGGCAGCCATCTCGAGCTCCACAAGCTCACCCTGTACCAAAAACCTCTACAAGCAATACAGCCTAGCAGGACGTAGGGGTTTTACCTCCACAAGAGGGCCCTGAACCTGGGTAATACCGCGCGTTCCTCTCTGCAGTGTTTTCCTCCAGCGAGCCCGACGAGCATCGTCGCCGTGGAACGTTGGAGGTTGTTTGACTCCGTGTTCAGCCCCTTGCTCGATTCTTACCTCGTGAGATACGCCCGGTTCCTGGGCCTATTCTCCGACATTTGGCGCGCCAGGTAGGGGGCTGAGGCGCGTCTTCAACCTCGACACCACCATGGCTGGCTCTCGCGCTGAGCGACTCGCTCGCCGGACGGCCAGCGCTGCCACTGCTCCTCCCGCCGGCAGGCAGCGCGGCCGTCCTCGTGGAAGCACTGCTCCGGAGCGCCACATCGACCCCGAGCCCTGCGTCGAGCACCCAGCGGACGACGACGATGACCACACCGAGGACGACCTCGGCGAAGAGGAAGCCTCCTCCCTTCACCCGTCGCGCGACGGTGCTGCCTCTTCGCTGGGCCGCCCTGCGCCCAGCCCGGCAACTGCGCTCCTCATGGCGCAGGAGCTGCTGCGGTACCGTCCCAACCCGGAGGCTCACGAAGCCTGGCTTCATCGCCTCTCCGAGCTCATCGGTGCCGCCCGCGTCGCCGCTCCCGCGCCGTCTCGCTCGCTGGTCCCCTCTGGTCGTGCGGGAGACGCAGCGCCAGGCGCTCCTCCTGCACCACCTCGCCAACCCGCGCCCGCTCCAGCTCCACCGCAACCTGCTCCGGCGGGGGCTCCTCCCCGCGACAACCGCGCTGCTTCACACGCCTCGTCGCCGCACGACTGCCAAATCGTGCAGCGAGCCCCCGAGGACGCCCGCGTAAACATCGAGCGCGGCCAACAACGCCACAACCGCGCCGTCCAGGAAGTCGCCGCCGCCGGGCGTCACCTCCGCGCCACTCTTGCCGACGGCGTGGTCACCTATGGCACCACGGTTGCGTTCACCCGCAGCCTTCGCCGCGTCGTCTGGCCGACCAAGTTCAGGCCGGACCTCCCTCCACGCTACGACGGCAAGAACAACCCGTTGGAGTTCCTGCAGCTCTACACCCTGGCCATCCAGGCCGCCGGGGGCGACGACAAGGTCATGGCGAACTGGTTCCCCATGGCTCTCAAGGACTCTGCGTCCTCATGGCTCACCAACCTCCCCGCCGAGTCCATCGGCTCCTGGGAGGACCTTTGCAAGTGCTTCATCGCCAACTTCAAGGGCACGTACGAGCGCGGCCTCACGTACAACGATCTTCGCGGCGTGCGCCAGAAGCCTGGCGAAACCCTCCGCAAGTACATCCAGCGCTTCAGCCAGGTGCGGAACAAGATTCCCAACGCCACAGACGCACAGGTCATCTCGGCTTTCCATTCTGGAGTCACGGACGTGCGGATGCTCGAGAAGCTTGGCATCCACGACAACATCACCACCGTCGTCAAGCTTTTCGACTTGGCGGACAAGTGCGCCAAGGCTGAAGAGGGCCGCCTGTTCGTCAAGAACGAGCCTGAGGACCCCACTGAGAGCTCCAAGAAGAAGAAGAAATCCTCCGAGAAGCGCAAGACCACCGCGGTCCTCGCGGCCGAACCCGACGCCAAGCAGCCTCGCGCTGCCACTTCAGCCGCGGGCACCGAGAAGAAGGATGACCGCCCTTTCTGCATCTACCACAACAGGCACTCCCACGCCACCGAGGATTGCTACGACCTCAAGAGGCTTCGCGAGGCTCGCGAGGCTCGCGAGGCACGCGAGGGGGAGCAAGGCCGCGGTGGCCGCGGCGGCGGCCGCGGCGGCCGCAGGGGGCGACGCTGGAACAACAACTACGACAACAATTACCAGCAGAACCCCCAGGCCAACGCCGCTCAACCCACGAACGATAACCTCCCTGCCGAGACTCCTGAGGGCTACCAGGTGCCTCGCGGCGCTGCTTGCATCCTCGGCGGGGCCCAGGCCCCCAGTTCCAACCGTCACTTCAAGCAACTCGCTCGCGAGGTCGCGGCAGCGCTTCCCGGGGTTGAGGCCTCCAGGCCCCTCAAGTGGTCCCAGTACCCCATCACTTTCGACTCCGGCGACCACCCCAAGTCCACCTCAGCTGTTGGCACCGTCCCGCTGGTTTGCACCCCCACCATCAACAACATCGCCGTCTCCAAGACGCTCATCGATGGGGGTGCAGGCCTCAACGTCATCTCTGTCGAGACCTTCGAGAAGCTTCAGGTGCCTTACGAGCGGCTCATGCCCACCAGGCCCTTCTCAGGGGTGACAGAGGGCCTCACGACCCCTCTAGGGCAAGTGAGGCTTGCAGTCACCTTTGGCACACAGGCCAACTACCGCACCGAGCTGATCGACTTCGACGTCGCGCACATCGGCCTGCCCTACAACGCCATCCTCGGCTACCCCGCCCTCGCCAAGTTTATGGCGGTCACCCACCACGCCTACAACCTCGTCAAGCTCCCTGGCTCGGGCGGCACCATCGTCATCCGCGGCGTGGTCTCTGACGCCCTGTACGCTGCGCAAGCGGCCTACAAGGCTGCCGCGGTGGCGTCCCCTGCTGACGAGGACGAAGAACCCCTCCCGAGGCCCCCGCGAAGAAGAAGCAGCTGTTCTCTCAGGAGAAGGCCGCGACAAAGCAGGTGTCTCTGGAGGCAAGCGGCTCGGGGGCTAGCGTCACCATCGGCGCCAACCTGCCTCCCAAATAGGAAAGCGCGCTCGTCGCCTTCCTCAGGGCAAACTCTGACATGTTCGCATGGACACCGTCAGATATGTCCGGCGTACCGAGGGAGGTGATCGAGCACCACTTAGCCGTGTGTCCAAACGCACGCCCCGTGAAGCAAAAGGCGCGACGTCAAGCGCCAGAAAAGCAAGATTTCATCGTCAAGGAAGTAGAAAAGCTGAAGAAAGCAAGCATCATCAAGGAAGTTGTCCATCCCACTTGGCTCGCCAACGGTGTTGTCGTTCCCAAGCACACCGGAGGAAGCCGCCTCTGCATCGACTTCACCGACCTCAACAAGGCCTGCCCCAAGGACCCCTATCCCCTCCCGAGGATCGACCAGATCGTGGACTCCACCGCCGGCTGCGCACTCCTCTGTTTCCTGGATGCCTCTCTGGTTACCACCAGATCAAGATGGCAAAGGAAGACGAGGAGAAGACAACATTTCTCACCCCTTGTGGTGTGTTTTGCTACGTCTGCATGCCCTTCGGCTTGAAGAATGCCGGCGCCACTTTCCAGCGTCTCATGAGGATCGCCTTGGGGGCTCAAATGGGGAGGAACGCAGAGGCCTACGTCGACGACATCGTGGTCAAGACTCGCGAAGAGGACACGCTCATCAAGGACCTCGAGGAGACCTTTGCCAACCTGCGCAAGGTGAACATCAAGCTGAACCCCGCCAAGTGCGTCTTCGGGGTCCCTTCAGGCAAGCTCCTCGGGTTCCTGGTGTCCCATCGCGGCATCGAAGCAAACCCCGACAAGATCAAGGCCATAGAAGAAATGCAGCCTCCTCGTCGCCTCAAAGACATGCAACGCTTGGCGGGATGCATGGCCAGCCTCGGCCGGTTCATCTCCAAGTTCGGCGAAAGGGCGTTGCCATTTTTCAAGATTATGAAGCGGTCTGGTCCTTTCAAGTGGACCCCTGAAGCGGCAAAAGCCTTCGAGGATCTGAAGAAATACCTGGCGAGCCCACCCATCATGGTTGCCCCACGCCCTCGCGAGCCTCTGAAGCTGTATCTTGCAGCCACCCCTCAGACGGCAAGCGCGGTCTTGGTGGCTGAAAGGGAAGAGCCAGTTCTCGTCAAGCAGAGCCACGCCTCGACAAGCCCAGAACTCCACGACAAGGAAGCAGCCTCGACAAGCACCCAGCCTCTACAAGCAGGGCCTCAAGAGACCCTCAACAAGGACTCCACCGGGCCTCGAGAGGAGCCCACTGCTGCCACGCCTACAACTACCCTCGTCGAGCATCCCGTGTACTTCGTCAGCACAGTGCTACGAGATGCTCGCGAGCGCTACTCCATGCAGCAAAAGCTCCTCTTCTCGCTCCTCAGCGCCTCCAGAAAGCTGCGCCACTACTTCCAGGGTCACCCCATCAAGGTGGTCACCTCATATCCCCTGGAGCAAGTCCTGCGCAACCCAAACGCGACAGATCGCGTCGCGAGCTGGGGCATCGAGCTGCAACCCTTCGAGCTGGAATTTGACACCACAAGAGTCATCAAGGGCAGGGCGCTAGCTGATTTCATGGCTGAGTGGACGGACACACGCGTAGAAGAGCCTCAAGAAGAACAAGCTACAACCTCAGGACAGACAGAGCCCGGCTACTGGACCATGCACTTCGACGGCGCCTTCGCGGCCCGGAGTGCAGGGGCTGGCGCTGTCCTCACCTCACCAACAGGCGACAAGCTATATTACGCCGTCCAGTTGTGCTTCAAGGACCACGACAAGGTCTCCAACAACATCGCCGAATACGAGGGCCTCCTAGCTGGGCTCAGAGCCGCCATCGCCCTCGGCATCAAGCGCATCCTCATCAAGGGCGACTCTCAGCTCCTCGTCAACTTCTCCAACAAAAGCTACACGCCTAAGGACACCTACATGGTGGCCTATCTTGAAGAGGTACGCAAGCTCGAGAAGCACTTCAGGGGCATGGAACTCAAGCATATTCCGCGAGGAGAGAACCAAGAAGCCGATGACCTCGCCAAGCGAGCAGCAAAGAGAGAAGCCCAGCAGCCTGGAGTGTTTGAGGAGAGACTCGCTAAGGCCTCCGTCAAGCAACCAGTGGTCAACATAAGCGTTCAAGAGGAGCTCCCACCAGCCCCACCAAGTGGAGCACCAAACTGCGGGTTGCCCTCAGGCGATCGCTTGTTGATGACTTTGGTACGCCAAGACACTGGTTGGATCGACGAGATCAAGCGCTACCTGCAAGATCGAGTCCTCCCTGAAGAAGATGCAGAAGCTGAGAGAATTGCTCGCCAGGCCAAGTCCTACTGCCTCCACGACGGAGACCTGTACCGTAAGCGCCCCAATGGGGTTGCGTTGCGGTGCGTCCCTGCCGAGGAAGGCCGCCAGCTCATCAACGACATCCACAGCGGAGAATGCGGCCATCACTCGTCCTCGCGCACCTTGGCAGGCAAGGTTTTCCGAAGCGGCTTCTACTGGCCCTCTGTCCTTCAAGATGCAGCTGAAATTGTCCAGTCCTGCGACGCCTGCCAATTCCACGCCAAGCAGATCCACCAGCCTGCACAAGGGCTCCAGACGATCCCGCTCTCCTGGCCGTTCGCGGTCTGGGGGCTGGACCTGCTGGGACCTTTCCCGCGAGCGCTCGGGGGCTACCGCTACCTCTACGTCGCCATCGACAAGTTCACCAAGTGGCCCGAGGTGGAACCCGTGCGCACCATTCCGGCGAAATCAGCGGTGAAATTCATCAGGAGCTTGGTCTGCCGCTTCGGCGTGCCCAACCGCATTATCACCGACAACGGCTCACAGTTCACCAGCGGCGCCTTCAAGTCTACTGCGGCAGCCTCGGCGCCCAAATCTGCTACGCCTCGGTGGCTCACCCACGCAGCAATGGACAGGCCGAGCGAGCCAATGCTGAGGTGCTCAAGGGCCTCAAGACGAGAAGCTTTAACCGCCTCAAGGCCAGCGGCAAGAACTGGATCGACGAGCTCCCCTCGGTGCTCTGGTCCATCCGCACCACGCCAACAAAGCCAACTGGCGAGACGCCATTCTCCCTCGTCTACGGCGCCGAAGCCGTCCTCCCCAGCGAGATCACCCACGGCTCTCCGCGAGTCTTGGCCTTCAAGGAGGCCGAGCTGGATGAGCTCCGCAACGACGACCTGCTGGCTGCTTGAAGGGCTCCGCCGCAATGCGGCCCTGAGAGCGGCAAGGTACCAGCAAGATCTCCGCCGCTACCACAGCCGTCACATCCGCCCGCGCACTCTCGAAGCAGGGGACCTTGTCCTGAGGAGAATCCTCTCCAGGGAAGGTCTCCACAAGCTCTCACCAATGTGGGAAGGGCCCTACAGANAGCAATGGACAGCCGAGCGAGCCAATGCTGAGGTGCTCAAGGGCCTCAAGACGAGAAGCTTTAACCGCCTCAAGGCCAGCGGCAAGAACTGGATCGACGAGCTCCCCTCGGTGCTCTGGTCCATCCGCACCACGCCAACAAAGCCAACTGGCGAGACGCCATTCTCCCTCGTCTACGGCGCCGAAGCCGTCCTCCCCAGCGAGATCACCCACGGCTCTCCGCGAGTCTTGGCCTTCAAGGAGGCCGAGCTGGATGAGCTCCGCAACGACGACCTGCTGCTGCTTGAAGGGCTCCGCCGCAATGCGGCCCTGAGAGCGGCAAGGTACCAGCAAGATCTCCGCCGCTACCACAGCCGTCACATCCGCCCGCGCACTCTCGAAGCAGGGGACCTTGTCCTGAGGAGAATCCTCTCCAGGGAAGGTCTCCACAAGCTCTCACCAATGTGGGAAGGGCCCTACAGAGTCGTGCACATCGCCAGGCCTGGCTCTGCGCGGCTCGAGACGGAGGACGGCGTCCCCATCGCCAACCCCTGGAACATCCAGCACCTGCGCAAGTTCTACCCCTGATCGTCCTCGACGAGCAACTTTTTGCAAGCAACTTTTTGCGCCAAGGGAGAATTCAGCACCAACATCCTCCACGAGGAAAAATTTCGGGCTCCCCTCTCTACTATACGTTGCCGCGGCCGTTCGAGAAGACTCCCAAGCACCAAGCCTCGGCAAGGTGACTTCTTCAAGCACCATGCCCTGGCGACGTGGACCCCCATGCCCAGACATGGCGGGACACAGGCTCTTCAAGCCACCCCCGCCTAGGGGCCCCCTGAGCTCTCTCTACATGCGTCTGCCACGGGCACGCCCCCTCGAGAGTCTCAGCCACAGCATGTGGACCCCATGCCAGAGCATGGCGGATTTTTGTAATTCTGGCCACGCCAGTGTAATGAACCTCTGTTTCCAGGTCAACTTGAACCTTTTGCGCTTCGCGCCTGCAATTGATTCTGCTTGGTAAGCATTTATGATATTTGCATCTTGTCCTTGCTCGTATGATCCTTCATGTGCACTCGCGAGCGGGGGCTAGCATGGTGCCTGTGCCTCGGGAGCATCCCAGCAGCATCTTAAACCCAAGGGATCCGAGCTCTGAACTCGCGGGTCAGCTCTCATGCATGTCAACTCCCAGGGAGCTCTGAACTCATGGGTCAGCTCCCGTGCACGTCAACTCACCAAGGATCATCAAAAACCTTGGTGCCTGTTCTCCTCGTGAGACACACATGAAGGAACCTACGAGCGCGCATAAGTTACCTAGCTATGTACTGCTTGTGGGTGCACCTATCTGTCCAAACGCAGGGAAGCAGGTCCAAGCAAGCCTCAGGCAAACCTCGAGAAGAAAATGCCTCGACAGGGAGCTAAACACCCCCTACAAGGCCAAAACGCCTCTCCAGGGAGCCAACACCCCCTCCAAGGCAGACAATGCCTCGCAAAGCTAAGTCCAAACACTTGGTCAACTTTTCCCTTCGCTGGCTTTTGTCCCTCGAACCTCTTTCTCTCTCCTATGCCTCATGGGCTGCTTGCGCGTTAAAGGGGAACCCCAGGCATCGCGCCTCGCGGGATCTTACTTCTCGAGGCCTCACGCACCCCCCGGCCTTGTGGAGCCCTGACTCTCACATACCGAAGCGGCGGTGGTGTAGCGCTAAGAGAGGGTCCTAAGACGTAGAGCAAAAAGACATGAAAGGGAAGACAAAAGCCTCTCGAGGGGCACACGCCAAGCACGTCTAATTAAAGCATCAATAAGTCTTTACAAAAGTTTACACAAGCAAAGGCTAAGACACTTGGGCGCCTTGTGCACGTCCAGCTGCAGGAAGAAGCTCAGGCCTGTACGCCCCCTGAGGTGCTCGCGCCGCCCGCGGGCGCTCCTCTTCCTCTTCAGCGTCCTCCTCGCTGCCGCCATCGCCTTCGAAAACCACGGCCTGGTCGAACTTCTTGGCGTACGCCTCCGCAGCCTCCTGTATCGCTTTCGTGCGGAGCTGGGGTTGCCAGGTCCTGTCACGGCCGCGAGGTCGATGGAGGCGTCGAGCCGCTTAAGGTTGCAGAAGATGTTGGCGGTGGCGACGACGAGGAGGTCGCGGCTCTCCGCCACGACGCGCGCATCAAACTCCTTCGCGATCTTTTCGATCTCCCCGAGGAACTGCTCGAAGAAGAGGTTGTACGCCGCTCCGTCATCGCCCCCTCTTGCGTCGAATGCAGGGAGCTCGAACCTAAAGTTGTCCGCGATGGCGCGCGCACGCTGCACCAGACTTTCGAACATGAGCCGGCGCTGACACTTGATGACCCGGCCGTGGCTCTCCTTGTCCTGCGCCTGCTCAACAAGGTTGGCGATCGGCCCCACCTGCTGTTGGAGCTCGAGCAGGTCCTCTCCAGGGCCGTGACCTTGGATTCGGCGCAGGCTTGGGCCTCCTGGGCGCTCTGGAGGAGAGAGCCGTCTCCTGCACCTTCTTCTCGAGGACGTCGATGCGGTCCAGGAGCTCCTGGCGCTTGGTCACGAAGCGCTCCTCTTGCTTCGCGAGGTTGGCCCTGTATTCTGCAGAGAGTTCCTCCCGGGCGAGCTTGACCTTGGCGTCGGCGTCGTCCTCCGCCTTCTTCTGCCTCTTGGCGAGGTCGGCGTTGGCCTTCTCCATGCGCTCCGAGTAGGTGGCCTCGCCCCGGGCCACCTTGTCCTCGCGGGCCTTGAGCTGCTCCTCACGGATGGCCTGGTCCTTCTCGAGCATTTGGACCTGCTCCTCGCGCCGCTGCAGCTCTCCTCCGCGCTGTGTCAGCTCCGCCTCGCGCACTGCCAGATGGCCCTCGCGAGCCTCCAGCAGCTCGCGCTGCTCCTTCAGGCTGGCCCGTGTGTCCTCGGACTCGGCAGCAAATTGCTGCCGTGCGGCCGCCAGCCCCTGGTGCACGGAGGCAGTCTCCGCCTCGAGTGCCTCCCGGTCGGCGTCCAGCTGGTCCATGACCTCCTGCGCCTCCCGCTTTGACGCTGTCGCGGGTCTCCTTGGCGAAGCGGAGGGCCTCTTGGCGCTCTGCCTGAGCCGCCGCGTCCTGGCGGCGGCAGGACTCCACCCTCTCTTGGAGGAGGGACCAGGCCTCGCCCAGCCTCGCTCGCTCCGCCGCGATGGCGGCCTCCTCCCTGATGAGCTCGTCCCCCACCTCGCCAAGCGCTTGCAGGGCCCGGTTGACGACGACCCGGCGGCGAGCCGCTCGCGGCTCCCGCCGCACCAAGGTTCCCGCACCACTGCCAGGTGCGGAGGCCTCGATCCTTGTCGAGGCGCCCGAGGCCTCCTGCCTTGGGCTCACCGCCACTTCTGGAGCGGCCAGGGGGCTTGTGGGGGCGCCTCCCCTGTCGCCCGCTTCGAGGGCTCTCTGGGGGCTGGGCGTTCTCTCGCCCCCAGTTCCGGCGCTTGTGGGCTCCGGAGGCCCCTCTGCCTCCTGCTCCCCAGGGGCGCCACCTGCCCCTTCTGTGGCGGCCGCGTCCGCCGCGGCCTCGGTCGCGCCGGCCCCTCTCGAGGGAGCCTCCTCCTCCCCTGGAGGCTGCTCCAGGACGATCTCCTCGTCCATCCTCTCCTCCTCTGTCTCCTGCTGGACGGGAGGAGTGGCCGCCCTGGTTGGTGGCGGCGGCGCCGCTCCTTCAACCTCCTCAACCACGCGGTGCGCCACCACGGGAAGAGTCACCACCCGAGACGACGATGGCGCCGCCTCTTCAGCCACCTCCTCTGTGCGCTGCTCCGCCACGGTAGGAGCTGTTGCCCGACCTGGCGACGGCGCTGCCTCCTCCATCACCACCTCCGCGCGGCGCTCATCCGCGGGAGGAACAGATGCTTGCCGCGGCTCGCCCGCCGCAGGCGTCTCCACAGAGGCGCTGGCGGTCTCTCCAACCTTGCGGAGCCGCCGCCTCTTTGGCGCCGCGGGTTCCCTGAAAGAAAGGCAAGTCTGAGGTCCTTCAAGGGGATCTTCGAGAAGTGAAGCAGCAAAAGAAAAAGAAGAATCGAGACTTACTCGTCGGACATCACCCACACCCTCTTCTTCACCCTGGGTGGCTGGGTGTTGCTTGCTCCGGCCTCCTCTGGAGGCACCCTTGCCCCCTCGCGAGAAGCGCTCCTCGCTGTCGCGGCGCTTCTGTCGTGGACAGCCTTGGAGCGGGGCTCGCTGCGCCCACCCCCGCCGCCGCTCGTCTCCTTCTCCTCCTCAACGCGCTTGGAGCGAGCGACGTAGAAGGCACCCTCCTCATCGCTGGAGGAGAGCACCTGGAGGTCCACGTCGGCGGGAATGCTCCTCGAGGAGCTGACGGAGCCTCTCGAGGGGTTGGCGCCCCTCGCCACTTCATCCTCGCCAACAGGGCTGGCGCCTGTCGACGCCTCGTCTCCGCCCGCAGAGCTGGCGCCCCTCGAGGCCTCGCCCTCGGTGGGTGCGTCCTCGGCTCCCGAGTCCTCTCCAGCCTCTTCAGCCTCCTCCTGCTCCGGGGGCGCATCCATGTTCTCCGGTTCCGCCGCCAGCGGGTTGGGGCGGGGCCCGCGGTGGCCCGCGGGCACTATTCCCCACTCGTCGAACACCGGCATGCCCCGGCGATGCTCCGAGATGCTCTCCTCGGCAAAGGCGATGAGCGGCCGTGCGTCGTCGTGGGCAGGCAGCGGGATTGTTGTCTTGGAGACGAAGAGCACCCCCAGGACTTGGCTCAGCACCTCAGGCTGGAGGCTGTCTCGGCTCAGCCTCATCGTGTCCGTCTTGCCCTTGTAGCTCCACATCGGCTCAGAGTGCCATTGGAGGGGGGCAATCCGGCGCCTCAAGAAGTCTCTGGCCACCATCTGGCCGGTGAGCCCCGCCTCGCGGATGTGCTGGATGTATGTGTACACCGCGTCAAGATTTCGGCCGGTGAACTCTTCGCTACCCCAGCGCGCCCACTTCGCCGGGGGCCCCTCGGGCACCTCCAGGAGAGGATTCCTCATCTTAGCGTCGACGAAGAGCCACCGCTCGCGGAAGCCGTCCACCTTCTTCGTCACCATGGTGATGGCATTCTCACCTTGCCAAGCGATGGGGATGTAGTTCTCGCTCCTGGCGGCGGCGATGCGGAAGGAGACGCAGCCGAGGTGCTCGCCGGCGGCGCTGCTCCGGAGGGAGTAGAAGCTGCGGAAGAGCGCCACCGAAGGGCGAATGCCGATGTAGGCCTCGCAAAGGTAGGCGAAGATGGAAAGAATGAGAATGGAGTTGGGGTGGAGATGGAGCAACTGGATCTGGTACGTCTCCAGAATCGCCAGAAGGAAGTCAGAGAATGGCGGCACGAGGCCAGCATAGAGAGTGTGGAGGAAGATGGGGTAGAACTCGTCGGCGAGCCTGCTGCCGCTTGGCCTCATCTCGGTGGCCCCTTGCTCGTTGGAGCCCGCCGCCACCAGGTGGCGCACCTTGGCTATCGCCGCCGTGAGGGCCGCACCGCGCAACGCCGCCGCCGACGCGCCGGCCGACGAGCCGGCCTGCACCGTGGCCTTGCCCTTCGCGTCGGTGCCCGCTTTCTTGGGTGCCATCGCTCGCCGGAGAGGAAGAAGACAACCGTGGAGAAGGAGCGCTCTGGAAAGAAGGAATCGTTTGGAAGAAGTGGGCGGCGGAGCAATGGGAGAAGTGACAGGCGCAGTCTGCGCGCCCAGACTTTATTGACCGGGCGCCTGGTCGTGGCGGGTCCCACCACGACGCCCGTTGAAGCCGAGGAGATCGTGGCCGCGGGCGCAACCGTCGCGCTCCACGTGTCGCGGCCCTGGCAGGCTCTGTTGGGCCCTCGACGCTTCGCCTCCGTCGGCAACTCCGGCGTGCCCATCGTGGGCCCGGGGGCTACTGTCGGCACAGTGGAAACCAGGGTACCACGGGCCGGCCCGCCAGGGCCCAAGGGACTCTTCAGCCTGATTTTCGCTAAGGACCAGGCTCTCAGCCTGTAGAGGCTCTCCAAGCCTGTCGAGTCTCGACAGGGGATCTCTCTACAAGAAGGCGCCTCAAGGCGCCACCAGGATTTCGGCTAAGGACTAAGCCTTGAAGCTTGCCGAGGCTTTTCGCCTCGGGAGGCTTCCTTCCTCTCGAAGCCAGCTCTGCCTCCGCGGCAGAGCGCACATGGGCTCTGCGCTTCCCGCAGAGTCACTGGCGCGCCAAAGCGTGATGACGATAGCGCCCCAGTTGCCGTTCTGATGAATAAAGGGGTCAACAAAGCAGCACCAAGCAAAGCGGACAACGAGGCTTGCCACTTTGGTGATAAGGAGACCGCCTGCAGCTACGCTCCAACGGCGACGTCACCGCGGGACCCGTTCCACGCCAGCTGCGCCAGCCCACCGTCCTGGCTGGACGGTGCCTCTTTTCAGCTTTGGTGACGCTGCTCCCCTGCCGTGGACCGCGTCCATGGGCTCTACCTTTATGGTGGACTTCACCTTTATGGTGCACCGTGCCTCCTCCTTCGTCGGGATGTGGCAACCCTTCCCGCCCAAATGTTTGGGCGGAAGAGGACCAAGACGACTATAAAAGGAGGGAGGGCACTCCCGTGCCAAGGGTTCGATTCCGGTTGAGTTTAGATCTGAGCTCACCCCCTGGTTCAGTTAGGGTTTTTAGCCATTGTAGCCACCTCGAGCTCCACAGGCTCTCCCTGTACTGAAAAACCTCTACAAGCAATACAGCCAAGCAGGACGTAGGGGCTTTACCTCCACAAGAGGGCCCTGAACCTGGGTAAAACTGTGCGTCCCCTCTCTGCAGTGTTCTCCTCCAGCGAGCCCGACGAGCATCGTCGCCGTGGAACGTTGGAGGTTGTTTGACTCCGTGTTCAGCCCCTTGCTCGATTCTTACCCCGTGAGATACGCCCGGTTCCTGGGCCTATTCTCAGACATTAGTCCTGCAGTTTGTTACGGAAAACAGTCAAGCACACTCTGAAAACAAGAACCAGAAAACAGGCTACCTTTTTCAGCTTTTACAGGAGCAAGTTCATGATACAGATGGACCATTGCAATGTAGGCAAGGACAGCTAACCTGGGCATTTATTCCTAAATTTTCAAATTGTATATCGATATCTTGATGCTTTCTCCATCCAAAATCGAGACTATACAATGAAAAAAAAATTGCTAGGTGCAGAGCCAAAACAGATTTCGCTACTTCTTCCTATCTAAATCTGAAAACATTCCTAACCAAAACCTAAAGTATCAATCTGGCATCATACTCTGCCTACCTGAGCACGCGTGTACACACATAGACAGAGGACAGAGAGAGAGAGTGCTCACCATCATATGGGTTGACACAGGGGAGAGGATGCCCAACACACAAATGAGGCTGTTCGTCGTAATTGTTGCTGGTCACCCGGCTGCCACTTGCGTATGGACAATAAAGAATTAACAATACAATAAGGAATTGACATGAGGTAGATAAAGCAAAGAACTTAACTAAGCACAAGTACACCACGGTATTGTAATATATCTGATACAATGATCTCATAAAGCAATTAAGAGTTGAGCTCAAAAGGGCTCTAAAATGGATCAGAAAATACATGTAGTTCCTATCTTCTATCAACACCAACGGAAAGAAATCAACTACTCGAGTCACTTCAAATTTCAGAGAACACATTTAGTACTGTAAATTTAACTCAAATCAACAATTAATGATTAGGTTCTAGGGGCAAAGACCTAACAGTGCCAGAATTTTAAACAAAGAAAGCTCCTTCCATTTACTAACCAGAGATGAACAGAAAGTGACAAAGAAACAACACGATTCCGAACCTCCCGCACAGAGTGGGAATAACACAAACAGATAAAAGCTTTCCTAGATGCCTCCTGCAATAATCAGTCCCCAGCCAAGCAAACCCAGATGACAGTCAGAAATCGTGACCTGAATTAACAGAACGGCAGCAATTCCAAATCTCAGGTGTGGCATGTTCTATGGACACCATCTAACAGACTGCAAGCAGCCACAACTCGTCACCTCCACCTCCAGAACCACGCGCAAGGACAAACTAAACAACCCAATAGTGAAGCCAATTCATAAATCACATGGCCGACTGCCTTCCCAAAGGTCGCGACGTCGCCGAATCGAGCCGCAGAGTGATAGGACCAACAAAACGACGAAGAAGGGATCGCGCCGCACCAAAGCTTCAATACCGCCCCGCATATCCAAAGAGACAGACAAAGACCAAGAATGCATGTAGCCATGTAGAACAAACAAAGAGCAAGTTGCAGTACATTATGTTATCTATTACTTTCCAGTTATCAAAAGCAGGTGTTGGAATAAAGGAAGTCAATTTCTAGATATTTGTAGTTTCAAAACAATACACATGCACTACACCCTCTGTTTCCAATAGGAATTCAACCAAATGTGCATGCCGTGGAAACACAAAATCAAGAGGAGATTTACCAGAGGCAGCACCATGAGGCTGATGAACTCAACCTTCTCGTGCTTGCTATAAGAAATCTGTAACAACAGAAGGAAATTAAATCATCAGCAAAGTCAGTATAATAAGCCCAATACTCTCTACAACCTTCTTGTTATTGGATTGATGATTCATTTAACTACACCTATGTTCTGCTGCAAACAGCACAAGGAGAAGTCCTAAGCAATGAGGGACCAGGTTGTGGAGTCGTTGGGTGAGGAACGTGAATTGTGCATGCTCACCAAACAGTGCACAGCATACCAGACTGCTCGAGACACAGCCCTTGACAAGTACAATGCTGAATGTAATTCACCACAAACACAAACAAGCCGGTCGACATGTACTTCCTCCATCAAGCTATGTTGTTACCAAACATCAGCTCCATTGAGCAAAGACCATCATATGCACCCGATTTCTAAACCTGGATCAAATTCATCTCTGTATACACATTTTATCAGTAAGAACTGCAACAAATTCATGTGTTTGTGTGTGAACAAACATATTACAAATGCTAACCCATTAACAACAATTAACATGAGCCAGAATAAGCAAAACAGATCGTGACAAAAATATGAGAGAGCTCATACAGTGTGGAAGGAGGGATGGAGAGGATGTATATATACCTACAGTACGATATCAAGAACATGGCCGTTTCCATCTCCGTCGTGTCCGCTACTGCCTGAGAGAGAAAGAGAGAGAGGTGAGATGGGAGGCAGAGAGAGTGGAGGTGCAGGAGTGAATTTGTACCTGGCACGAGGGCGCGGAGGAGGTGCCCTAGTGCTCGCCTTGCTCGTACGGTGCTCTCCTCCTCTCGCTGGATGGAGGCTCGGCCCTCTCATCTCCTCACGTGTGATGCGGACGGGAACTGGTGCGGCGGCCGAGGGAGTACATGCCGACCACGGAGAGGCCGACCCCGAGCAGCAGGAAACCGATGAAGACCTTGAGCATCCCCATCGGGACGAGCCTGCCCTGCGCCACCGCCGCCAGTCTCGCCTCCTTTGTGTCCTCCATGGACGCCACCCGCGCCTGCATCTCCTCCTCCACCGCCCACAGCCGCAGCTCCTCCTCCACCGCCTCCCTCCCCTCCACCCCAAGCCCCTACTCCACACAGCGCCGCCGGCCCCGGCCGCCACATCCTGCTCTGGCCGGGTCATCGCCCTCCTCCAGGACGAGCTCCTACAGCCTCGGGAGTAGGGAGAGAGGAAGGGGATTAGGGACCAAACCTCATACGACTGCAACTCCTCCTCCAGCATCTCCTGTCCCCTCCACCCCAAGCCCCAACTCCACCCACCGCCTCCCTCGGCTGCCACGTCCGGCTCCATCCGCGTCTTCACGCCGCCATACTCCTACCGCCCACCAGCGGTCGATTCATCCTCCAGATCCTGGCACCAGCGGTCGATTCATCCTCCAGATCCTGGCCTGCGGCTGAGCAGCATACCACCCTGCCGGTTCGTGCTGTCGATCTGTCGGGGGGCGACGACGGGCACGGGAGGGATTGGGGAGGAGTCGCCGCCATGCCGCCTCCAAGACCGCCGGCTGCCTCCAGGACGCGGGCCACGCGCCGCCGCCTCTGCAACGTCGCCTCCGGGCCTGCGCCTCCATGGCAACGCCTTGCTCCGGGTCCTGGAGCTCCGCCAAGCCACCCTCCAGCTCCGCCGCATCACCTCCTCCCGCCGTGCGCCGCCACTCCACACCGCCGCCGTGCGCCGCCCTCTCTAGAGCCTCCACCGCCAGCGAGGTGGCGCGTCGGCGCGGGCGTTCGTTTGGCGGAGGCGGCGGGGTGGACGATGAGATGGAGGAGGAGAAAAAACGCGGGAGCGAGGCGGCAGGAGAGACGTGAGGGGATTGGGTGGAGAGTGAGGACGCGGGGCTAGGGTTTCCACGGCGCAGCTCCACGCGGGTAGAAAACGACCGGCCGACCAGGGATCGCTAGGAAACGGACGGTCACGATCGAATGGCAATCCTATAGAACGGCCGGATGTGCCTGAGCTCTGGGAAGCCTCAGGGTTCCCTCAAGGATGTATTCTTTAGATTTCGACCGCTTGGCAGAGTATCGTCTGCCAAAACGAATTGCTAAATGCACTCGTTGCCTCCGATAAGATCAATTTAGGCCGTTAGATCTCATTAGGTGGGATAAATATGTGCTAGTCATTAGCGTGGTAAGGTGGCTTCTTTTTTTTTTTTTTTTTTTTTTTTTTGAGAAAACACAAAATACTTTTGCGTTTCATTATATTGAAAAGGCAGAGTTTGTTACATCCTCCTAGGAGGTCAGGTTACAGGCAAAAGAGAAAAATCAGTGAACATCCCAAGTCTGGGGAAGGATGGCTCGCAGGCCCATGGGATTGTGATATTTGTGCTGAGAAATACACCCTTTCCTTTTCATTTATGTATCAACATGCTAATTCCAGCATGCATGTTCCTTTTCTTGATCAAGAATATCAATACAAAAATTCCAAGTACCGAGAGCACCAACCTGAGTCTATAACTAACTGGTTACCAGCTGTGATATTTGATGCTTTACTTGTGATTGGTGATCAATAGGTTCAAGAGGCAGGGAAGTGCTTGATGATCAATGACACACTATAGCAAGGAATAAATATTAAAGACAAATACATATAGCGTAGAAGATCTCAAGTAGAGTGAAAACACATAACGTGAATATGGTACCGCATAGTTGATTAATATACATGCAAGCAGCTATCAATTCAAGTGATATAAAATGCCATCACAATACTGCACTACGAACTGTCTCTTTTCGAAATAAGATAAATTTTGAGGATTATGATGAGACACATATTACATTGAGAGACATGAAAAAATTTACTTGATATAAACTGCATTACTGCAAGCACGATACTGCACTCCATGAACTAATACCACTGTTCAATCTAGATCTACACATACTAATAGATTCAGCCTTAACCAAGGGAGAACTACAATTTCATCAAAAACAAGAGAGGGAACGGGCTCCACTAGGCTACCTGTACGGGGGAGCAGGGGAGCTAGGCGGCTGGGAGTTTGCTGTGGAGATGGAGAGGCAGTACAGGAGTTCCCGTCCGTGGTAAGGTGGTGAGAGGCGTGGAAGGAGGTCGGCGCCGTTAAGGGATGGGGTCATGCTTTAGGGCGTCGGCCGTCGGGTCCTTGGCAGCAGACGGATCGAACGATACTTCTCGCCGCTCGCTTGTTGCCGCCCTCTGTCACTGTGCCCGTCGATCTCCACCGCCGGCGCGGAAAAGAGGTTCAGGAGGGAGGGTGGAAGAGATCGTGGAGGAAAGGGATCTCGTGGATGGAGGGCTCATGGTCTGGGGAGGAAGATGATGGGCAGTGGACTCGTTGCGCACGATCTGCGGGTGTGGGATATTTCGACCGCTTGGCAGAGTATCGTCTGCCAAAACGAATTGCTAAATGCACTCGTTGCCTCCGATAAGATCAATTTAGGCCGTTAGATCTCATTAGGTGGGATAAATATGTGCTAGTCATTAGCGTGGTACATCTAACGGGGTGCCTTTAGAAAAGAACATGTTCGCTCGTTTAATAGTAGTAGAGATTTGTTTGCCTAAACATGAATCGGTAAGAAATGTATGTTTTCTTCTTTTTTAAAAAGGAGGATAATCATGGCCTCAACATTGATTGGTACATACTTTCATATATTATTGATGATTCATCAACACCAAGCAAATCTAAGTATCGATGCCGAACGGAAAGTGTAACAAAAAATAAAGAAAAAACCGAGGTCATCCAAATAGAATTACCATCGTGACATTATATCCACGAACGTAGCACGAACCCCATAACAATATGACATATTTACAAACAACATAACGACAATACCATGAAGGCATGAACGATGTTTGGTCGAACCCTTGTTTTCTGGATAAAGTTTGGGCAAACTTTTGTAATAGTACCCAAAAATAAGAACAATAAAAGGAGAGAGGCGTTTTGGCACCCGGGTGCACCTGCACCCGGTATGCTTTTTGAAATTTAAAAACTATGAAAATACTTTAAAAAATCTGAAAAAAATTGGACACAAACATACGCAAGTAACGAACACTCGTGAAAAATTTCGACAGAAAATAACAATTTTTCTGCTCTGTGCAAAAAAGACAAATTTCTGACCAAAAAAACATATTTTTTAGATCTCATTTTTCGTCAGAAATTTGTCTTTTTTCATAGAGCAGAATTTTTTTATTTTCTGTCGAAATTTTTCACGCGTGTTCGTTACTTGCGTATATTTGTGTCCAATTTTTTTCAGATTTTTTTGAAGTATTTTCATATTTTTAAAATTCGAAAAGCATACCGGGTGCAGTTACACCCGGGTGCCAAAGTGGATTTCTGCAATAAAAGGCACTATTTTTTTTAGAACGAGTACTTAGTTCTGTTACCTTACATCTATTTTAGAGAAATCTTTTTTTGAGAATTATAGAAATCATGGATATATGGGCTGTGAGATGCTTGCAAGGCCAGAGTATAGCAGAGGCCACGATTCTCCAGACGAGATAGCACGGACTTGGCCAAGGCTTAGGTAATCACTAAAAAAAGGGTTCCCTTTGCAAAGAGAACTTTTCCTCCGCTCTCCTCGCGTCAAGTGGCGCATTCTCCTCGTTTGGTCCCCCCGTGGGTGTTTGCATGTGTGACAAGTGGCAATACTAGAGAGTTTTGGTGGGATTTTTCCATCCCACCGGTTAGATTACGGATGGGTGGAAACGCATTTATTTTTAGATTCGTTTTTTTAAATGAAATATCTCTAGAACCGTATTTTAGAATTACGAACCGTTTTCATATTTGAGATCCTCGCGTCGAGATCTTCAAAACTAGATCCCATGTTGATAGGTTTCGAGAAACTTTTTTTTTACTACCGGTTCTATATAGTTTGTACACTCGGTAGCATTGTAGTTGTACATCATGTGTAGTTTTGTACTTTCTGTTATCTTTCGCGCGGATGTACAACGATGTGTGCGCGGATGTACGACGATGTGCGCGCGGATGTACAGGTGAGTTGGGCGCGGATGTACAGCAGGTTCGCGTGGGTGTACACCGATGTGCGCGCGGATGTACAACGATGTGTGCGCGGATGTACGACGATGTGCGCGCGGATGTACAGCAGGTTCACGTGGGTATACACCGATGTGCGCGCGGATGTACATCCTAATCGCACTATTCTGTACTTTTTATTGTATATACTCTGTTCTTTCATGTGGCGCGTTATCGTAGGCGTTAGGGTACGGAGGCTTCATCGCTCGTCGACGCGAGATGAAGCCTCCGTACCCTAACGCCCCGAGGCTGAGTCCCCCCGTACGCCGCGGGTAGCGGCGACGGGGGACGAAGCCGAGCTGCTAGATTACGAAAAACTTGTAACTTGTATATATAACTTAGGGTTAGGGTGGGGGTGACAAGTAAGCCAATTCATATACCGGTATGCAAGAGAGATTTAGATTTTAATTTATTAAAGTTTTTTTATGTATAGTCTGTACACCCTGTATAATTTGTACATTATACTCTTTTTTTTACTCTCTACTATACTAGATATTTTGTATTTATATAGACACGTCAGAGACGAATGTATTTATCTACCGCGCATAGTAAAAGGCATTCTATCGTTCCGCCATTAAGCTTCGATCGATCACCTACGCGGAGGCAGCTGTAGGAAAGTACATGCACGTCCGCCCTCCAACGTACGCGGCCGCATCAGGCCACACTCATGCGCGTGGATGTTTAAAAAAGAAGACGTAATCAATTTGCTCACTGCTTACGTCTCCAAATATGCTGCTCCGTCCGCCTGCCACGCGTGGTTCGTGGAGCGTCGCTCGCTGGAAATAGCCCTTCGTGACCCCAAGGCTTAACACAAGCATGCAAGGAACCTGAGTATCGAACTATCAAGCCCATTAAATTTCTCCACAGCCTGACGGTTGACGGCCAGACCTCCAGCTATCTAGTCATAGCGTTGCGGATGCCGGTGCATCTATAGCCAGCAGTTTCCCTAAAAAAAAATATATATAGCCAGCAGGTAGATCTCAAAAAAATAATAAAAAAAATCTATAGCCAGCAGGACCAACTTTAAAAAAAAACTATAGCAGCAGGTCCTTCTCTGTTTGATTCACCATCGACATCGGCTATTCGCCTGGAGCCCTGGATGGCTCCGTCTGGTTCGTCTCGCCGGAGCTTCACATGCGGCCCTCTCGCAAAGATCCAAACAAGAAAACGATGGCGGCGAGAGAAAGCGAATGAAGGCCATAATACGATTTCCGATGGCGAACTGAGGTCATCTCCCCCTTGCCCGCAGGCGCCTCATTCAATTTTCTATTTTCGTGAGAGATAGACAGAGAGAGCGTCCTCATTTGATTCTGGCAATCGACATTGACGCACACGTCTCAACTGCTCTATTATATAAACAGTCAGACGGAGAGGAAACCGAGAGCTCAAATAATTTTAGTCCGCGACGAAGCAGAGCCAATGATGAAGTCCTCCCTACACTAAGCAGCGGCGACAAATGCTCGAACCTTCGGAGCCTGCGCTGATGCACAGCCATGGGTTCAGTCGGTGTGGAACCACGCACTTATCAGTTCTTAGGGCGTGTGGTTCAGCCCGCGCTGATGCAGAGCCAATGATGAAGTCGGATGGGCCCTTGTTGCCTTGAGACCACGCAGTTATCAGTTCTTGGGGCGTGGCTGAATTATTGTTGGAAGATGGATCAAGTGGAAGGAGCATCGAAAGTGAGATCACGTAAATTCTGAAATGAACCGTTTGATGACTTTGATTCTACCAGTCCACTCGATTAGAAACAAACAGGTTGCCGTGTTACTCCTTTTTTTTATAAGAAAAAAAATGATGTAATGGTGATGGGTAGGAATGAAAACGGAACGGAAACTTTCCAATTTTCATGCGAAAAAACAGAAACGGGATGGAAATACGGAAAGGAAAACGAAATCTTGCGGAACGAAAACGATTTTTTTTATACAGAAACGGAACATCGTATTCCGGTGGAGTGACCACGGAAACGAAATTCCGTTTCCGATAATACAAATCTTATTTTTTCTACGTGGCACTAGCTCAATCCAGGCAGACCCAAGCATTTTAATAGGAGTTTTGATGTTGCCAAAAATGATAACAGATGCACACTATATTATATAATCATGTTATGTAATTATATTTGATTACATCTTAGAAACTTGATTAGTATATCGGTTGCTTCAGTTTTCCTACATAATTCAAGTGGTCTCTTTGTTCTGGCAAATACACGCTTTTATGTTCTTCGTCCGCACTGTATTCGGTCAGTATCTGTCTTCGACAACATATGTTTCCTCTGAATTTAGTCAAGTTAGTAGTAAATTCTTGGGCTGCCTGTACACGGACATATGATGAATGAGGATGGCCAGAGATGTCAATGAACCCCCGTTCACTACAAACCCATGGAGAATTCATCTATTAGGGGGTATGGGGATATTTAATCCCCACATTATAAGGTCTCCCCATCTCCGTTCCCCGCTGTACCCTGTTATATATTTGTATGTATATACATTGGTATACTTATATATGTAAGATGTTGTATATCGTGTCTAGTGTGGTACATTTTAATAATATATTTAGTGTAAGAAACTAATTTACAAATTATATATTGTTATGTGTAAAAAATGTAACATCATAAAATTTTGATAGTTGATTTCAGCTTCTTAAAGGGGGAACCCAACCCCCGTCCCAAACCCAACTGGGGACGGGAAGACACTCCATTGCGGAGAACATGCATGTTGCCATCACATGGTCCTCAAGGAGGAATTAATAATCACTCATGTACCGGCTCCTATAGATACCCACACGACAACTAAAATGGACGATGAATTTCTAGCTTAAATGTATTCTCGTACCATCGGCATCTCATGTTTTTAAATAATTTTTAGTCATGTCACAACCTAAAAAATGTTAAAGTAAAGGTTTCCTATTTCTAGACATTTTCAAATAATACTGAAATAAAATGACAGTGTCATCTGCATACTGCAGAATAGCTACCCCTCCGAGGACAAGATGTGGAACTAATCCACCAATCAAACCTCTTCTATGAGTTTTCACATTTATTCTTGCTTAATTATCAACTAATATGATAAATAAAAATTGGAGACAAGGATCTCTTTGTCTGGCCCCTCTTATGATTACCAAAGTATCTCCCATCACACCGTCAACTTTCACAGTCGAAGTACCACATTTCTTAGTCCATCCACGTCGAGTGGAACCTTTAACTTGCCTATACTACATGTATGCACACTTCCACATTGAGCAAACTAGTAAATACCAAATTTGTATGTAATAACATGGTAAATATACGTAAGAATTAACATCGGGTGAATATCATTGGGAGCGGATAATCGATAGGGAGTCTATACATTTCTCTCCACCATTGTCTGTGGGCATACGAAGCCAAACTCAATATTATTGTGCCTGCGTGTTATCTTCCTGGACCTTTCAACTAATTAACATTTGATGTGATTGTCTAGCATTCTTTGTGGGCTATCATATCATAGCATTTTTTTTGCATCCATGGTATTGTTGTTGTTGTTGAAATAAAATAAAATAAACTTCTCAGAACTAGTAAGGGTTTATTTTGAAGTGCCTTATAAATATTCTGGGGTTAATCTAGGTGATTACATAGTTCAGGTTTACATCACTAAATAATACTAGTTCAACTTATTTTTTTTGGATAATAAACATTAGCATGCCCGACTTTAAATTAATATAGCTTGATGAGTCCACAGGACGATAATAATAGGCATATTAGAGATCAGCGCCACAGCGCAATCGGCTCACACTGAGCTTAAGTTTTAGGCGACAAACAACTAGGGAATACAAATTACAAAAACTAAGTAGCGGGAGGAGGCTTGACAGTAGATGGAGCTGGCACCAAAGAAGATGGAGAGCGGGTTGTTCGGTAGAGGCAGCGTAGTTCCACAATCATCTTGTCGATGCCATCATGTTCCTTGGGTTTAGAGAGCGACTTCCATTGCTACAAAAGGATACCAGTTTCGAAAAAGCAATCAACAGGTTGACTTGGAAAGGTGGCTTCAATGGTAAGCTTGTTGCGAGTAATCCAAAGGGCCCAGCTTTGGGCTGCAAATAAGAGCCATAAAGATTTATCTTTTGGAGGGAGGAATAACATTATCGCTCAAAATTGATCAAAAGATTGGGAATTCCACTGAACCCCAAGGTTTTGCCGTAAACCACTCCACATAAAGTTCAGCTTATGTCCAGTTTTTGAAACGCATACCATCAACCCCCCCCCCCCCCCCGGCTCCCGTGTCGCCCCCTGCGCGAAACCCTAGCGCCGCCACACAACTTCGGCCCCGGTTGCTCCCCTGCCGCCGCTGCCGTTGGCGAGGACCGTGATGGCGGCGGGCCTGACGCCGAAGGCGCACGGGATTTGGTGGTCGCGGAGGTGGTCTACTGGGGCGGCGTCAATGGGCTCACCTGCGTGCGGCGGTCAGGGCGGCACCCCTGGTCGTGCGGTTGTGGCCACCTCCTCCCTTCGTCGCTTTCGCATACGGAGAGCTCCTGCCCGTCTTGGTGGCAGGTGGAGGTGGTGGACCGTGGATCTGGGTTCCCGCCCAGATCCGTCGCCGGGTCGACTCCGTCCGGCCGATCGGCAGCGCGTTGGGGGTGTGGGGCAGCTAGGGCTGGTGCGTAGTGTAGGTGGTGGTGCGGTGGCGAGTTGGGTGTTCCTGTGCCAAGGGGGCCGAGTCTGCAGGCGCCGGCCATGGTGGTGGCAGAGGAGCTGCGGCGTTGCTGGGCGGTCCAGTGAAGGTGGCTCCAAAGTGCAGCAATGCGCGTGTTGGCGGCTGCGCGACTCCTTTTAGCGGTTGGATGCCTGGAGGACAGCTTTGTGGTGTGGAGCAAGCGGGCACCGAGCGAAAGCTTGCTAATGCCTTGGCGCTATCGTGGTGTCATGCTCGTCTCCCCGATTCCACGCTCCGGGGGAACGATGTTGGTGGCATGCCGTCATGTCCCTCCTTGGGGCATCGTTCATGGAGATGGACTCAGCTGGAGGGACCAGTGGAGAGTTGGCGGTGGTGTTGTTGTGATGGGGTCGCAGCATGGAAAACAAAAATTTCTACGCGGCAAAAGCGGAATAAACCCCAAGGATCTAGATCTATGAGATGAAGATAGCGAAGATGAGATCCAATCTCTTACCCTCGAAGATCAACAAACGCGTTTTGTCGGTGCAGGGGTTGGCTAGTCGATCCCCGCAACTAGACTCGTCTAGTCGCGAGGAGATGTATTATCCTCGAGATCCAATCCGGTGAAGTGCAGCAACGGGCAGCACCTCCGCGGCGTCCACACGTACAGCTCGATGAAGACGTCGACTCCTTGATCCCGCAAGCGAGACGACGTGGCCTTGATGATCTCAGCAGCACGACGGTAGTGCCGGTGACGATGACGATCTCCGCGAGCAGGGCTTCGCCAAGCCAAGCAAGAGGAGAGGGAGAGGAGCAAGGTGGCGCAGCCCCTAGGGCAAGGGGGTGCGGCTAGGTGTGGAGGAGAGGCGGCGGCAGCCCTCCGGGAGAGGAGAGGTGCGGCTAGGGCTAGAGGGAGAGGGGGGGGGGTGCGGCTAGGGCTTATGGGGTGGCAGCCTTCAAGGTGTGTTGCGCCTCCCCCCCTTCCCCTCCTTATATAGGTGGCCGGCTAGGTCAAGGGGAGGGGGCCGGCCGGCCCCTCCTTACTTGCCCTCCAAGTTGGAGTCCTTCTAGAACTCCTTCTTGGGCCCCTTTCCTAAAGGGGTGGAGAGCCCACCTCCTAGTCCAACTAGGAGTGGGACTCCCCCTCCTTGTGCCGCACCAGCCCATGTGGGCTTAGGTGGTGCGCACCACCTAGGTGGTGGCAGCACCCCTTTGCACCATGTGGGCCCCATACAAAATATGGTCCCACTTCTAGACCCTTCTAGAACACTCCGGAACCTTCCGGTACCCTTTAAATAATTTCCGGAACTTTTCCGAAACCTCCGGAAACCACTTTCCATATATGAATCTTATTCTCCGGACTCCTCCGGAACTCCTCGTGACGTCCGGGATCCCATCCGAGACTCCGAATCACCATTCGTTCACTTCATCATTTAATTCATCGCAAAACCTAATTTCATCGGAACGTTAAGTGTGTGACCCTACGGGTTCGAGAATGCATAGACATGATCATATCAATAATTAATAGCGGGACCGGGATGTCCATATTAATTCCTATACACTCAACGAAAACCTTTTCTCGATTGAACCACGATGCCGGAGATTCAATTAATCTCATATACGATTCCCTTTGTCTCACGATATTTTACTTGCCCGAGATATAATCGTTGACATCCCCATGTCTAGTTTAATCTCGTTACCGGCAAGTTCTCTTTACTCGTCCATAATATAGGATCCCGGTGATTACAACTTAATCACATGTCTGCAGACTTTTGATGCTATATTACCGAGAAGGCCTGGAGATATCTTCTCCGTCACATGGAGGGACAAATTCCACTCTCGATTCATATCACCCAACAACCCACCATCGGAGATACCTAAAAGCCACCTTTATAATCACCCAGTTACGAAGTGACGTTTGATGTCCACAAAGTATTCCTCCGGTGAACGGGAGTGATATAATCTCATGGTCTAAGGAAACTATATTTGGCATATTAAAAGTGTTGACAACAAAACTTTTGTGACACGATTAATTGCAACTCTTTATTTGGGTCATGTCCATCACATCATTACTCCTAATGATATGATTCCGTTATCAAGTGACTATAACAAGTCCATAGTTAGGAAACTCTAACTATCTCTTGATCAACGAACTAGTCCTATAGAGGCTCACTAGGGACTCCGGGTGTTTATATTCCACACATGTATTATGTTTCCATTTAATACAATTATAGCATGGATAATAAACTATTATCATAAACGTGAATATGCTTAATAAACCATTTTATTATTGCCTCTAGGGCATATTCCCAACAGTCTCCCACTTGCACTAGAGTCAATAATCTAGTTTACATTTCCGCGATCCAACACCCATGGAGTCTCACTCTTGAAGTCTCAGTGCTGATCATGTTTGCTTGTGGAAGAGGTTCTGTCCGTGCTCTGTACTTTACAGCTCTTTATGTCCTTTGCAAAATTGTAACTGTCATCTAATTTGACATTACTTTATCATCTCATGATAAACTTCTTATCATCCCATGATAAAACTCATTATCATATAATGTATATAATATGTTTGGTTATAGAGTGAGATACTCATATCCTTTCATGCCCATATGTATGTTCAGTCAAATGGACTTTCCCACAATACATGCATCTGGAACTCACTCAATCTTGAAACAACTTTCTCAAACCAAAATATTATATCTTATTTCAATCCTTGAATTAATCATATACTCCTATATGTTGTTGACTTAACAAATCAACAGTGAGCCTTGTCACTTTGATATTTCCGATCATGCTTTCGCTGTGCTACTCCGATATTAAGAGATCCCTAATTTAGTCTGGCTTTATGACTTCAACCAAGTCCACCATTTCTAAATTTATCTCAATCTCATGAAAAATGACTCCTCATTCAACATGTTCTTACAATTAAGAACTTGGGTCACATATCGTCATATACAAACATATGGTTCTTATATGTTGAGATCTATGAACAATTCACATTGAATTCCAACATATCCTCCAACCATCAATTTTGTACTGAGTTCTCTAACTCAATGCTTCACCTATATATATCACAATGAGATGAACCATTCTTCTCTTGTTTCATTTTGAACTCCTTCAAAAACTATTTAGGTTAAACATCTGACTCTAATGTTTATCAAACTTATCTATCCTCAATAGATACATTCCATCTACATGAAAATTTGACGTTCAAACTAACTTCATAAGTTATGCATTGGTCCATGACAACATTTACAACATTTATGAAATCTCCATTTCATTCAAACACTATGTTGTAAACTCCCACTCAAATATACCTCATACACATATTAAATTGTGAAAACACTGAGGCTCCCACTCAGAAATATGTTATCTTTATATTTGACCATGATTAACTAGCTCCCACTCAAACATATGTCACCACATATTTTGATTATGGAAATTAATTTCTGCTCTAACTTAATATATGTCACCACATATCTTAATTAGATCTCACTCAGTTTCTTATGCACTTTCTCGACACTTTGGACTCCTCCAAAACTCTTAACTCTTAAGATTCGAGAACTCATATACGAACCGCCAGCACCTTGCTAGCTCTAAGTTTTATTTATTCCACGCAAACTCTTTTGCAAAATAAATATGTGAAACATTCTTTTCACAAAATCAAGTAACGATTACTTTATGATTTAAACTTAAAGTAGAATGACTCTTAGTCACTTTCGTATTTAAAGTTTCTATTTCTTCTTTTGTAGTTTTGTAGGTATGTCTTGTTTCTCAAACATGACAAGTAAATCATGAATATTATTTTGCAACTTTTGACAAAATTCATATTCTTGAAACCTACATCTCTTTAGACAAGCTAAACCAAGTTTTAACCAACATAGCACTTTACATATGTGCCACTTTGATACATAAGCAAGCAAGGTTTAATCTTTCTAAAATTTATTCCAACAATTCCTTTTATCCATGAAACCATTTCACGATAAAACCACTAAAATACACAACATAACCAAACACATTGGTTTGTCCCTTTTAGTCTCACATTGTGGAACCTCTATTCATAATCTCATATGAACACTCTACAAAACTTTATTTGCTTTGGTTTTAATTATCTCATAATTATTGAAACCACTATTTCACATAACTCATATGCGAAACGCAAATCATTAAATAGATCCTTTATTTAAAACAGGAGTGTTATCAAAATAAATCTAAATGATACTAATGAAACCTTAAAACCAAGAACCCTTTGTTTATGACCACATAATATCAAATACAATGTGACTACAATACTTTAGGTTTATCAAAACACCTTTTGAATAATCTCTAAACATTGTAATTTGTGATAACACTTGTCACAAGTCTTCATACTAAACAATAACTCAAATATTTTGTCTCTTTTGATCAAATCGAAAAGACTCAATTATCTTGTTAACTTAATATCCTCTACTTCCAAAATCTCATCATGACATGAATAAATACTCCTATTTACTCATCCACGATAAAACAATGATGTCTTTTATTTACTGAAAAATACAACCAACACTTGTGTTTATTTTCAGCAACTCATGGCATTTTCAGAAAATGGCATTTTTAATCACACTACTTTAGTGATGCGCATCAAGATGCTCTCCAGCACTAACAGTACAATTAAAATAAATCTCATCATTAAGTATTGGACATTTTAGCATGTCTTAATTTTATAAGTGTTTAACTAGTTATCGTTTAAATCTAGCAAAGGACAATAATCTCATAATCGAAACGTGATCTCCAAAAAGGATTACTCATGAAAACAGAACAACCACTTGTCTTTAACATGAATGACCGTCTCACAAACCGAGACACACTAATTTAAGATCACACTTAATTCGATTACAAAAACTTATTCAAATCCTCTAATTTAAAACGATAAACGTAGAAGTAGAACATCACCAGCATCAACTTCTTGATTGCCATCTTCCCGCGAAATCCACTCAGTCCCTCCATGCACTTCTCAAACGGCAGGCCCTGTTTTCATAAAATAGCACAAGTATCAAATACTTAGCTCACCATAAGTGTAAATGGGACATTTAAACATTTATAACTAGTATATCAAAATATACCTTCTGCGTTGACTACTTCTCCTGCTATGGGTTCCACTTTAACTTGACGCAGCTGGGAAATAAACTCACAGAAAGTGATCGAATCCCTTCCCATGATATAGTTCCTCACATAGTCCTTATAGCTGGGGGGAAGCGAGCGCAGCACCCCATCTATTGCCATCTCGTCAGTTATTTCATGGTTCCAAACACCCACCATAGTATAATACAACCGGTGCATCTTACTTAGGTGCTGTTCCAAGCAAGTGTTTTCTTCCATCTTAGTTGAAAGAAATTCATCCAGGCATTCAAACCTTGCAACTCTAACTTGTGCTATGAACCTTTGTTTCAGCTCATTGACAATCTCCATTGTGCTCAAGTTTCCAAATTGCCTACCAAGGTTAGAATCCATGAAGGTGCATATCAGCCACTCGACTCTCAAGTAGGTGGTCTTTTGATCGTACCACTCCATATACCCTTCGTAGTCAACAGTAACATCAGGGCGTTTTTCTAAAGCTTCATCTATCACGTAGAGCTCATTATTGGCGAAAAGGGCTTCTCTCAGACGCATGTACCATTCAGCAAAATTTGACCCATCGAGACGCAGCTCCTTAGCTAGAAACATACTACTGTAGTCTCCCATGATCTACAAGGTTTTTGCAAAGACATCTTTAGGACACTTTGTTTATGATAATTTTAGTTCAATTTAATCAAATTAACGAACTCCCACTAAACTCAACATCTCTCTGGTTGATTAGTGACACACGATCCAAATCCACTACACCACCACCGATCATCACGTGAGATGATGTAGCTTCAATGGTGAACAACTCAGTGTTGATCATATCATTCATATGACTCGTGTTTAACCTTTCGGTTCCGTGTTCTCGAGGCCATGTCTGTACATGCTAGGCTCGTCAAGACAACCGTAGTATTTCTGCATGTGCAAACTGGCTTGCACCCGTTGTATGTGAACGTTGAATCTATCACACCCGATCATCACGTGATGCTTCGAAATGACGAACTTTCGCAACGGCGCATACTAGGGGAGAACACTTAATTATCTTGATATTAACATGAGAGATCACCTTATCATGCTACCGTCGCGATCACATCTAAGCAAAACAATAAGGTGCATAAAAGGGATTAACATCACATGCAATTCATAATTGTGATATGATATGGCCTTTCTTCATATGCTCTTAGATCTCCATCTTCAAAGCACCGGCAAGATCTCCATCTCCGGCATGATCTCCATCATCTTGGCGCCATCACCATGGTTGTCCACCAACTATTGCAACTACAACTAATGCTACTCTTAGCAATAAAGCAAAGCAATTACATGGTGATTTCATTGACACGCAGGTCACATAAAATAATAGACAACCATATGGCTCCTGCCGGTTGCCGTACTCGTCGACATGCAAGTCGCGAAATATTACAAACATGATCATTGCATACATTATCACAAATCACATTGGCCATATCACATCACTTGACCCCCTCTGCAAAAACAAGTTAGACGCCTCTACTTTGTTTATGCAAATTTTACGTGGCTTGGGTCAACGAGATAGAACCGTTCTAATCTACGCAAAACCACAACGGTGATATAATAGTTGCTTATTTACTCATCCTTTTGAAAGGCCTTCCATTGAAAATTGCATCCTCACTAAAGCAAGAGAAACAGACACCCGCCAGCCACTTATGCAAAACAAGTTGCATGTCAGTCGTGGAACCGGTCTCTCGTGCGTGGACGAGTAAGGTTGGTCCGGGCCGCTTCAATCTCACAATACCGCAAAGATGCAAAGTGCACGCGAGAAGGTAGCAACATAAAATATCAACGCCCACAACTCCTTGTGTTCTAATCGCATCAACACCTACGAATAAATCTAGGCTCTGATACCACTGATGGGTCGCAGCATGGAAAACAAAATTTTCTACGCGGCAAAAGCGGAATAAACCCCAAGGATCTAGATCTATGAGATGAAGATAGCGAAGATGAGATCCAATCTCTTACCCTCGAAGATCAACAAACGCGTTTTGTCGGTGCAGGGGTTGGCTAGTCGATCCCCGCAACTAGACTCGTCTAGTCGCGAGGAGATGTATTATCCTCGAGATCCAATCCGGTGAAGTGCAGCAACGGGCAGCACCTCCGCGGCGTCCACACGTACAGCTCGATGAAGACGTCGACTCCTTGATCCCGCAAGCGAGACGACGTGGCCTTGATAATCTCAGCAGCACGACGGTAGTGCCGGTGACGATGACGATCTCCGCGAGCAGGGCTTCGCCAAGCCAAGCAAGAGGAGAGGGAGAGGAGCAAGGTGGCGCAGCCCCTAGGGCAAGGGGGTGCGGCTAGGTGTGGAGGAGAGGCGGCGGCAGCCCTCCGGGAGAGGAGAGGTGCGGCTAGGGCTAGAGGGAGAGGGGGGGGGGGTGCGGCTAGGGCTTATGGGGCGGCAGCCTTCAAGGTGTGTTGCGCCTCCCCCCCCCTCCCCTCCTTATATAGGTGGCCGGCTAGGTCAAGGGGAGGGGGCCGGCCGGCCCCTCCTTACTTGCCTCCCAAGTTGGAGTCCTTCTAGAACTCCTTCTTGGGCCCCTTTCCTAAAGGGGTGGAGAGCCCACCTCCTAGTCCAACTAGGAGTGGGACTCCCCCTCCTTGTGCCGCACCAGCCCATGTGGGCTTAGGTGGTGCGCACCACCTAGGTGGTGGCAGCACCCCTTTGCACCATGTGGGCCCCATACAAAATATGGTCCCACTTCTAGACCCTTCTAGAACACTCCGGAACCTTCCGGTACCCTTTAAATAATTTCCGGAACTTTTCCGAAACCTCCGGAAACCACTTTCCATATATGAATCTTATTCTCCGGACTCCTCCGGAACTCCTCGTGACGTCCGGGATCCCATCCGAGACTCCGAATCACCATTCGTTCACTTCATCATTTAATTCATCGCAAAACCTAATTTCATCGGAACGTTAAGTGTGTGACCCCTACGGGTTCGAGAATGCATAGACATGATCATATCAATAATTAATAGCGGGACCGGGATGTCCATATTAATTCCTATACACTCAACGAAAACCTTTTCTCGATTGAACCACGATGCCGGAGATTCAATTAATCTCATATACGATTCCCTTTGTCTCACGATATTTTACTTGCCCGAGATATAATCGTTGACATCCCCATGTCTAGTTTAATCTCGTTACCGGCAAGTTCTCTTTACTCGTCCATAATATAGGATCCCGGTGATTACAACTTAATCACATGTCTGCAGACTTTTGATGCTATATTACCGAGAAGGCCTGGAGATATCTTCTCCGTCACATGGAGGGACAAATTCCACTCTCGATTCATATCACCCAACAACCCACCATCGGAGATACCTAAAGCCACCTTTATAATCACCCAGTTACGAAGTGACGTTTGATGTCCACAAAGTATTCCTCCGGTGAACGGGAGTGATATAATCTCATGGTCTAAGGAAACTATATTTGGCATATTAAAAGTGTTGACAACAAAACTTTTGTGACACGATTAATTGCAACTCTTTATTTGGGTCATGTCCATCACATCATTACTCCTAATGATATGACTTCGTTATCAAGTGACTATAACAAGTCCATAGTTAGGAAACTCTAACTATCTCTTGATCAACGAACTAGTCCTGTAGAGGCTCACTAGGGACTCCGGGTGTTTATATTCCACACATGTATTATGTTTCCATTTAATACAATTATAGCATGGATAATAAACTATTATCATAAACGTGAATATGCTTAATAAACCATTTTATTATTGCCTCTAGGGCATATTCCCAACATGTTGGTGTTCTCTCCGTGGTCACGAGCTCGGGCTTCTACAGAAGGACTGGAGGTTCTCCTCTGAAGACGGCTAATGGCTCGGGCTGATGTCGGGGATGCTTCCCGGGCGTCTGACTCGGTTTCGTGATGCCCTTCGATTCTGCTGTTGGCTGCTGTGTAAAGCCTCAGCGGCGCATGGCTCTTCGTCCACTAACAATTTCCTCTTAATGAAAATGGAGCAGTGTGTCTTCCGTAAAAAAAAATTCAGCTTATTTTCAGAGGCAGACAGAATCATATGATTAGATCGATGGAGCTAGATCCGCCGTCCCTATTTTTCCTTTAAAAATTGAAGCTTTGATTAAATCTGAATCGAAGATATATACAACATAAACTATATTATATTACTACTATCTCAGGCTGTCTAACACGCAAAGTACAAAAATCGGTCCATCGAAGATACATACAACATAGACTATATATATTATACTAGGCCAGGCTGACTGACACACAAAAGTACAATAATCTCCAAATTACTCCCACAAACTGGAAATTACAAAGATCTGGAGTTCCCTTTCCCTCCCCTTCTCTGCTCTACAGTACTCGTGAGAGGCGAAAGGAGGGCGACCAGTTTCCCTCGGTCCACCGGCGGCCAGGCCGGTGTTCCCCTCCCTCTCCGGCGGCTGCTTCGGCGGCGGGAGAGTGGGGGGAACCTGGTTCTGTGCTTATGGTGTGTACATAGTAGGGCTAGGTGTCCGGCTGGCGGCGGCGTGGAGGTGGCGGCGCTGTCGGTGTGGGATGTGGTGTCGGTGAGCTCTCCCCTCTGCGTCGATGTCCTTCGGACCTTGCCGCGGCTCGTCCGGCGTCTTGTGACGGTGGATCTACGGATCCATTGGTCTGTGTAGTCTCCGGGTGCGGGCGCTGGGCCAGAGACGGCGCTCGGGCTTTGGAGTTTTTGTCTCCTGGATGCTGCTCTGCGACGGCGAGGTGGGCTCCGTCCTCGTCGTGCATCCTGGGAGTGCGACTGCTGTTTTGCAGGTGGAGCAACTCTGGATCTTCCTCTCTCTCGCTGGCTGGCGGGGGAGGTGACTTGGTGGTGCCCCGTCGTTCTTCTCTCCGTCGTGCTGGTACGGAGTGACCGAGAGTGACGACTTCCCAGCTACGTGGAGTTCGCCGGAGAAAAGGAGAGTGCAGGCTCCAGGAGGGAGCGGCACCGGCGATGCAGCGGCGCGTCCTTGCTCCGCGTCGGAGGTCGAAGACGATGGCGTCTCTAGGGACCTGGTTGTAATTTCCAGTTTCTTCAGGGGTGTGTTGTATCACCGTGTTTGCTAATAGATCCGGGGTGTAATCGCAAAAAAAAAATATGGCATAAGCACGCCGTATGAGACCATAATCACGTTCCAATTGTCATGATTTTTTTTGTTTGTTTTTTTTGTTGAGGAAACAAGCTAGCTTAGCTGACTGTACCCACCTTGCCACGCGAGGCCAACAGCGTCCAATGCCATCAAGTACGACAAAGCCAGCACATGTGCAAAGTAGAAAATTAACCTTGTGGCAACCTAGCTACCCTGTTTGCGTATATAACCACCGAGGCCCGCCGCCTCAGCCATTCCTTGCAACAGCCCGCCTCAGCAATTCGCGGAGCGTGAGTGAGATCTCTCCGTGTATCGGCTAGCTACCCTAAGAGAAGTCTAACAGATCCCTAAAAGACCCAATCTCGTAAAATAACCGTCGAAATATGGGGTAGGGATCTACCTGGCAGTCTAGCAGACCCCGTAAATCAGTCCCCCGTATCAAAAATTTTCAGTTTCGCTACGGGGCGGCTCCTCGCCCCTACTTGTGCGGGGTGGGAGGGGGAATACAGGGCCAACTCACCATTTCGTTTCAGCTAGGGCGGGCGGAAATTTCAGTTTCCCTACCTGTTTTCCCCCGCGCTGCCGTCACACCCCCGCGCCGCCGCCACAGCCGCTCGCCCGCCGCCGCCGGAAACCTAGGCATCCGGCCCCCTCCGCCGCCCGCCGAGCCGCCCCACACTGCGTCGACGGCCGCCGCACCCCCGCCGCACCCCCGCCGGACCTCAGCGCCCCTCGGCGCGCCCCGCCCCACCCCGCCGCGTTTTTCTCCGCCGTTAAACTCACGGTCAGTACTCCGCCTCGTTCTTCTTCGTTTTCACCGGTACAATCGATGAGCTTGGAGGCTGATCTATGCTTCACGGTGGTAGATGACTTCGGAGGTGACTATGGAGGATTTGGTGGATTCGTCGACCGATTGGTCATCCTCGGGTTCCGATGATTCGGACCTCGACGAGCTGCTGAACGACGACGACACGGAGATGATGCTGCTCCTCTTCGGCATGAAAGAAATCGAGGACCGCGCCAAGCTGCTGGATCAGAGAAGAGGGTCCACGATGGGGCGCATGTGCATCCCGCGGAACCGCGCGCTCGGCCACGAACAGCTGATGCAAGATTATTTTGCCGAGGTACCGACCTATCCTCTCCGCCTCTTCCGTAGAAGGTATCGAATGCGTAGGAGTTTGTTCACGAAAATCGTCAGAGACTGCGAGGCAAATTGTGATTATTTCAAGCAACGGAGGAACTGTGCCCACGTCATTCCAGAAAATATCAGCTGCCATGAGGGTGATTTCTTATGGTATCCCAGCGGACTATACCGACTTCGCATTGGTGCACAAACAACCACGGATTCCGTGCGTATGTTTGCCAAGATGGTGATCAAGTTGTATGGTGAGACGTATCTCCGAGCTCCAAACGAGCAAGATACAAAGAGACTCATGGAGATCAATGAAAAGAGGGGGTGGCCGGGGATGCTTGGTAGTCTGGATTGCATGCATTGGACATGGAAAAATTGTCCAAAAGCATGGCATGGAATGTATTGTGGAAAAAGCCGTGATCCTACCATTTGTTCTTGAAGCTGTGGCGTCGCAAGACTTATGGATTTGGCATGCTTTTTTTGGACTGTCGGGGACACTCAATGACATCAACATCTTGAATAGATCCCCTTTATTTGCAAGAATAGTTAAGGGTGATGCTCCAACTTGCAACTACAAAGTTATGAACAATGAGTACACCATGGGGTACTACCTCACAGATGGTATTTACCCTGACTATGCAACTCTTGTGAAGGCCATTAAAGAGAAAAAGGATGTGCCTTTGACAAGAAAAGAAGCTTGGTTCACCAAAGCTCAAGAGGCAGCCCGCAAGGATATTGAGAGAGCTTTCGGTGTTTTGCAAGCACGGTTTGCCATTGTTCGGGGTCCTGCACGGTTTTGGGACAAGGAAACTCTTGTTGAAATCATGACATGTTGTGTGATTCTTCACAACATAATCATTGAAGATGAGAGAGAGTTGAACTTGCCATGTTTCTATGACAATGTGGGCACCCGAGTGCAACCCTAGCGGAACCTTGATCGGCTTGAAGCTTTTCTTGCGGCGCATCGCAGCATTGAAGATGCCCAGACTCATCACCAGCTCACCCAAGATCTGATCGATCACCACTGGCAGTTGCATGGCCAATGATTTATTACATTCATTTCATATTCTTGTACTCCCTCCGTTCCATAATATAAGATGTTTTAGCCTTTTTCCACATTCGTATTTGTACCACATGTATCTAGACATGTTTTAGTGTATGTGTTCACCCACTTTACATTCTTTTAGTCCGAATCTAGACAACATGTGAAACATCTAAAACATCTTATATTGTGAAACGGATGGAGTATGTGTAAAACATTTATTATTTGTTTGATTGCGGGAACATTTGTCATTTTTTTTATTATTCCATTCGAAAACCCTGCTTTTGATGGGCCGAAAACTCGTCCAACCTCTGCTAGGTTGGACGAGTTTTCGGCCCGTCAAAAGCGAATTCAGGACACTCTACTCGCGTTATACGGGCAGAAATTTAGGGGGTCTGTTAGACATGCTTTAAGGTAGCGGCGGCGGCAGGCGGAGGCGGGCGTTGCCATGGAGGAGTACAAGCCGCTGGCGGCCATGGTGGTGGTGCAGTGCATCTATGCGACCATGGTGATGTGGGCTAAGGCGATGTTCAGCGGCGGCATGAGCCCCATGGTGTTCGTCGTCTACAGGCAGGCCATCGCCACGGCTGTCCTCGTCCCCATCACCATCTTTGCCAACAGGTAAAGATCGATCCTCTCTCTCACTCCCTTGAACTCTCCACGATCATGATCATGAGCGTTTAATCATGGCGATTATTGTTTCTACAGGAAGAGACTGAAGGAGATGGTGTGCATCGGAACGACAGGGTTCGCGCTGGTGTTCGTGGCCTCTCTTATTGGGTACGTGTACTGCGAATCCTTGCCTTTTTCTCGATCTTGTGAACGTCGGCACTGACCGGACTTACTTATCACCTGGTGTTCGTATGTGGAATTCATTGATTGACAGGGCGACGGCGAATCAGTACTTGTACTACCAAGGGCTGTACCTGGGCTCATCGTCCATGGCGACGGCCATGACGAACCTCATACCGGCGATCACCTTCGTCACGGCAACGACAGTAGGGTGAGTACCTGGAACCTGGAATGGAAGCATAGAGCAAGCCATCATTGGACTTTTCACCTCAGCACATGTCACATGTGCACTGTGCGTACCTTCCTTATCAAGTTTCGTTTGTTTACTTAGTACAACAAAGGCAATGAGCATGGGGGAAAACCTTGCAATCTCATTCTCATCTCACCACATAAAAAACTTAGCAGTAGGGTCATAAACTCATCTCTACTATAATATTGAAATCGGACGTGATGGTTCATGGTAGGTCATTTGAATTACCCCTGAAGTTATACATAATTACCCACCTTTGCCACGCATAAGTGAAATACCGATATTATTAGTATAGATATGTATCCTTTCCTTCCGTTTCCATCGATCACGATTCAGACGACCGACGGCACCTCAAAACGGAGCATCTACTATAATATTAAAATCGGACGTGATGGTTCATGGTAGGTCATTTGAATTACCCCTGAAGTTATACATAATTACCCACCTTTGCCACGCATAAGTGAAATACCGATATTATTAGTATAGATATGTATCCTTTCCTTCCGTTTCCATCGATCACGATTCAGACGACCGACGGGACCTCAAAACGGAGCACACAAGCCCCATCTAAGCCGATAACAACTCTTTTACTATACGGTTTTATCCTCGTACTAGGTCTTAGGAGTCCCTGATATAATTAGACGCGTAGCTAGCGTGCGTATGCGTGCAAATCCTGCCGCCGGCTTCCGAATACCCCCCCTCCCTGCCAGCCATGGCTAACAGCAGCCCGATCACGCCCAAGAGCTCGTCGTCGAGATGCATCACGGAGCACGTCACCGCGACTCTCGATTACGAGATGACCAACTACCTGGATCTCAGGGGCATGGGCGTCGGCGAGTTGATTACATCTCCCGTCTACAGAGTCTCTATGGTATGGTATGGTACGTCGCCACCACCCAACCACGCATCGATCGATCGTCTCCCTCGCTAAACAAAACCGAACGGTTTTCGTACGTGGCCAGGTAAACCGGATGGCGTCGTGCTTGTTTCGTATTCGTATGATCAATGTCGTGGCCTTTTATCCACGATCGATCCTTTTAGCCATGGCCATGGCCCATGGATTGATCGGCCAGATCCATTGCACGGTGTGCTTAAAAAAAATATTTGCATTGCACGCGTTGTTCAAAGAAAAAAATTGCACGGGTCTAATATTTGCAGAAAAATTGCACGGGTCTAATATTTGCAGATTGCAGAGTACATGTTAACATGAGTGATTCTATATTTGCCAAAGCAAATGTATTTTTTTGTAATCTTATATTAAAATAGATAAATGAGCGTCTCTCTGAAGTTCGAAATCTTTACATGAGGTGTTCTTGCTAACTACTCTATATTTTAGTTCATGCTCAACTTTATTTTTGTTCGAAGTTATTTGGAATGTAATATTAAAAGGAAGATTATTTCTTTCTTTGTTAGTCTAACAAATTTTTTCGGCCATCGAAGTTGGGCAACTCCTCTTCGTGTAGTCTGCCATCTCGCTCGTACCAGAGTTGGGTGGCGCACGACTTCTCCTTAGCAGGTGGCGGATCATGCTAGAGGCGACCTCGTGATGTGAGGAGTCGGCGACACGTAGGTGGAGGCCTCCTGAGAACGGAGCCAACGCGGGTGAAAGCCGTCGGTTCCCTAAGGCAGGGCGGAGCTTGGTGCAACCAACTAGGGCTCCAAGCTAGGAGGTGCAGGGTGAAGGCTACTAGGGTCCCGAGAAGAGCGGCATTGTGGGAATGCCGCTGGTGCCCCATGCTAGGGAAAAAGGGGTGTAGGTCGATGGTCCCAGCTGGGCGGCTCTTGAGAGCTGAAAGAAGGGGATGCGAGGACGGCGCCGACGAGTAGGGAAAAGGGGCGGAGCCGAGAGCCCGCAAGCTTGAACTGGGGCGTAGGCGCTGGTACAAGGTAGAGGGCGGTTACACACGGTGGAAGGGGTGGTGCCATGCAGAAATTCGCTCGTGATTTAATCAATTTGGTTGCGTGGATTCTTGGGTTTCTGGGTTCAAAACGAAACATTGAGGAAAGACAAAAAAAAAACTTAAAGACCGTGGCAACGCACGGGCACTTTGCTAGTAATAATAGTACAAAGACAATATATATATGTAGGTACGTAAGATCCAGAGAATGTTCTAACAAGACAACTTGTGTCCTCAACTACTAGTACTGCATAATCTAGTTTCGATCCCTGGTTGACATTGTGTGCCTAAATACTAATCTAATCTGCGTTTGAGCTTATAATGCTAACTTACGTAACGCGCGCGCATTCTGCATACGGTAGACGTGAAAAGAGTATGTGTGCGTGTGTGGCTTGAGTACGTAACATGTGTAAGCTTTACATCCATCCTCTGTGTAGAATAATACCTCCCAATAACTAGTGGTAGTGAACGACAAGGCTAATCTTGCCACTGTCGATCGGCATCCTGTGTTCACTTCTGCCTGTTTATGCCCATTTTCCATTGCTTATCTTGCAGAATATGTTATCTGCATCTAGTTGACAACTGGAACAGAGGGCTAAGATTAGGATCACTTCATCGCGGACTTGCTATGATATGTTACAGTGTTTCGTATTTGTAGTATTGCACTGCTTACTTTTAAAAAAATACTAAAAGAAAAAAATGTACCCTGGTTTCTTTAACAACTTATGTACTCTGGTTCATCAAGCTCAGATCTGTGGCATGTAGTGGTTCACTTGACGAGTGTGCTAGAATACTGGTGTATTATTAATTAGGGTAGGAGTACAGCAGCGCCGACAAGATACGTGGGGAGGACTACGGGGCAGCATTATTTGTGGAATCCTTGCGTGGTCACTTCACTACTCTCTTGTCACTATATGCCATTGTCACTGTCATTTCTGGAAAAGAATAACTAAGTGCCAGTGTCAGCAGATTGGCATTCTGAATAAGTTGGTTACTATTACCTTGCTAGTAATATGTATGGTGAAGCTAAATTTCAGAAGTGGAAATTGGCCACTGAATTACCGTCGTGTGAATTGAACGTTTGATGCATGTAGGCTAGAAAGCCTGGAGATCAGAAAACCACGAAGCATGGCCAAGATATTCGGCACCGCCGTCTGTGTCAGCGGCGCCATGGTGATGGCGTTCTTCAAGGGACCCATGCTGCTACACCACTCGCTCGGCGCCAGCGGACCTTACGACGTGCTCTTCCACTCGCCGGTGGGCCGGAAATGGGTGATCGGCGCGCTGTTCCTCATTGGCAGCAGCTCCTGCTGGTCGCTCTGGCTCATCCTGCAGGTATATATCGGCCTCAGTCAGCCAAGAAAATGTTCAGCTAGCACACAATACAGTATTACTGATCACGACGAACTGGACCTTACTGTGAGCAGGTGCCGATCTGCAAGTCGTACGTGGATCCCCTGACGCTGGCGGCCTGGATGTGCTTCCTGTCCACGGGGCAGTCGGCGTTGCTCACCTCCTTCGCCGTGCCGGACCTGGACGCCTGGAGGATCCACTCGCTCTTCCAGCTCATGGGCTGCATCTTCGCCGTAAGTTTTTTCTTCCAATCCTCGAGACGTATCTGTACTTTCAAGCTGTTCTAAGCAATGGCGTCGATCGTATTGGTGTATGTATGCAGGGTGTGTTTGGGTCAGGCGTGACGTTCTACCTGCAGTCGTGGTGCATAACGGTGAGGGGGCCTCTCTACTCGGCCATGTTCAACCCGCTCTCCACCGTCATCACCACCGTGCTCGCAACCTTCATCCTTCACGAACAGCCACACGTTGGAAGGTGTGTGTCAGTGCGTTTCTACTCACAACTTGAGGATAGTTCAGTTTTGCTGATCCTGCCATTTAACTTCTCAACTTTATTATGTAACAACGGCACATATTTGCTTTGTCTAGCTTGTTGGGTGTGCACTGATCCTTCAGTACACTTTTGGTTTGTGCAGCTTGTTCGGTGCTATCGCTGTGATTGCTGGGCTGTACATTGTGCTGTGGGGCAAAGCAGGTGACTGCAAGAGCCAAAGGGCGTCGGCGGACACCGTAGATCTGGAGAAGACCATGGCACGGTCAGACTCGCAGCTCGACGCAGCCAGCACCATCACGGAGCCGCTGCTGGCGGACAGAAGTCCCACTGAAAGTAGCAGCTAGGAGACCTGTTGGAATAGCCATCATTTTTCAGTCCAAGTTCTATGTGTTGTTGTAGGTTCAGTGTGTTCATATATGGCGGAGTCTGTGACGAGGGCCATATTGATGATCGCACATTCGCACCGCTTATCGCCAAAGAAAGAAAAGAGGCTCCTGCCACATAAGACCCTAGGCTCAAGATGAGCCCGACTTTAAATTAATGAAGGTTCCTGCCACATAAGACCCTAGGCTCAAGATGAGCCCGACTTTAAATTAATGAAGCCAACATCGCAACAGAGTTCGTACACACCGGACACCGGTAAACCAAGGCGCGCAGGCCTGGAATGAAAAGCGCCAAGCGCCAGAGTAGCACAAGTAGAAGGCAACCACGGCTACTGAAAACTAAGCAGGAGTAGACGTCCCCCAAGACTCTACTACAATGCTCAGCAGCTCCTTGATAGGGGATACAAGCAGGGGGTCGGGAGGATCAGCCTGGGTCCTCCCGCACCTGGGTGTAGAGCAGACGGATCCTGCTAATCGTTTGCCCTAAGGCCTCACGATCCTGTCTCCTAGCCACTGGCTTCCACACTTGCAGATACATAGAAAGTTTGTATAGGTTGTCAGCCGGTTGGGAGGGGAAGACACCCTCAATAGTAAACTTGTTTCGAGTCGTCCACAAGGACCAGACTAGCGCCGCGCAACAAGACCACAGAATCCGTTTCGATTGACCCACGTATCTACACAGTTCTCGGTAGACGTCCGAGAAGCAAGCAGGGTTCCAATTGCATTGGAGAAGCTCCCGCACAGCGCTCCACATGAACTTGGCAAGAGGGCATGTGAAGAAGATGTGGTTTGTGTCCTCAAACTCCCCACATAAGGCGCATCGGCCATTGGAAGGGCCGTATCTATGTCGGATATTGTCATTCGACGACAATCTCTTCCTAATCAGTTGCCAAAGGAAAACCTTTATTTTCTGGGGGGCCGCAACCCTCCAGATCTCGCAGAAGTGCTTACGAGGAGTACCCTCACAGAGTTTGCGGTAGATAGAGCTGACAGAGAACCTCCCCGAAGGTTCTAAGGCCCAAACCATCCGATCAGGTCCCTGAGAAGTACTAGCCGACTCAAGGTCCCTCAGCAAGCTGATCCACTGGGCCTGCTCGGCCGGGCCAAAAGCCCGTCTGCAAGGGATGGCCCACCGCCCCTGACAGAAGGCCTGGGCCACCGTCATCTCCGGCTCGCGGGTAATGGCAAAAATCTCCGGGTGCCTCTCCCGAAGCGGTCCCGGGCCGGTCCACCAGTCGGACCAGAATCTGGTGGAGGTCCCATCGCCAACCTGATGTTTGGCCCCCAAGCGAAACACCTCCTTCACTTTATGGATGGCTTTCCAGAATTGTGAGCCCTGGGGATGATCGTCGACTAACAGATCCTTATCCCGGAGGTACTTGTTACGGAGAATGTCGGCCCACAAGCCTTGTTCCCCAGCATAGATCTTCCAGATCCATTTGGCCATCAGACACTTGTTCATAAGTTTGGTGTCCATGATCCTGAGCCCCCCCCCCCCCCCCCCCCCCAAGGACTTGGGCATGCAAACATCTGCCCACCTCACCCAGTGGTACTTCCACTTGTTGTCTCTGTCACCCCAGAAGAAGCGGGCACGGTGTTTGTTCATGGCCGCATCAACGCCATCCCCTAACATACACACCCCCATGGCGTGTAGCGGAAGGCTCGAGAGGCAGGCATTGACCAAAGTCAGTCTAGTTGTTGACAACATGAAGTTCCCCATCCAAGGGTCAGCCCGCTTGCCCACCTTCACAGGCAGGGGACCCAATCCCCGACCGTTAAGGCCTTGTCACTAATTGGCAAGCCTAAATAAGTGAATGGGAAAGCTCCCAATTTGAAGTTTAGCATATTCGCAATCCTCTGTTGTTCAGGGTTAGGGCTCCCCAAAACCATAACCTCGCTCTTGTGGAAATTAATCCTGAGCCTGGACATGCTTTCAAATCATAAGAGGATGAACTTAAGGTTCGCAATCGCCAAGTCGTCCGGTTGGATCATAATGAGCGTGTCATCTGCATACTGCAAATGTGATACCCCCCAGGTATCAGGTGCGGGACAAGGCCACACAAATGTCCCGCGTCTTTCGCAGCGTCCAGAATGGCCGCCAGCGCCTCCACCACATAATCAAAGAGTATGGGTGATAGGGGGTCGCCCTGGCGAACCCCCCTACCATTGCAGAAGAAGTTGCCAACTTCTCCGTTAATGGTGATGGCGGGTTGCCCCCCCGAGACCAACCCCATGGCGCGATGAACCCAGCCCAGGTCAAAGCCTTTGCATACCAAGACCTCGCGAAGGAAGGGCCACTTCACTCGGTCGTATGCTTTTTCAAAGTCCAGTTTAAGGAAAACTCCCCCAAGTTTCTTGGACTTTACTTCATGCACGATCTCTTGTAGGGAAACCACACCCTCGTGAATGTGTCTCCCCCCGATAAACGTGGATTGGGTCCTACTAATCGTACGGTGGGTGATGGGGGACAGACGTAGCGCGTAAGCTTTGGCGACAAATTTGGAGATCACATTAGTGAGCGCGATGGGTCTGAATTGCCGAATGTATTCCGCCCCGGGTACTTTGGGGATAAGAGTGAGAACCCCGAAGTTGACTCTCGATAAGTCCACTCTCCCAAGAGCGAACCCATTTGCAATAGCCAAGATAGTTGGTTTTGCAAGAGACCAGAAGTTCTTGAAGAAAACCACCGACAGGCCGTCTGGCCCCGGAGCCGTATCTACCTTCATGCTTTCCAGGACCACGTCCATCTCCTCCGGGGTGAAGGTGAGTGAGGCCATGGTTTTCCTCCTCCGAGACACGCCGCTGCGTATCCCAGAGGGAATTGGTGAGAGAGAAGAGCCCCAACCCCCCCTCGTCGACCAACAACTCACGGTAAAAACCGTATATATGTTCTTCTGGATACCCCTAGGGTCCGAGATGGTCCCCTGATCCGATACCAAGCGCGAGATAGCACACTTCCTTCTCTGTCCATTAGCCATCGCATGGAAGAAGGCTATGTTAGCATCGCCCTTCAGAAGCTAGTTAACGCGACTCCTTTGTCGCCAATACTCCTCCTCCATCATGGAGAGACGGGTAAGTTGGTCCTCCAGATTTTTTTTTCGATAAGGGGGTGCGGATCCCCGGCCTCTGCATCCAAGAGATGCACACAGCCTCCGCCAATTATTACAAAGAATCAAAGGTTTAAGTGTTTACAACTCATGGATCACTTAGCGTGGATACAAAAATCAACCATAAGAAAACAGAAGTCCTATCCATGTAGTCGTCTATGTTGAAGCCACCCACCCCGGTTGAAAATAGCCCGTATGACCATCAGCATTCGGGTACAGGCAGTATCCATAAGTCCACGCTGGTCCGCAGGTAGTAGGAATGACCACAAATGGGTCCAATACATCGCCTTGTGAATAACCTGCAAATAATGAGTAGAAGATGACTTGTTAAAGATAATGTCATTACGACAGTTCCAAAGAGCCCATAAAATGGCCGCAATACCAATCCTAATACGAGCCTTGGACCCCTTATCTATCCCGTTCAACCAGCTCCCAAACATATTTGAAATACTAGTTGGTGGATATATATTGAAAGTGAAATGCACCAGCCTCCAAATATCACGAGCAAAAGCACACGAAATAAACAGGTGTTCAATAGACTCATCCATATCACAGAAAACACATTTCTTACAACCTGTCCATTGTCTTTTGGCCAAATTATCTTTTGTCAAGACTTCTTTCCTATGTAGGAACCAAAGGAAGATTTTTATTTTTAGTGGGATCTTTAATTTCCATAGATATTGAACTAAAAACCTCGGATGATCATTAAGCAGATCTTCATAATAAGATTTAACCAAAAACTCTCTATTAGTGGTTAACAACCATTCAAATTTGTCCGATTCGTCCTGTAGATTAACTCGCATTAGTTTTTCAACAAGACTCAACCAAACCATTCTGTTAGAACCTACTAAATTCCGTCTAAACGGAAGATCAATAGGGACTGAACCTAACACATCAGCAACCGTTGCATTTTTATTAGAGGCAATAGAGTAAAGAGAGGGATAATCAGTTGCCAAGGGCCGTTGTCCTAACCAAAGATCCTCCCAAAACCGCACTTGTTCCCCATTACCTAGTCTGAATCTTCCTTTGGTAAAAAAATCATCCTTCACCCTCATAATACCTTTCCAAAACGGTGAGTCCATTGGTTTAGCTTGAACTTGTGATAACGTTTTACCACCTAAGTACTTATTAGTAAGTAATTCTTGCCAAACCCCTTCTTCATTAATTAACTTAAAAAGCCACTTACTTAATAGGCATTTGTTCTTGATATCCAAAACCACAATACCCAACCCCCCTTGATGTTTCGGCCTACACACTATATTCCACTTAGTAAGTCTGTATTTTCGTTTGTATTGGTCACTTTGCCAAAGAAAACGTGAACGATAAGAATCTAATCTTTTCCTTACCCCTTTAGGTATTTCAAAGAAAGAAAGAAGAAACATTGGCAAGCTTGTTAAAACAGAATTGATGAGCACAAGACGATCCCCGTATGACAACATCTTGGCCACCCACACCGCAAGTTTTCTTTCAAAACGGTCCTCAATAGGTTTCCATTCTTTATTTAGAAGTTTGCGATGATGAATTGGGATTCCTAAGTATTTGAAAGGAAGACTACCGAGCTCACAACCAAAAATGCGCCGGTAATCATCCTGCTTCTCCTTAGCCTTACCAAAACAAAAAAGTTCGCTCTTATGAAAGTTAATTTTCAAACCTGACAGTTGTTCAAAAAACACTAAAATTAGTTTCATGTTCACGGCCTTCGCAATGTCGTGCTCAAGAAACAAGATTGTGTCATCAGCATATTGGAGAATTGAGACCCCACCCTCCACTAGATGCGGTATCAAACCTCCCACTTGCCCATCTTCCTTTGCTCTAGAAATTAAAATGGCCAGCATATCAACCACTAAGTTGAACAAAATAGGGGAAAGAGGATCCCCTTGCCGTAACCCTTTGAGTGTCTGAAAATAATGACCTATATCATCATTAACTCGAATTCCGACACTTCCTCCTTGCACAAACCTAGCGATCCAATCACACCAGGTAGGAGCAAAACCTTTCATACGTAGGACTTGTTGCAAAAAAGACCATTTAACTTTGTCATAGGCCTTCTCAAAATCTATTTTGAAAAGGACCCCATCAAGTTTTTTGGTGTGCAATTCATGTATGGTTTCATGGAGGACCACCACCCCTTCAAGAATATTCCTACCGGGCATAAAAGCAGTTTGTGTTGGTCTTATAACTTTGCTTGCAATTGATGTGATTCGATTCATTCCTACCTTTGTAAAAATTTTGAAACTCACATTCAAAAGACAAATGGGTCTATATTGTTCTATTCGGCTGGCATCTTCCTTCTTAGGTAGAAGAGTAATAATCCCAAAATTCAGCTTGAATAAAGGCAAGTCTCCTGCTCGCAATTGAGAAAACATTGCCATTAAATCCGTTTTGATAACACTCCAGAATTTTTGATAAAACTCAGCAGGGAACCCGTCTGGTCCTGGAGCTTTATTATGTTCCATTTGTTTGATTGATTCATATACTTCCTCTTCAGTAAAAGCTTCGGTTAGAATATTATTCTCTTCCACCGAAATTTGAGGCATATCTTGATTTGCCTCCTCTATCAACGAAAAATTGTTTGGAACCGGTGCTCCAAATAATTTCTTATAGAATTCAGAGATGAAAATCTTTAAATTTTCTTGACCCACTATTGTACCTTCATCTTGCTCTAGTTGGAAAATTTTCTTTTTCCTATGCTTCCCATTTGCTATGATGTGAAAAAACCTAGTGTTATTCCCACCTTCCTGAATATACTTGACTTTCGCTCTCTGTGCCCATTTGGACTCCTCATCTCTTCTTAACCTAGCTAGACCTTCATCCGCCTCACTCTTAGCAGCCCGCTCGGCTGCTGTTAGAGGAGTGGTCTCAGCCTTAATATCCAACTCATTAATTAAAAGGATTAATTTGTCCCTCAACTTTTTGTACTCACCACTTAAATTTTTTGCCCAGCCTCGTAGGAATTGTCGTAGGTGTCTAATTTTATTTTGCCATCTTTCAACCGGAGAGTTCCCCGCATTAATAGAGTTCCATTCCCTAGTAACCATCTCAACAAAACCATCCTGGCGCATCCAAGATAGTTCAAATGAGAAATGGCTTATATTTCCTACATGTGCCTGCTCCCCCGAGTCCAATAACAGCGGAGTATGATCTGACCCCTCGCGAGTCATAGCATGCACAGTCACAAGTGGAAATTTTTGTTCCCATTCAACACTAGCTAGAAAACGATCTAGCTTTTCAAAGGTCGGTATTTCTCTCCTACTAGCCCAAGTATATTGTCTCCCGGACATTTGCAATTCTTTTAAGCTTAGGCTTTCGATAATAGCATTAAAGAGAAAAGGCCAGCGAGCATTAAAATTTGAGTTATTTTTTTCCTCTTGTCTTCTTATTATGTTGAAATCTCCTCCCACCAACATAGGCAACGACTCATTTTCACAAATTCTAACCATTTCAGCCAAAAAATCCATCTTCTTAGCCTCTTGTGCAGCTCCGTAAACCACAACAAGGACCCATCGGAAACCATCTAGTTTTAAAGTAACCTGAAACTTAACGCAGAAGTCCCCTGTTACAATATTTTGAGCAACAAGCGTCGCATTATTAAAACCTACCAGCATGCCGCCCGACCTACCATGAGGAGGTATAACATACCAAGAAAAATCTATACCGCCAGCTAAAGCACGGAGAAAGGGAGTCGCGAACGAAGACCTCCCCGTCTCAATGATAGCCACAAAATCTAACTTCTGCTCCCTTACCGCTTCACAAACAACACGATGCTTAGCACTATCTCCAAACCCATCCGAATTCCAAATCATTCCTTTCATTTTAACAGTTTTCAAGTTTGCTTAATCGGACACTTCTCCTAACCGCTCGTTTGGAGTAGCTTTTCTTTTTCTTTTTACGGCCTTGTTTAATTTGGGTTAGAGTCAACAGGAGATCCGTATGATCCTCAGGTAACTCATCTCCATCTTCCTCTAAATCTTCACTTAGGTTTTGTGCTTGCCTTAAAACCAAACTAGACTCGGACTGCTCATCTCTCGGAGGTAAAGAATTTTTCAAAAAAATGACTTCTCTCTCTTTTTCTAACTCCCTAACTACCGAAATAGAGGATAAAATATGCTCACTAGATTTACCTAACGAAATTCCCAATCTATCCGCTCTAATTTTAATGTCTGAATCTGATAAAGCAAGTAAAGACAACTTGGATTTCTGTTGGGTACCTGGAGGAGAACCAAAGTTCTTGCGTGAAGCCAAGTCCATCGCACGCTCAAGCGAGGGCAAGTCCGCATTCGCCTGCTCCCGAATTCTTTGACTTGATCTCACTTCTCCCCCTGTCAAACCTCCAAAGGCCATGATCTCGCTATCCGACGGTCTTGCACCCAGTGGCGCAGCTGCAACTCCCATCCCTCCTGGCTGGGTGTGTTGCACAAGGTTGCTGCCAGAACCAACACCGTAAAACCCCCCTTCTGTCAAAGTTTGCACATGCTTCGGCCTCTGAACAGGTGGAGAACGAGGTGAACCCTGCACCTGCCCCTCCAATCCTTCCTGGCCGTGCGAACCATCAACTACCTCAAGACCCATATCTTTCACTGTGTCCGAACAAGAATCAGCTACCTCTGCCGCGGCAGAGGAAGCGATCAGGTCCTCCAGATGATATCTGAGAGCCCAGCCCTCGTCATCCAGGCCCGAGGAGTCAGCTCGTGCGTCTAGCCCCTGAATCTGGGCGAGAATATCCGCCCTCCGATCTCGGTCCTCCCTCCCGATATTGGCCCCCTAGCCTTTCAGGAATTGTCGAAGTCCCACGGAGATCCTATTCCACGTGGTAATGGGATCATCCGCAGGGCCCCCAAGCCTCGCGAGGTCCCGCCATTTCGCGCGCACTAGGTCCTCAAACTCTGGTCGTTTGAGCCACGCTTTCTCAAAGAAGAAGCGGGAGCTCCTCTTTTTAAGTTCCTCCCCGGAACTGAGAACCAAGGCAGCATGATCCGAGCCAATGATGGTTTCGGCCGTCACGGAGCGTAGTGGGAAAAGCATTTCCCACTCGTTGGTCATTAGGACCCGGTTCTGAACCGACCTCACCGGATTGAGTTGCCTATTAGTCCAGGTGTATCTGGAGCCGCCCCTACGGATCTCCCGGAGTGCTAGGTTAGCAATAAAATCATTAAACTTGTGCACCCGGGGCTAGTTGATGTTGTCGTTATTCTTGTCCTCTGATCCCCTGGTCAGGTTGAAATCCCTGCCCAGCACAAGAGGCAGGGAGCAGGCTGTGATGGCCGTAGACAGTTCTGACTGGAATTCATCCGTGCGGTGATGGTCCGCAGGGCCATAAACTACAAAGCACGCACAGTGCTCAGATGTATCCAACTGAAGAACATCCGCTCGGATGAAGAAGGAGCCACTACTCCAGTTCTTCACCTTGAAGGAGTCCTCTTTTACTCCTAGTAACATCCTGCCAGAATGGCCGTTAGCTGGGGTGGAGTGCCACACAAAGTGACCCCCCGGGTTGATACTCCGCAACTCCACGGGAGTGAAGCTAGCTTTTATGGTCTCTTGGAGACCCACAAAATCCAGCCGTTCTCGGGAGATAAAATCACACATAATGAAGGGGTATGTGCGAGGTTGGTGCTTACGAATTAGTGCGATAAAATACACTGTACAATGCGGCGCCATATGGTTCGAGTTCCACTGGACGATACGGAACTTCGGAGGCAAACAAAAACTTTTTAGGCCAATATAATTGTTATTCCTCACCTTAACATGTAATTTCCATTTGGAGTTGCTATATTATGTGGGCCGCACATGAACGTCTCTTCTTAGCACGTAAAATACTATCTTTGTTGGGTGTAACGGTGGATGATTGCCCCCCACCGGAATGTGTTCTCATTTTTCATGAAGAGAGGAGGGGGTGGCGGTGAGGATATACATTATGGCGACATCACACATCGTGGAGTAATGTGCAGGGGGTTGGGAGGGGAGATACCACCCACAAGAAATACAAGGAGGGGGGGGGGGGGGAGTGGGGGAAGCTACGTCATAATAACACAACATATCATGTTTCGGGACTTCCAAACATACCATATCATGGCGAGCAGAACCGTATTGCACGTGGGAGGGGGGGGGGTGCATATGTGGGGGTGTAAATCTAATCTAGAAACACATTGACGCCCGCTTTGAGAGGAAGGCGCAAACCAGCGCCAGCTCGCGCACAAGCTTCATAACGCGCGAACATTGGATGAAAATGTGTGACAGGTCTTCCGCGCAGCCGGGACGGAACGAGCAGTGTAGGGTCGGCGCACACCCAAGGCGAAACAAGTAGGCACACGGCGTGGTCTTGCCATGGCGGAGGATCCAGAAGAACACACACAATTTTTGCGGTGTGAAGTTCACCGAGATAACATCGTGGTGCTCCACCACGCCACCGGCAGCACACGCAATAACTGTCACAATACAAGAAACATGTTGATTAACGGGCCTCCCTTTTGGTCACTTGAAGGTCATTATTTTTTCAGTTATGACCTTTTTGGGACAAAAATAGATGGTAAAAATGGAGCGTCTTAAACGATCACTAACGACCTTTTTAGTGGATGGTCATTATCATTATGACCAAATCAAATGGTCACAATTTGACCAATTTTTTGGTCATTGGCTGTCTGACCCAGACCACGTCGGATCCTACGTGGCAAAACTGGCTTGGCCAAATTAGAAGGCCGTAGATCAAGTTCAGGCCAAGCCACATACTAATCATCTACATGGTTCGAGCCCAATAGTTTGGCCCATTTACGTTTTTTTCTCTAATTTCTGATCGTATTAACAGGATGCGATCAAGATTTCATCAATTTTATTTTCTGGGCCTTGGCCTTTTAAAGTCCATTTATTTCCTAGGCCATGGCCCTTCTTCAGGCCAGGTTTTGTTAACTTTGGCCTTTCTACTATCGATGAATTTCTTTCTTTTGAAACAAGTCCAATAATTGTTCGGTCTTGGCCTTTGTACAATCAATAGTGTTTGGGCCATGGCCTCTACTATATTTACAAGAAATATTCAAATTAGTAATAACAACGATATTTCTTCTCCACATCACAGTAATAATAACAGTACATAAAACTATATCTCACATGGTACAGTTACATAATTTACTTCACATAACAGTATACAAAACATCACAGATGAGTAACTTATCTCCCAAGTTCATCGCACATAACAATGTACAAAACTATATCACGGAGGTTCACACCACATAACTTTATGTCACATAGTATCGCATACCAAATAGAAAGTAACATGTACAGTGGTGACCATAAAGTATAAAATCGTAGACTCGACCCGGTGCCAACACATAAATATTCAGACCATAGCTTCATCATCACATAGGAACTCAACAAAGTAATGTGTCAAGATATCATGGCCTATCAACCAAGTAACAATGGAGGAGAACGAGAGAGACCAAAGACTTATCTAATCAGAAAAAGGTTGCGTCATTGCGATTGCAACATGGTGAACTTGACGATGCGCATGTGCTAATGTTGTCAGGGTTGATGTGTTCCAGCACATAAGTAAAGCATCGAGAATCCTTTGGGTCTTTGAGAACAAAGGTTGGGGTCAGTAAGCATCAAAGATGTTGATCGTGCGTGAAGTAAAAATAAGGGCGCACGAGGTGTTTGTGTGTACTTGAGTTCAATCTGCTTCGACGACTACAAGCAATCTATCCTTCTGTATTCGTAAGCATATGTGATTTACCCAACCATGGTATTGTTCGCTATATCATCAACTAAGACGATTAGGTTATACGCAAAACAATCTAGTTTCACTTATCTACAAAAAATTGCATACACAAGATAACTTTCAGGCTACTAGAAACACATAACAAGGAACACAAGAAAATATAAGCTACATTTTTTGTAGAAAGCTAAAGAACAGAACATATTGGCCGCAAGCATAGCATAAATGAAACATTGAACTACTTTTACTTTTCTATAGGAGTACAACATATTTAGACAAGTCATAAAAAACTGATGGACTATGTGAAAATGAAATAGACTGAAACATTCACGAAACTAAGTGCACAGTTGTTGTCGTGGTATTGTCAAATCTGGCCGGGACAGGGGTGCCATCCGGCTAGGTAGAGTGGAGGGTGTAGGAGATGTAGGTAATTCTGGTGACGAGATGAGCACGAGTTTACCCAGCTTTGGATCTCACAACGGTGGCGAAACCCTACGTGCTGCTATAATTCACTATAAGGCAACAAGAGCCGATTACAATGAAAGTTAGAGCGTGCCCTGAGGCGTCCCTTAGGCCGGCTTATAAAGGCGTCCGGTCCTAGGGCTTACAAGAAGCAACCTAGCTGACTAAGTTACAGAGTTCTACTCTAGTCCGGTTTGGGCCTTGCCTTGGGAGCTAAATCAACTACAATGTAGGCAGCCTTCTGGAACCTTCCCTTAACCGGGTGGGCCTACTGTGCTTCATCATACTGGGCCGCCCGGCAAGTCGGATTCGGCTTACCACCACTATGGGCCACCCTGGTACGCTGGCTTTTAGTCACTTCTGTGACGGTATCTGTTCGGCATATCCCCAACAGTTGCTCCCGGAAAGCTTCAAGTTCTTCAATGGTTGGCTTTCGTCTCCCGACATTAAGTCGTCGGCAAATTCTTCATCCGTTGTTCAACTTGGAGCATTCCTAGAATCTTGTAATCTTCAAGACATGCCGAACAGCTTTGTTGTTCCTTGTATGCCGGCTTATTATGTCGGAAACACACTTGAGTGCCTATTGACACGCGTCCGGTGATTTGACTGGTCCGTCAGACTCGGCAGAATGAGTTGAACGGTATCTTTGAATGCGCGGGCTAGTTTGTGTTTTCCCGCATAAGAAACGAGGCGTCGGAGAGAAGGATCCCCCCATAACGGCATGATCTCGTGACGCGTGGCGGAAATTTCGCTTCCATAACCACTCGCACGAATCTCGGCACATTGCTTTAAATAGGGACCTCTTCATCTTTGCCGAGGCCACGCTTCCATTCGCTGCAACCCTAGCTCTCTTCGCCTCCAGATCTCATCTCCCTTGCCCGAGTTCTTCCTCTGCTTCCCCAAGCTCCATGGCCTCCAGTGCTCCGGGATCCCCTGTTCCAATCAACGTGATGCTGCTTGACACCCGCGCCGCCGATGGGAGGTGCGGCATCCACAACCGCTGCCGCCGCTGCTATGACCTCCACTGCCCATGCACCGATCACCTCTGTCGCAGCGGTTCGAGCCGCGATGAAATCGCCCTTGCTCAAGCAGTAGCTGAAGCCGCGGCTACGATTGCTTCGGCTTCTGCGGCCGCCGCCGACGTGGCCGAAGAGGCCAAGGCCACCGAAGAAGAAGAAGAAGAGGAAGCCAGCGACAATGAAAGCGCCGCCAGCAACCCCACCCACAACTGGGTTTGCTCAGGAGTGGAGGAAGGCGAACTGGGAGGAATGGCGGCAGATGGCGTCATTCCTCCGTCTTTTGAAACTGCGCCGACTTGGCGATCCGCCTTCGGCAACCCGTCCCCGACGCCCATTAAAGATGAACGGGTACTGTTTTCTTCCCACGTTGCCCGGGGGTTTTCTTTGCCGCCTTCGGCTTTCCTGATAGAGATCTTAGACCACTACGGCCTCCAGCTCCACAACATCACCCCCAATAGCCTCCTATACATCTCCGGCTTCGTAGCTCTGTTTGAAGGATACTTAGGATTAGCTCCTAGGTTAGACTTCTTCCAACACTGCTTCGGAGTCAAGAGGCAGACTGTCAACAAGGAGCTGCTGGTCGTCGGCTCTATCAGCTTCAACATGCGCTGAGACATAGATTGGTACCCTCAGGTGCCGATCGTTGATTCGGCTAAAGGGTGGGCGTCCACCTTCTTCTACTACAGGGATGTGGCGCCTCCGTACAGACTGCAGGGGCTCGCCGCCTTTGAGGACAGAGCCGGCACGCCCCTACCTTCCTGGAAGAAGAAACCGGCAGCAAAGATGCCGGCTGACCTTGCCGCCATTAAGGCAAGGATCACGGAGTTAACCGCCAGCTCTCCTCCCTTGACTGGGGAGGACACAATCATTTGTTGGATGAAGAGACAAATCCAGCCCCTCCAACATCGTGCTCGCCTCTTATGCGAGTACACGGATGACAAGTCTGATCTAATGCGGACCAGCAAAGACGACTTGCCAGAAGACCTCTTTGAGGCTCGTTTCAACAAGTTGATCAAGGCCCGGCCCAACGAGGGCCGGCAATATGAAGAATCACGGCCAATGTACACGGTCGCCAACCCTCCCCCAAAGATACTTTGTCCTAAGACGAATCAAAGCTCAATTCTTTGGGGTTTTCGGTTTTATCTTGACAGACTAACTTGTATTCTGTACCAAATCCCCGGAGTCTCTGCCGCTCGTCCTGCTCCTGCGCCGTCATCTAGCAAGGCGGCTAAGCGGCCCATCTCCTTTTCCTCGGCATCTGCAGAAAGCCGGAAGAGGAAGAGCCAATCACTCATGATTGGCGCCAAGTTGTCCGAAGACGATGACGCCCTTGCTGGGCTTAATATTCCCAGCAAGAAGTAAGTCGGCCAAACACCTCTTCTTTGCTTGCAGTCTTGCCGGATTTTCCATTCTTAATCCTTTGAATTTGCAGGCTGAAGAAAGGCGCACCTTTGAAACAAAAGGTGTTAGCCGTGCGGAAGAAACCTTCTCCCGCTGTTCCTCCTCCAACTCCTTCGGCGACTAAGCCGATGCCAGCGGAGGAACGCTCCTCCGCCGCCATGCCAGGAGGTTCATTTCTCGACAGAGCCGGAATTACATCTCCTGACAAGTGGATGGAGATGACAAGGAAGGTGACAGAGCCTTTCTCTCCACCTAGGGCTGAAGCTTCGGCTAATGATGCCCCAACCTTTCCTCCGATAAAGGCGGAAGCCTTTGATGAAGAGGGCCGCATTAAGCCGGAGTTCATGAGCCGGTTTATGCTAGCTCCACCCCTGCCCCGAAAGAAGGGGACGACTCTTCAGGATGATGAGCCGAGTGAAACTCCGGCCTATGACACATTTGATGTCATAGACATCCTGAAGATCAGCAAAATTATTTTGCTGAAAGATTTGAGGCCTGCATGACCCTTCTTCGCGAACACTACCAAGTAATTATCTTCTCCCAGTAGCCCCCGAGCGCTATGCCGGGTTTCGTTCTATGACAAGCCGACATAGTGGTCCAAGTTACTACGTATGCAGATTTTTAGCCCCTAAGCGTTGAGACATCATCTTGTAGCCAATTTTACCCTTCAATTTAGCTTTAGGCTTTTAGCACCTCCTTACGCAGATCCATCGCCGAATTGGTGCTGAAACCATCAATTTTTTGGGTGTGCGAAACCAGGAGGTACACTGACTGAGAACCGAGCTGGCCACCAAGGATGCCATCATCGCCGGCTTTGATGCTGATCGCGTCACATACCAAGGAATGAATGCCAAACCTTTAGTCCTTTGTATATGGCTTTTTCTTTTATACTGCTGACATTTTGTCTGTCGTAGACGCCATCAACAAGGCAAAAGAGTTTGCCAAAAATGCAGGCAGCATCGACCGGCTCCACGACGAAATATTGAGCTTAATAAGCTAAACCAATCAATGTCAGCAGAACTCAAGACGGCCCAGGAGAACCTAGCCAAAGCCGAGCAAGCCTTGGAGACGGAGAAACAAAAGCATAAAGATGCACTTCATGAAATCCAAGACCGGCTCGACAAACGGCTTGATGAGTCGGTGGCTATCGACGACCAGCTTCTGAGTAAGTTTTATTTAAAGACTCGTACTCATTGCCTTTTGCCTTAGCCATTTGAGTTTGTAACTGATCTTCGCTTTTGCCAGCTCCGGCGGGTTACGGCCATGAGCTATCGGTGGATAACCGGCTTGACCGGATTTTGGAGGTGGGGGAACTCCTCCCAAAGATTCTTTCTTCAGGAAGGAAGCTTGTCGAGAAGTTCTTTCCCGGCAACCCCGAGCCACTGGCCGACCTCGCGAGCCTGCCGGCTGAACTGGACGAAGCAACTTCGTCCTTTGATGAACGACTTCGATCCAGCACCCGGGAAGGTGCGAAGACAACACTGGGCTTGATGATGGCGCACTATCCAGAGGCGGAAGCTTGGCGCGTCGCGGCCGGCTTTCCTCTTGAGAAAGAGGATGGCACTCCTTTGGAGGAGAAGGACCGAAAGGCGATTCTGCACTCTGTCTCCAGGTATGCCAGCAAGGTCGTGAAGATGGTCTCCCTTACTACCATTTTTAAGGAAGTGTCGTGCCCACCGACTCCCGTCCAGTCTGATGATGAAGGCGAAGAGGCGGAGAAAACCGCATGAGCCGAAATTGCTCTTCGAGCCGGCTATTCCTGAAAGATGTAATATATGCTGTTAAGTCGTCCAAACAATATGTATTTCTGTTTGTAAAACAACTAAGTCTTTTGCTGTATATTAAGTCAGCTTTTCAGATGCAAATTTGCAATTTTTATGCCATCAGTTTTTCTGGCCTTGACACCTTAGCCTTTAAGCGCCGGCAAACCTATTGCGGAACAACTTGCTGAGCAACAGGGTACTTAGGACCAATCTGTTTAGACCCAGAACAAGCGCCGCCTTTCGGTGCCGAAACGCTTTGAAGCAACCCGGCGCAAAAAGCTATCAGAAGAACATTATTTTGGCAAAAACATTGTTTTTCATCACCTTAAGGCGGATTAAACATGAAAGATATAGTTTACCAATGAGCAACACAGGCAATATCGGGTAAACAGTATATAACAATAAGATCGTTGGGAAATAAAGGATGGTACAGATTTTCGAATTGCACATGAGAGGAACCTATTTTTATTTCATGATCACATTGACATGGTTACAATACAATTTGCGTGGTGAAGGACATCTTGATTTGATCTGATTACTTCATCTTTATCTGATGGTAACCCGATTAAGCATCCAGAAAACACAGCAACTCGGAGCCGGCTGTTGAATCAATGACCTGATCGATACGCGGTAAAGCAAACAGATCTTTAGGATTGGCTTTATTTAAGCAAGTGAAATCAATGCACATATGTAGCTCGGAGGTGTTTTTCTTTGGGACGAGGACGGGATTTGCCAACCAATCAGCGTGGACGACTTCTCGGATGAACTTGGCGGAAGTGAGCCTTAAGATCTCCTTTCCTACCGCTTTGCACTTCTCTGTTCCGAGCCGCCGGAGACCTTGCTTAACCGGTTTATCATCTTTGCTGACCTTTAAGGAGTGCTCGGCAAATTTCCTCGGGACACCTGGCATGTCGGAAGGCGACCAGGCAAAGATATCCCGATTCTCACGGAGAAATTTGACGAGCTCGATTTCCTATTTTTCGTCGAGGCCGGCACCGATGATGGCCTCCTTTGTTGGGTCGTCTTCTATGAGCTTGACTTTATTGGTGTCATCTTTGGCTTGAAACTTGAGTCGACTTTCGAGGACGGCTTTTCAGTTGCCGGCATCTCATCAGGACCCATTGTTTTCTTGAGATCCTCCAGTTCTTCTCTAGAGATTTCTTCTTCAGCATGGACGGCATTAGCAGCCTCGCACTCCTTTGCCTTTTTGAAGTCCCCTTTAACTGTGATGATCCCATTGGGCCCCGGCATTTTAAGCTTGCTATAGATGTAGCATGGCCGAGCCATAAACTTGGCAAAATCCGGACGCCGAAGATTGCGTGGTACGCGCTTCTAGAAGGAACCACCTCAAAAGAGACGTCTTCCGTCCGGATATTATCTGTGCCACCAAAGGTGACTTTCAGGGTGATCTTTCCCATCGAAGAGGCTTGTTGTCCCGGCACAATCCCATGAAACTTCACATTGCTGTGGCTGAGTTGTGACTCGGAGAGTCGCATCCTTTTCAATGTCGCGGTGTAGAGTATATTAATGCTGCTTCCTCCATCCATGAGCACCTGTGTCAATTTGTATTTGTCGACTATAGGGCTAACGACAAGGGCGTAGGTGCGCGTGGAAGGGACTCTCTCCGGTCCCAGGTAATGGGAGTGTCGGACCAATCCAAAAATTATGGCCCTGCAGGTACCGTTGCATTAAGCTCTCTCCAAGCGCCTTTTCCTTGCGAGACGAGTCAGTCGCTAAGTTGACGATGAGACTTTCAGTATGCTTGGGAAACTTGCTGCCTTTTCCTTCTTTGGAGGCCGCGTCGTCAGACTCTGATGCAGCATCCTCCTTCTCTTTGCCGTCCTTCCGAGACTTGCGCTTGTTTCTTGATTTGCCGGCTTTGGGGTCCTTGGCGATGTCCCGATTGATGTGACATTGCTGGATCATGTGGGAACTTGTCCCGTCCGGCCTCAGATGATGCACACAAGGATTATTTTTTATGTCCTCGTATTTCACCGTTGCCGGTCGTGTAGGTCGGTTGTTCGCTGGCTTTTTGTCCTTCCACTTTCCGTTGCTTGAGCCGCCTTTTCCAAAGGTGGCAGCAACCTCGTGTGAAGGGCCTGCTTGGTCTTCAACCTTTTTCTTCCCAGATTCACGTCGGCGGGACTCGGCTTCTTCCCTGTTATCATCATCATCAGCAACATATTTGTTTGCACAGGCCAGTAAGCCGCCCAAAGTTTCCGACTCGTCGCTGTAGATCATGAAGCGGAAAGTCGTCCCCTTCCTCAGAGACTGCTTGAAGGCATGAATTGCCTGTGTTTCTGAGACGCCCTCGCAAGCGTTTTTGATTTCACTCCATCGTGAAACGAATTCACGGCTGGACTCGTTCTTTTGTTGTACACACCGCTGTAAGTCGAATATCGACTTGGGGCGTTTATACGTACCCTGGAAGTGTTGGATAAAGACGCGCTTCATGTCACTCCAGGTATGAACAGTCCTTTCCGGCAAGCCTTCGATCCACATGCGTGCCATCCCGGTTAACATCAGGGGCAAGAAGCGTACTGCGGAGTCGGCACTGCCTTCATAGATGTCGCAGGCACTGACATAATCTGAAAGCCATGTCTCAGGATTTGCCGTGCCGCTGTACTTCTCCACCATCTTTGTAACATTAGACAAAGTCGGTGGTAGGATTTGTTCTCTGATTGTTCTGCCGAAACACTTGGGACCGAGGTACTGGGCATCTCTGGCCGACTTCCTCTCCTCAATTAGGCTTCGAACATCATAAACTGTGGGCGGCTTGTCGTTTACTTCGCCTTGGATCATCCCTATGACGGCTTTGGCTCAGCCGGGTCGCGTTACGCGGTGGGCTTGGAGACCTTTGTCGACGTGGAGGGGGTATATATTTTGAGGGGTTATCTCCCTCTTTGCGCGGTGGAGGCGGCGGTGGAGGTTGCATATTATCTCTGTCGCCCCCCCCCCCCCTTTCGAGGGGGATTCTCTCCTTCCCGCCGTCGTTCTTGATGAGGTGGTGCCGCATTCTCCTTGCGAGGGTCCTCCTTTTGATGGGGTCGCAGCATGGAAAACAAAAATTTTCTACGCAGCAAAAGCGGAATAAACCCCAAGGATCTAGATCTATGAGATGAAGATAGCGAAGATGAGATCCAATCTCTTACCCTCGAAGATCAACAAACGCGTTTTGTCGGTGCAGGGGTTGGCTAGTCGATCCCCGCAACTAGACTCGTCTAGTCGCGAGGAGATGTATTATCCTCGAGATCCAATCCGGTGAAGTGCAGCAATGGGCAGCACCTCCGCGGCGTCCACACGTACAGCTCGATGAAGACGTCGACTCCTTGATCCCGCAAGCGAGACGACGTGGCCTTGATGATCTCAGCAGCACGACGGTAGTGCCGGTGACGATGACGATCTCCGCGAGCAGGGCTTCGCCAAGCCAAGCAAGAGGAGAGGGAGAGGAGCAAGGTGGCGCAGCCCCTAGGGCAAGGGGGTGCGGCTAGGTGTGGAGGTTGGATGGCGGCAGCCCTCCGGGAGAGGAGGGGTGCGGCTAGGGCTAGAGGGAGAGGGGGGTGCGGCTAGGGCTTATGGGGCGGCAGCCTCCAAGGGGTGTTGCGCCTCCCCCCCCCCTCCCCTCCTTATATAGGTGGCCGGCTAGGTCAAGGGGAGGGGGCCGGCCGGCCCCTCCTTACTTGCCCCCCAAGTTGGAGTCCTTCTAGAACTCCTTCTTGGGCCCCTTTCCTAAAGGGGTGGAGAGCCCACCTCCTAGTCCAACTAGGAGTGGGACTCCCCCTCCTTGTGCCGCACCAGCCCATGTGGGCTTAGGTGGTGCGCACCACCTAGGTGGTGGCAGCACCCCTTTGCACCATGTGGGCCCCATACAAAATATGGTCCCACTTCTAGACCCTTCTAGAACACTCCGGAACCTTCCGGTACCCTTTAAATAATTTCCGGAACTTTTCCGAAACCTCCGGAAACCACTTTCCATATATGAATCTTATTCTCCGGACTCCTCCGGAACTCCTCGTGACGTCCGGGATCCCATCCGAGACTCCGAATCACCATTCGTTCACTTCATCATTTAATTCATCGCAAAACCTAATTTCATCGGAACGTTAAGTGTGTGACCCTACGGGTTCGAGAATGCATAGACATGATCATATCAATAATTAATAGCGGGACCGGGATGTCCATATTAATTCCTATACACTCAACGAAAACCTTTTCTCGATTGAACCACGATGCCGGAGATTCAATTAATCTCATATACGATTCCCTTTGTCTCACGATATTTTACTTGCCCGAGATATAATCGTTGACATCCCCATGTCTAGTTTAATCTCGTTACCGGCAAGTTCTCTTTACTCGTCCATAATATAGGATCCCGGTGATTACAACTTAATCACATGTCTGCAGACTTTGATGCTATATTACCGAGAAGGCCTGGAGATATCTTCTCCGTCACATGGAGGGACAAATTCCACTCTCGATTCATATCACCCAACAACCCACCATCGGAGATACCTGAAAGCCACCTTTATAATNATAAGAGGGTAACATTACATCTTCGGTTCTCGGTGAACCTACTTGTAGACAAACCACTCATCTCACTCAAGGCACTCCCTCGAATCACCCTCGAGGAAATGAACCTTTATCACAAGTTGATTATGCAACCTTTAGCTGCCATATCAATTAGGTTATAGTTATCTATGAGCTAATCCGCCTTTCCCAAGAGTTCGTCCATAACCGTGGACACGGCTTTTCGAAAAGATTTACCCTGCAGGGGTGTACTATTTTACCCATTGGTACCGTCCGGCTCACCTGATTGGCCCTCTTCCGGGGAAGGCCGGCAAGCGGGCGCGGTTAAACCTTTACCTCGCGTGAGACTATCCAAGAGTCATCTGTGGCCACAGGGCAAGTTTCCCCAGCCTATTTCAGCCCCTGCCCCATCGCCACGCCCTAAACACAAATCCTCATCAACATCATCTTTTCTACTCACACGCAAATGGAAAACCGAACTAGAGGACCCTTGGATACGCCCGCACAAGTTATTCAGTTAGTAAGGCGCCCATACACCCACCAATGGCAGCATGCTCGATTCTTGGTTCTAGCTAAAAGCACTTTCATCCTAGGCGGCAAGAATGAGGCAAAACACCATCCCCGATGGCAACTCATCCAAGCCTTTTAGCAAATTAATTATCCACCACAAGTAACCATCATGTCCGAACATTCCACCACCATTCATAATAATGGAATTAAATCACCGGACAAAATATATCATCTGACTAAGCATGGCTAAGCATAGCTAAGCATATATAACAACAACTATATCTTTGTCTCCGGCCAACACATCATACCTAGGGTTTATAGGAGGGGAAACATGTGATGGTTCAGGGGATAAACATGCATTCATAGGATACTCTACACCTTGATCAAAAGAGACATTTGAATCGCATGCAATATTATGGTGGATAAAATAAGTTTGTAAACAATTGGATGCTAGATGCCAAGAAGGTTAGGTTATCTCTTGCCTTGCTGCCGGGGAGCGTAGTACTGCTCGTCGGGGTAGGTAGCGTTAACCTCCACTCCGGAATCTATCGACCCCAAAGAAAATACAAAGAGCACATAAATCACAAGAACCCAAGGTGCAATGCTCAATCACATGATGACATGTCAAGTTGATGCAACAACAACATCAGTTAGTTTATCTAACAATTTAAATGGAGTTCCAAATAAGTAGCGCAATTATTTGGACACAACTCCATATTTATCTTAGTGACCACGATACTTATAAATAATTGAATTATTAGAGAAGTGGCTCAATATGCATGAACATGACATGCCATGGGTAGGGTTTGTCCTTCTGATCATTTTGGTACTTTATTTGTAATTTTCGGATCACCGATAAATAAATAGCAATTAAATTAAATAATGGAATTTAATTCATTTAATCAAGTTATGAATAACATCAAATAAGAATTGTTGAACACGAGTTCATAAGTACATGGTTTGATAGCATTTGACATGTTGATCACTTTGATATGTTATTCATAATTTTTGGATAATTATTTAATAAGTTATGATTTTCCCAATTTGGTATTATTTATGCCAATTTAGGAATTCATAAATAAACAGCAAAATTATTTGTTCAAAAGGGCAAGGCAATGTTACCAATTAATAGGAGATGTTTTTCTGAGCAATTTGATATTTGATTTGTCAAATTTGGAGCATTTTTCAATTACTTATGAATTGTTTTTACATGTATTTCAGCTCCAAAAAGAAAAGGCAAAAAGCCAGAGAGGCCGGCCTCCAACCCGGCCAGGCCGGGCTCAAGGCCGGGGTGCAGCCCGAAGGGGTCGGCCTTGTGGCCGGCCCAGGCTGGCGTGAGGCCGGGCCAGTGCCCGAAGCGGCCGGCCTGTGGCCGGCCCAGACTGAGCCCAGGCCGGGGCAAAGGCCGGGCCCCTGCCCGAGCCAACCGGCCTCCTGGACGGCCAGGCTGGGGTCTAGGCCGGGGCGACTGGCGCGGCGGCACGGCGATGGCCGGCGTCGATCGGCGGCGCAAGAGGGAGAAGGGCGAGGGGAACACGCGCAAAAGAGGAAGATGCTCACCCTGAGCTGGTCGGTGGGGCCGGCGCGGCGAGGGGGAGGCGGAACTCGCCGGAAAAACGGCCGGCCGGAGCGAGGCCGAGGCGGGGAGGTCGGGGAAGCGGGCGTCGGTTCCGGGAGCCCCCGGCTCGATTCCTCGGCCTGGGAGGACGGGGAGGATGCGGCGGAGTGGGAGGTGGTGCCGGCTCGTGCCGAGGAAGCTCAGAAGGGCGGCGATTCGTCGTCGACGGCTACTTCTCCATGGTGGCCGCCCAGTTCGCTTCATCGCTCTCGATCCGGAAAAGCGGGGAAGGAACAGAAGGAGTGGTTGAGGGGAGCAGGTGGACAGCGTCGGGGAAGCTGTAGTCCACCAGGGGCCACGCCATGGTGCGGAGCACCTTGGCCAGCGCATGGCATGGCGCCAGTGGTTGCGGTCGCCACTGTGGAGGAGAGAGGGAAGAAAGATTTGTGAAAACCCCCTGGTCCAAATTTCTATAATTGCAAAAAGGTCCAGTCACACCTTATTGATTTTAATTGGGACCCTAAAACCTTTCTATAAATTCCAGAAAAATTCATGTAAGCTATAATTATCCTTGAAAACCTCCACAAAATTTGGTGGTCCAAAATAAAATGTTTTGGGCATCATTTGTTCATAAGGTTTAAGTTTGGTAATTTTTTATAAATTGCAAAAAGCATTTAATTGGAGCAATTAACCATTTCCAAAAAATAGTGAATTTAATCATGGAGGCTCTAACAATAACATTGAAGCACTCCATGATTTTAGTTTGAATTTTTGGAACATTTAACTTGGTTTCAAAAATAGGAAAGGAATTTAGCCAATTTGGATTCTCATATTTATTTCTCATTTGGCAATATTTAGAAAGTGAGAATTTGTTTCCAAAAGTAAACTTGGAACTTCCTAAACCATTTGCAAGTCCAAGAATGATTTGGTTTGCTAAGTTGAGCATTGCCATTGGTTTGGATGTTGGATAGTTTGCCTCCCCATTTCAATTTGTTTCCAATTGGATGTTTGAATTAGCAAATGCATGTGGATGCTATGATGCAAACAGGAAAACAAAAAGTGGAAAAATTCTTCGTATTTTTCATTACCAAGTTAGGGCTGTTACACTATTAAAAAGTGGAAAACAAAACGCGCGGGTGTTTCGCACCAAGGACGACGACGCAGCACGGCGGCCTCGTCCTCCGCCTGGTCGCTCGCCGGGAGGTTCCTCCTCTGGTCGCCATGGCCGAGCGAACCTTCGCCGCAGATGCGGACCTCGGTCGGGTCCGCCGCTGAGCCGCCGCCGGAGGAAGCCGCTGTCGAGGTCTCCGTTGTGGAGGAGCTCGCCATCATGGAGAAGGCACCGTTGTGGAGAAGCTCGCCGTTGTGGAGGAAGTCGCTGGCCGTCGTGGAGATGCTAGCCAGCCGTCCCCGGCCGCCGCCGTCGTTGGTGCTCGCCGGTGAGAGGAGGATGGAGGAGAAGGGAGAGAGGCTTGGAGAAGTGAAGGGATAAGAAAGAGGAGAAGGGAGAGGAGCAGAGAAGGAGATAGAGTTGAGGAGATGCCCCCCTCTCGACCAATAAGAGACGAGAACGGACAAGCACACGGATTGTGTGCTTGTTTAAGTCGTTGTGAGCCGTCGGATCGTGAAGCACACGGATTGTGCCCCCAGGTTACCCATGGCGCATATAATATGTGGTGCGCCATGGGTCTTTAACTACCCGTGGCGCACCACTCGTCCCATGCGCCACGGGTAAAAGATGCCCTTTATTTTTATTTTTTTGCCTAGAAATCTTAAACATCAAAAAACTATGTGTTCCCTTTCGAATTTTGGGATTCTGTAGGCCGAAAAAAACTCAAAAGGCCATAGGCCATTTGATTTAGATGTAACTTTTCTTCTAGTTTTTTTAAGGTATTAAACGTCGAAATCCGAGTTCGTATGCAAAAGTTATCGCCGTTTTACTCTTCCATAATGTTTTTTTGCAAAATACGTCGAAATTCATATTTCATATTTTTCTAACAACTAGGTTACGTAACATAACCACATCTAAAAGGATTTTATTTTTTGAATTTTTTAACATTTTCTTTTAGCTTTTCTAAAACCGAAAAGGCGATCACCGGGGGGGGGGGGGGGGGGGGTGGTGCATGGGAGCACAAAGCAGTAAACTTACCCGTGGCGCACCACTATTTCGGTGCACCACGGGTAAGAGGTTACCCATGGCGCACCACTATTTTGGTGCACCGCGGCTATGTGGGGTCAAAATTTGGCCCCGAGACCATTATTTTGGTGGCGCATTGGAATAAGGTGTGCCATGGCTATACTCTTACCCGTGGCGCACAAGTGTTGGGTGCGCCACGGCTAAGGAGGGTGCCCCTCCGTCAGCCCAGCCTGCACTTTGCCGTGGCGCACCACTATTTTGGTGCGCCACGGGTAATGTCCTACGCGTGGCGCATCTGTGTCTGGTGCGTCACGGCTATATACTCGTGGCGCACCAAAATGGTGGTGCGCCACGGCTAAGTATTCCACCTATAAGCCTTTTCCTACTAGTGATGCCAACGAAGTGGAAGTCCGGCACCGCCATATCAGAGCTTGCGTCTGATGGCCCTTGATGTAGTTACCTGCATCAAAAGAATATGGGTTAGGTTGAGACTCCAAGGGCAGAGTGTATAGTATAGGAAAGACAGTTTTCCCCACGAGGGGTGACTCGAGGGTTTAATATCGAACTCTCGGGAATCAGTAGTGAAAGATTTATCTTCTTATCCTTCTCTTGAGAACCTACAAACAAAGTAAATTGTTTTGTGCCCTCAACCTCACCAAGTGGTTGTCAAGCACGAGGTGTGAGAATGATATCAAAATAAAACAAATGCAAACAAGAAATAAATATGCAATGATGATAAATAAATATGCAAAGATGGTGGAAACAATGATGGATGATATTTTTGGGTTTTATATTGTGAATGCAAGATATAAAAGTATTTTTGTATTTTCAGATTTTTAAATGGCAGAAAATGGAAAATGCTTATAAGTTGTTGGAAAGGTGTTTCTTATAATTAAAAATGGACCGGGATTCATGGTTTCACAAATACACTCTCTCTTTAATAAAGTGCTAGACAATGGAACACTAGAATCAACATATGAGATTGCAACATAAATGATTCATGACAAGTTACTAATTATATGGGCATCACGTCCTAACATAGAGATCTTTTGTTTATTAATCTCTCTTACACTCCACCAAGATGTGAATTAAATCTTAGCACCTCAGTAATTAAGATAAATCAGATCATAGCTTTAAGTCTTATGACATGAAATTAAAATAAGAACATGCTAGATCTAGTCATGGAGAAGTGGCAATGGTCACACCCACACCTCCGGTGGCATGGTATTTTTCTTTATCCCTAG
>QRDG01000360.1:387713-441946 GCA_012064385.1 Puccinellia tenuiflora
CAGAATCTAATTTCCAACCCATCACGAATAGCGAATTTTCCAAAGCGGAAGAAATATTTCTTCGTTGCCATGAGTCCGGCCCAAAAGTGTGAATCACCTGGTTTCCATACCACTTGTGACAATGCTTTTGAACCGACGTATTTGCGTCGTATAAGTGTTGCCAAGTCCCTTCTTCCGACAGAAGCTTATAAAGCCATTTCCCTAGAAGGGACGAATTTTTAACCTGTAGACATGGATGCCAAGTCCACCTTGATCTTTAGGTCGGCAAACCACGTCCCACCGTGCCAGTCTGTATTTCTTTTTCTCGCTATCCCCATTGCCAAAGAACCTTGAACGAAAATAGTCTATTTCTTCAAACTCCTGTAGGCAGCTGGAAAAAAGATATCATATACAGCACCATATACTAAGTACTGAATTTATGAGTACCAATCTCCCAACTAAGGATAGCAATTTGCCTCTCCAACTGGCCAATCTTGCTTCGAACCGCTCCTCAACATGCTTCCATTCAGCATTAGTCAGTCTCCTATAATGAATAGGTATACCAAGGTACCTAATCGGAAACTGACCTTGTTCACAGCCAAATAATTCAGCATATTGAATCGCAAATCCTGGGCTTCGCCAAACAAAACAACTCACTGTTATGGAAATAATTTTTAACCCTGATAACTGCTCGAACGCTGATAAATCAACTTCATGTTCATAGCTTTATCCAGGTCATGAGCTTTCCGCCTGTTTAATTAGGACAACAAGTTTGATGCGTCTCAAGTGATGGAGGGGCGAGGACTCCGTCACGACTTCGGCTCGTCGCAACCTTTTCGAAAAAGAGAGAGATTGTGCTAACTACGCGTGCCACGCGGTGAGATTGTGCTAATGTTTATTAATAGATGGATGAAACCTTTTCAGAAAGAGAGAGAAAACACGGGAGAAGAAAATACTAGTACTAGTAGTATTTATCAACGGTTCTCAAGTGGGCCTGTTATTTTTGCATTGTAGCGCATCTGAAACGTTCTTGTGATATAGTGTGCAACCCTTGGGGCCAAGAGCCCAACACATGTAGACGTTGTCATTTCGGGCCCATCCCCTATAATCTCATCCCAAAAGCACAACAGCCAACTCTAAAAAAAAAGCACAACAGCCGAAGAAGAACCGAGGCTGAGATCTCCGCTAAGAAAAAACGGGGCTGAGATCAGCTTACGCTAATTAGCTGCGATCATCATCCGAAAAGGATGGTTATTACCGAATCTAAAACCAGGATCCGGAGACGTGGCACCCGCATGGTACAAATTACGGCCTAATCCCACCCGAAAACGATATTAACGCCCAAAGCAGACAGCTTTTTCGATCGCTAGGGTAGGGCGCATTACTGTCAGTCAGGGCATGTACAATGGTAGAGAAGGCGGGTCATCTCTTACCCCTCCAAGTCATCAGAGAGGACAATTAATATCGGTCGTACAATGCGCTATCTCTTATCGTTATATTTAGCAATTAATGAGAATTAATTAAAATTTAGTGTGAAATTATGTTAATAAGGCAAGACATATGGTACAATGGAGAAAATAGTCTTCTCTTAATATTTAAAAGATCATCTTTTAGCTAAGAGAAGACAACACTCTTTTTCTTCATTCTCTCTCGCCAGCTAATCAAAAATCTGTCACTCAGCAGTCGATTAATAACCTGGAAAGGGTGCGTGTGGTCTGCCCACGTACGCTTTGGTCAGCACTGCTGATTAAACAAGGACGTACGCGCAGGGGCGTACCCACGTTATGGCTTGGGGTGCACAGGACACCGGGTCCCAAGTGAATTTCTTTGATGTGATGCATGTATAGACAGTGTGTGACACCCCCTATTTGCAGTAAAAATTATGTGTGTCTCACTTGAGGACACCGGGAAGTTTTTGTGCTAGGTCCGCCCCTGCGTACGCGATCGACCAATCATGTCCCGGATCGATCCAATCGTTGATCGATCGCTCGTACGTACTACTGCTACCTCGTCCACCAAATTAATTGGTCAATAACCACCCACCGCGTAATCAAGGAGTAAGAGCATTGTACCATAAACTGCTTTACTCTGCTGCACTTAGGTCTGCACGATAGAGGGGGTTATAGTACGTGTGTACGTGTCGTCCATCCTCAAAGAATAATGAGGAGTTCAGGAGGGAGAAAACGGGGCCACGTACGGGGATCATTCGACGAATACGAACTTGAAGTTTTGGTTTAGTTAGGCCATCTCGACCGGCAGTCCAAACACCACGAAATGTCTAATGGGGTTTCCGACCCAAAAAAAAAAAAAATATCGGGCCTAGCGAACACCTACCATCTGTCGGGTATGATCATAAAATGACCGGCATCTCGAGGCCAACCCTAAACTTGGGGGCCCTGCTCAGGGGTGTCAGACAACATGCGCCGCATACAGCCTCAGATATGCGGGTTTGGCTTGTCAGTCACACATCCGCCATGCTCGTTTTCGTCTTCCCAGTAGTGCCACCGCCTCCCGTCTGCGCCACCGCTTCCCACATTCGTTTTCCGACACTTCCCGTTCATTTCCCGCCCAACCCTCCGGCTATAAAATGGCTAGCCGTCCCGCCGAGTCAAACCGTGCTCACCACTCCGCCCAATTCTCGTTGTCTCCAAAATGCCTCGCTGTACTAGTCACCTCGTGGTCTACCCTCACGTAGGTTGCGCGTGCGCGTTTGTTGGCGAACCCAACTCCTCTTCCGCTGCCCGACCCAATTTCTCCACACCTGTCGGGCCACTACGAGGAGGAGGAGGTGGCGCACATCTGCCATGTTAGTTCGCGTCTTCCCAAGCAGTGTCTGGCCGATGCGGCCATAAGTACGACTCCCCCATGCATCGTTGGTATTTACTCCGCCACTTTCCACACACTCACTTGTCACTTCCTGCCCACGTCACCGCTTCCCACTTTCATTTTCCGCCACCTCCCATCCGTCTCCCGCCCAACTCTCCGGCTATAAAATGGCTAGCTATGCCGTCTAGTCAAACCACACTCACCTCTCCGCCCAATCCTCGTTGTCTCCAAAATGCCTCGCTGCCTAGTCACCTCGTGGTTTACCCTCACGTAGGCCGTCCATACGCGTTTTCCGGCGGACCCAACTCCTCCAGCCTGAGCCAATTCCTCCACACCCACCGAGCCACTAGGAGGAGGTCGATGTGGCGACGCTCAATGTGGGCGGAGCAGGTGGCCTTGTACTCCTCTGATGACATTGCGCGTCGGGAGGAGGAGAAACACAAGGCTGAGGGAGATGGCATGGGTCCTGCCGAGCGACCATATCTTCTAGGTCGCCATCCCGTTGTCCCTCCAGATGAGGAGGTTGGGCGCCATCTCATCTCATGGAGGCCAACCGGCAGGCCCAAAGGGAGCTGCTCACCCGGATGGAGGCCTCTGCTGCAGCTCATGAAGTTGCCTCCTTTGACACGACGGCAACTCAACGCAAACATGTGACAGATCCTTTCAGCCAGGCCGAAGAAGCTACGAAGCCGAAGAGGAGGAGCTGGGAGGAGGTGGGGCGGAGGCAGAGGTGTGGTGGCTCAGCACCTGCGGTGGTGGGTGCGGATCGCCAGGATTGGCGCGTGCGTGCGCGCACCGCATAGGCGGAGAGGCAACAGATGGCGGTCCAAATCAGGGTGGAGAGGCGCGGGCTCGCATAGCTGGAGGCGAACGGCGGCGAAGTGGACACCTCTCACACCGGCGAACGACGAAGAATCTGACCGAGCGAGGCACCTCCTCCCAGTATCTAGATTATATTTAGTTTAATTTTTGATGTAATATATCAAGTTTCTATGAAATAAAGTGCTTAGTTTAAAATTACAAATGCTCCTACTTTCCAAATTTTGTTCGGGAGATAGGGGTACCATCCCATTGAAGTGGGACATGTGTTCGGCATCCGCTAAAACGAAAACATTTTAGGGGTTACCGGACATATTTTCAGGAATACCGATGGAGATGCTCTTGCATTCTCTTTATGCGTCCTTGTCACAAATTAATCATGCCATTCTTTACCCTTTCTCTTACTTGACGATGATTGATAATACTACCAAACACCAGATTCCAGGACTGAAGTTAGCTAGCCCACATACCACACCGGCCAGTGCCTTCTCTTTACGTTCGCCAATGGCCAAACCAGACACCCTCGACCCTACCCGTGAACGGGCGCGTGCATGCATGCATACACGACATGGCGCCCATCCTCCCCTCCCGCGTTACAAGATGAGCGGGGCAGCCGTATGCTCGAACGTGCCGAGACCGGCGGCCGCGGCGTAGAGCTGGCCGAGCGCGACCGCCTGGCGATCGGCCACCTCGAGACGGCGGCTCAGGCGGCGGCCTCGGCGAGGAGCTCGGCGTTGGCGAGCCGTACGAGCGCCACGCGGCCCCGTGCGGCGTTCGCGCGCGCCGCGAGCTCGTCGCGGTCACCGCGCAGGCGCGCGGCGAGGGCGTGGAGGTCGTCGACGTGGGTCTGCTTGCGCGCGCGCGAGCGGCGCGCCGACTCCCGGTTCGAGATCTTCCGCTTCAGCCTCCGCTCGCCGATGTCGTCGTCCGTCGCCGGCGAGCCCGCCGCCGCCGCCGGATCTTCCGTTGGTATGATAGCTGGTGGTTGTACTGCTTCGGTGTTCGTTCCGAACCCGTCATTCTGTGGCGCGAAGGTTTGAAGCGCAGTGGTACAACCCGGGAACGACATGGGTGTGGTGGGATGGTGAACGAGTGTTTAGGAAGGACAAGGGGGAAAAGGAGGGGAGAAATGAAGAGCCTGGGTATTTATAGAGGGTTTACGAGGGTATCTTTGATTTTATTAAATCTTATATATTATGGGTCCGTCTTGTAGTGATCGTGACCTGTCTACTTTTAGTGATGCGTATTTAGTTAAGATTTCTTCAATAATGCCCAGGCATATGCTAGAAGCCTACAAACCGTCCAAATACATTAATGTTGCATCATCGTATTAGAGAATTTTGAAGATAAACTTTTGAACTACTCCTACGCATGGAGTAGTACCAAATGTGTTGGGTAGTGCAGATAATCATAAGTGCTTGTACAGTAGCATTTTTTTTCTCTTTCTTCTAGAAACACCTCTTCCATCAGTATTCCTGAGAAAATGCCACATAATTTACTATATATAGCATGCATCCATGCATGGATTGTCAATCCGAGCATGCAGATGCTTATGAACGGTAAACCCAGCTCTATGTTGAGTCAAAGACTTAAAGTCAATCGAAGAGAGGATGGTTAATTAGGCTAGCTAGGCTCCTTTTTGTGTCGACAAGTAAGCTTAGCTACCATGCACACACTGACACTGTTATAGCTGTCGACAAGGCTGAGGAACCGAAGAAGCAGGTACGTACAGTACATCCCATGGTGGCATTGGCACCACATCGACCGGTGAAGTTTCTGTGTGATTTTGATGGAATATGACCCCCGCCCAAGCAGCAAAGACTGAGCTTAATCACGAAGTAACGGCAGAGATATTTATGCCCCGTCTCCAACCAGATCTAATGGTTTCCATCAGTATGGTAAAGCAGCAGATTCGGCCCCGGCCGGGCCGGACAGTTAAAAGATCAAATGATTCTAAATTGCAACTGATCATCAGTGCATGGATGGATGCAGCGCTTTGGTTGTTAATTGCTCGCGAAAGCCAGAGCAGATCAAAGGTTTCAGCACCAGCTGATCTGATCTCCGCCCCGCCGCAAGGATCGGATGTGACCGGTAGTCGGCCGGCGTAAGGCCGTACGTGGAGGTGGGGCATGGCGCTCTGCTCCTGGACTGGACGTCGGCCGTGCGTCGGGTCGGCCGATCGAACGCCCAACTGGTGTGGCGCTGCAGGATCAAGTGCAAGATCTTAGTGGTAGATCTAGAGGTTCCCGTTAGTGCCATGACACGCCCTCCAGAAATTCAAAACTATTTGTATCATTTACACTAGTGGAAAAACAAGCTGTAGTACCGGTTCCAGAGAGCCTATAGTACCGGTTAGGCAACCGGTACTAATTAATCGGTACTAAAGGCCCCAACCTTTAGTACCGGTCTAGTCTGGAACCGGTACTACAGAGGCCTCCACGTGGGCTGGCCGGGAGCCTCAGGGCTGGAGACCTTTGGTACCGGTTCGTAACAGGAACCGGTACCAAAGGGTTGGGACCGTAAGCCTGCATTCTCTGCCGCGGCAGAGAATTGTGCATTTCTCTGCCGCGGCAGAAACGCAGAGAATCCACGGTTTAGGGTCTGTATTTGGACCGTTCGTTGTACCAGTATCGCTTCGATGCGCCAGAAACGCGTTTGGAATATATAAGATATCTACATGAAGATCAATTTGATGCATATCAACTTGGTGCATATATATAACAAAAGTAATTAATTACATAAGATCGCAAATTAAGTAGTACTCTCCGAGACATACAATATATTACATGTTCCTAGCTCACTATTACATTGAGGCATACTATATTGAAACAAGGTGGTACTCTCCGGAAGGAGGTATGACTTCCCGAATGAAAAATCCCGCCAATTCCTCGCTAATTGCTTGGAAGCGGAGCTTTCGGGGGAGCTTCTCCCGCTTTCTTGCCAACTGCAAATGAATGAGATCGAAATGAATACATTGAGTCATGTGTATATGTATATATGTATCAAATCATAATAAAACAATTATGACTGAAACTCAGCAGAACTGATGGTAACAAAATAAATTTGTGAATATTGTTTACGTACCTCTTTATTGAATTTACTATTCGCTCTCTCGTTGACAATCTTGTGAATGTTCTCACAAACATAGTAACCACATAGATTAGTCCCCTTTGGTTGTTGCTCGCATTTCTGTATAAGAATATAATTCAATCAAACAATAATCAAGTATGATAAATGTGTGTGGACGTAGCTAGGTATATAGTAGTACTTACTCTCGGACGCCATATCAGCTTCGGTTTCCATCCACCTTCCGGATCTTCCGCGATGAACGTTTCCCATACGCTGCCCGACAAAGAAAATCAATAAAAGAGTTGACATCATCAAATTAACGATGAAGCCGATAAGAATTAATTAAAATTACCTTTTGAGCATATCAAAACAGTGCTTGTACTTTAGAGGCTTTGTGGTTAGTGAGTCATAAACTAGAACTTCTCCATCGTGCATTTTAATGACGATAAGAATATAGTGGAAGCTGCGCACGTTTAAATATGCAGTGTCATAGATATAACTCATTACTTAAAATTTTAACATCTGGCCAAAGTATTCAAATAATGACGATAAAGAAGACAGTAACACTCACTCGAACAAGTAAGGCCAAAGTATTTGTTTTTTGTCACGTTGTCGCTTCAAAAACCTTAGCAAAGTCGCCGGTGTATCCTTGTTATGCAGGGGATCCGTTATGGTTACTTGATGCATTGTCTCCGCGTCAATGAACCCAATGTCGTTGATATCATCCCTTTTGCATTCGAGCATCTTCAATCTGCATAATTATAGCGCACAAAAGATTAAATTGAGGACAATTGCAGAAAATGAACGAACTGAGCTTAAGACTTCTCAAATTACATAAATAAATCACTTACAGACAATAGCAACTGAGCAACGATTTGTCGATGGCCAGGAGATTGTATAACTGAAAAAGTTCCTTGAAGTCAACGGACACAGCGTATTCTTGGAAGTAGTGCTCCTCCTTAACTCTCACCATGATAGAATCGAACCCGTCCTTTGCACTATTCAAGTACCAGCTATGCAGTTGGCGCATTCTTGTTGGTAGGGCGCGGACATTCTCGACCAAATTATTCCCTTGAACAAATTCATATGCTACTTCAAGTAAGGCGTCATCGGTACCGGTTGTTTGTTGTTGACGACTTTGAATGGCCTTCTCGTCAAACACCTTGAGAGGGGGGACCGATTGAACGGGTTGTTCTCCAAGCTGGGGAACTTGTTTCCTTTTATTTGACTCGACCACCTGTTTCCCTTTTTCCACTTGGATCACCGGTTCCCCTTTTTGCACCCTGACCATCTCGTCATATGACCTTTCAATAGAACGCGTATAGTCTGATGACACCTGGTTCAGGGTCATATAGATTTTCCACGGTACGCACGACTTTCACCGGGTCTAGCGTCTTCACAAAAGGTATCTCTGGCACTTTCTTAGCAAAATGGGCATCCACCTGGGCTTGAACGATGGCCTTGTTTTCCTCTTCAGATCTTTCCCAAGGTAACTTCTCAAGAGGCGGCCGTGTTCTCTCCAATCTAGGCATCTTCCTAGGCGGCGTACCGTTCCGCTTAACGGGCGCTCTCTTACGCGGAGGTAACCGAGGTGGTGGACTCGCGCTGGGCCCCCCTCCGGTAGGTGTGGACTTTGTTGCTCATGTGGACTGCTACCACGAGGAGTCGATGGCCCTTGCTGCTCATGTGGACTGCTACCACGAGGAGTCGATGGCCCTTCCTGCTCATGTGGACTGCCAGCAGGAGTAGTCGATGGCCCTTGCGGCTCATGTGGACTTTGTTGCACATGTGGACTTCTACCACGAGGAGTCGGTGGCCTTGGCACGGGGCCTGAAAAGACGATGTATTGTTTTTTCCAGAGGGCGAAACCGCGCTTGACATCACCCAGTGTCTTCTCCTCGTCACCTCCAGGATGATCAAGATCCATTGTTTCATAAGTAGGCACAATGTCATCCACCCCGACAAGAGCACAGTCAGCTGGAATGGGCTAATGATGGTGCGTTGCTCCATCTTGTTGTGGGTAAACATAGCCGAACCGCCACCTTAACGGACATGTTCCTTATTGGCACATGTAGCTCGCACTCTGTCTTCTCCGTGACATAATCCACGGGGTAGCTTGCTCCACATCCTTCAAGATGCGAGGAACCCACGCTGCTTTTCGGCTGAGATGGGGCGGCATCGGCTTGAGGATCTTCTATAAGAAGCTGCTGATCAGGTGCCCTCTGCCGACTAGTTGAGTCTGTTAGATTCTGCTCCAGCTGCTGCACCCTAAGTTCCAATGTCGATAATCGGTCAGCGCACTTCTTCTTCGTTCTCGAACGGCTTCTATAACTGTCTGCGCACTCCGGCCACGCATCCTTCATGGTGAGACCTGGGAGGGTTCGTACTCGTCCAACGTGTTCTGGATTCCCAGAGCTAGTGTCAACTCGTCATTCTCTCTATCGGGAATGTACACTCCCTTTCTAACCTTATCTACTGCATCTTCAAGCTCCTTGGCGATTTTTTCAATTTTCGTCTTCCATTTACCCTTTGCAACGATTCGCCCTGTCTTTGGGTCCAACCCTGCCCCATGCGCGTACAACCAGAACTTGGACCGCTCGGGCCAATCGTATGTCTGTGGCATGACCCCGTTTTTCAGCAGTTCAGCTTCATATGCTTTCCACTTAGGAATGGCACTCTTGTAGCCACCTGACCCCAATTTATGAAAATATTGCTTCTTCTTAGCATTTTCTACATTTATGGCTGATCGGGCCTTATACTCTGACGAGCTCCTATACGCCTTAAATGCGGGCCAGAGGGCTTTTAGCTTCTCAAATCTTCCAGTGAATTCTGGACCTTCAGGTCCATAGTTGTCCCATAATTTTTTCTTCCAGGTCTGGAATTGTACGGCCATCTTCTTAAAAGTCCATTCCTTGAGCTTCTTCGTCTGGCCTTCCGTGAAGCCTACCGGTAGGTTGAAGTATGGCAGCAGACTCCCCCAAAGTACCTCTTTTGTAGCGTCGCTGACGTAACTAGCTTCATCGCCAACCCCCGCCTTCTTCGGCTTATGCCAATCTGGAATGGTGATCGGTACAATGTCCCTAACAAGAACTCCAGCTTGACTTATAAATTTTTTGACGTTCTCTGCTGGTTCCACCGGTTCGCCACTAGCCTTAAATGCGGTGAGGGATAATTTAGCCTCGCCCGATAGAGGTTTCGTCGGGCCTCGAGGACCTTGCTTTTTAGCAGATTTGCTCGATGATCCAGAAGGCTAAAATAAAAAAGGTTCGTTAATAAGTGCAATACAAATAATCAATGCATCTACTGATATAGCATTGCCATAATATACACCTTGCCGGAGTTTGTTAAGGGCACTTCGTCGGCCCTTCTTTCTTCAGACTCAAGTCCTTCACCGGAGTCGTTCAGAAATTGTGTGGTTAAGTCTTCGCCATCATCATCCTCATATGGTCGGGCATTATTATATATCACTTGTTGCACCAAATCTTCTTCCTCCTCATTTCGGATGAAGGGGGGGGAGTCCGGATCCATAGCTCAATGTCACTACAAAATTTTAAATAGCAAATTCACTTGGCAAATTTGAAATAGAAAATTTTAAATAGCAATTCACTACAAAATTCTAACACTAATATTTTAATACTAATAATTCTAATACTAATATTCTAATACTAATAGTCTAATACTAATATTCTATTCTAAAAATTCTAATAATTCTAAGTACTAAAAAAACTAATATCTAAGTACTTAAAAATTCTAAGTACTAAAAAAAACTAATATCTAAGTACTTAAAAATTCTAATAATTCTAAGTACTAAAAAAACTAATATCTAAGTACTTAAAAATTCTAATAATTCTAAGTACTTAAAAATTCTAATAATTCTAAGTACTTAAAAATTCTAATAATTCTAATACTAATTTTCTAGTGTTTCTATTTACTTAAATTTATATATAACAATATTGAGACATTTGTAAATAAGTAAAAATAACAATAACCAGTAAGAAAAAAAACAAAAAAAAACTAGTACCTGCGGGAGGCGGAGACGGCCGGAGGCGGAGGCGGAGGCGCGTGGTGGAGGCGAGGTGGTGGAGGCGGAGGCGCGTGGTGGAGGCGGAGGCGCGTGGTGGAGCAGGGGCAGGGGCCGGCGGCGCACGGAGGTGGAGGGGCAGGGGCCGGCGGCGCACGGAGGTGGAGGCGTTCGGGGCCGGCGCGCGGCGCACCGAGGTGGAGGCGCAGGGGCGTGCAGGCGGTGGCGCAGGGCGTGCAGCGGCTGCGCAGGCGGCGGCGCAGGGCGCGAGGGAGCGATTCCCGGCGGCGGCAGCCTGATGGCGTCTCGTCGGCGATCAGGAGCCCGGAGGCGCGTCGGTTCGTCTGCGGTGGATTTGGCCAAGAATGGCCAAGTCCCGCGCTCTTGGAGCCTTGTTTTTGACCTTTGGTACCGGTTTGTGCCACCAACCGGTACCAAAGGTGCTTTGGTACCGGTTGTAGCTACCAACCGGTACCACAGATCCACCAAATATTGCGCGCGAACCGCTGGACCTTTGGTACCGGTTTTTCTCACTAACCGGTACCAAAGGGTTTTTTCTCTCTTTTTCTTTTCCTGTTTTATTAAAACAACTATAACTTTTGAAAGAAAAGTCCAAATGACATGAAACCAATTTCTAAAATTTTGTAAAATTAAAAGCTATCAACTAATAATAATTTTGTGATGTTTTGTAACATTTTCAAATTTTTAAATTTCAAAATGGAATTAAATATTTCTAGAAACTATAATTAAGTCTAGAAATTTGTCCCATTTCCAGCAGAATCGGCAGAAATTTGTGATTTTTAAAAGAGGTGGATGGAAATCTTTTCTTTGAAAACAAATTGATTATTTGTGCATATAACATGTTCTAGCATATTAAAAAAATGAATCACCCAAGTTTTGCAACATATTTCTGGTAGGTCCTTCACAAAAAAAACCATTTCTGACACTCGAAAAATGGAAAATGGTTTTTTTATTCAATAAAAAAAACTTCTTTCGTCAACATTGTCCGTGCTTCCAAGATGCATGTTTGTGTGGAATATGGACCCATTCAAACAAACTATGCCATGTATTTGGCCATAACACCCGTTATTTCGACAGAAACCCTAGAATGTTAGGAGGAGATAGCTCTTTGTTGTGAACAAGTTTTCAACAGAACTGTCGTACTGCCTAGGACATATTCCAAGTTCCTGAGCTGCGGGGTGCTGAGCCTCTGGCGCTGCGCATCCAAAGAGAAGGAACCCTCACAGGGTCATAGCTCACGTGAGAAGGAACCCTCTGAAGAAACGACCACCTACTGTCATACTGCCTATCCAATAGATACATGTAGCGACGGACGTGCTCATCCTCCTCCCTGATACGACGACGTACCACCTCCTCGGGGCCGGCTCCCTTTGCACCGAGTGTGGCCCACGCGACTGCCACCACAGAAGATCCGGGTCGACGACGTCACCCGGATTCCTCACCAAGCTGCGCGTCCCGGAAGGTAGCACCTCCCAGTGCCAGCCCGGTGGAGCCCAGTCCCGCACATCGCCCCTCTGGTCCAACATGGACATCGTCGCCGAGTGATGAGGTTGCAGATATGAGTTTAGATGTGATATGGCAATGGAGGCCAAGCCTACATATATATATAGAGTGATCAGGGCCTTTAGTACCGGTTCGTGTTACCAACCGGGACTAAAGAAGCACACGGATCGTGTGTTTCTTTCAAGCGCTTGTGAGCCGTTGGATCAGGGGTGTGTTTCTTTAGAGTGCTTGTGAGCCGTTGGATCAGAAGCACACGGATCATGTGTTTTCTTCGAGCGCTTGTGAGCTGTTGGATCAGTGCCTTTAGTACCGGTTCGTGTTACCAACCGGGACTAAAGAAGCACACGGATCGTGTGTTTCTTTCAAGCGCTTGTGAGCCGTTGGATCAGGAGTGTGTTTCTTTAGAGCGCTTGTGAGCCGTTGGATCAGAAGCACACGAATCGTGTGTTTCCTTCGAGCGTTTGTGAGCTGTTGGATCAGTGCCTTTAGTACCGGTTGTGTTACCAACCGGGACTAAAGAAGCACACGGATCGTGTGTTTCTTTCAAGCACTTGTGAGCCGTTGGATCAGGGGTGTGTTTCTTTACAGCGCTTGTGAGCCGTTGGATCAGGGGTGTGTTTCTCTAATCGCCTATAAATAGCGACGTCCCTGCTGCGAAATGGCACACAACGAGCGTCTACCTTTGCCACCGAACCCAATGGTTGGATTTAGCCTACCCGCTGGCATGTTCCCTAACACAAGCCCTCGGATAGGTTGAATCCAACCACTGGATTAGGGTGACACAATGATGAATTGCCGAGGAAGTGGGAGTGGCTGCAAGGCTCTTTGATGATCTACAACATTCCCAACACTTTTTGGGACGGTCGTTAGATCATCAAAGAAGTCTTGCGGCTGCTTGGATCGAAGGTCGATTTGCTGCTCACTTCAGTTCATCGACCGAATACAAATCATTCGGATTCCCGTCATACAGCCCAATGGTGCATTTGATATGCAGGCACTCACGAGCCACCGTTGGGCTGTATGACGGGGAAACCGTGTGCATTTGATAAAAGGTTTAATACATTGTCCGTGCTTCCAAGATGCATGTTTGTGTGGAATATGGACCCATTCAAACAAACTATGCCAAGTTTATTATTACACATCACCAACACATCCCTATCTAGTATTCTGAGTTTTCTTCGTGTGTTTCCCTTTCTTCTGATTGCGACGCAACCATGGACAATCTTCGTTATTTAACACGATGCTTGGGTCAGTTTTCACCTTGAAGGGTGCAATATAATCAAACTTATTATAATCTTCTGACATGTCTGTCTTGTCCTCCACTCCCACGATGTTTCTTTTTCCTGAAAGAACTATGTGGCGCTTTGGCTCATCATATGCTGTGTCCTCTTGCCTTTTTTTTCTTTTTTTCGGTTTGGTAGACATGTCCTTCACATAGAAAACCTGGGCCACTTCACTGGCAAGCACGAATGGTTCGGTCTCGTATGCTAGATTCTTGAGATCCACTGTAGTCATTCCGTACTGTGGGTCTACCTGCACCCCGTCTTTCAGGTTGAACCATTTGCACCGGAACAAAGGGATCTTGAAAGTAGGTCCATAGTCAAGTTCCCATATCTCCTCTATGTACCCATAATATGTGACCTTCTTCCCATTGTCGTCTGCTGCATCAAAGCGGACACCACTGTTTTGGTTGGTGCTCTTTTGATCTTGGGCGATCGTGTAAAATATATTCCCATTTATCTCGTACCCTTGAAAAGTCGATATACAAAAGATGGTTGCTTGGCCAACAAGTATATTTGTTCTTCAATAGTGGTGTCATTAATGAGATGTGTTTGCAACCAACCGCCGAAAGTCGTCTGGTGTTCTCCATCAATCCAATCTTCACCTTGCTCCGGATATTTTGAGCGTAAAATATCCTTGTGTTCCAATATATACGGAGCCACCATGCTGGAATTACGTAGGACTGTGTAGTGTGCTTTAGTGAAAGAATGTCCGTCCATATTTATTTTTGCTCTCTTTCCTAGCGTGCCTTTTCCACGCAGTCTCCCCTCATAGCGTGATTCAGGAACACCGATCGGCTTAAGGTCAGGAATAAAGTCAACACAAAACTCAATGACCTCCTCTGTTCCATAGCCCTTGGAGATGCTTCCTTCTGGCCTAGCACGGTTATGAACGTATTTCTTCAAGACTCCCATGAATCTCTCAAAGGGGAACATGTTGTGTAGAAATACAGGACCGAGAACGTGAATCTCTTCGACTAGGTGAACTATGAGGTGCGTCATAATATTGAAGAAGGATGGTGGAAACACCAACTCGAAGCTGACAAGACATTGCACCACATCCTTCTGTAAATTTGATAGAGTTAGTGGATTGATCACCTTCTGAGAAATTGCATTGAGGAATGCACATAGCTTCACAATGGGTACTCGAACATTTTCTGGCAGAAGCCCCCTCAATGCAATCGGAAGTAATTGTGTCATAATGACGTGGCAGTCATGAGACTTTAGGTTTTGAAACTTTTTCTCTGTCATGTTTATTATTCCCTTTATATTCGACGAGAAGCCAGACGGGACCTTGATGCTGCTCAGGACTTCAAAAAAGATCTCCTTCTCTTCTTTTGTAAGAGCGTAACTGGCAATACCTTGATACTTCTCTGGATTCAGGTTGTCTCGTTCGTGCATACGTTGCTGGTCCTGCCGTGCATCCGGTGTATCTTTTGTCTTCCCGTACACGCCCAAGCAGTTTAGCAGGTTCACGCAAAGATTTTTCGTCACGTGCATCACGTCGATTGAAGAGTGAACCTCTAGGATTTTCCAATAGGGTAGCTCCCAAAATATAGACAACTTCTTCCACATGGGTACGTGTCCGGCACTGTTATTCGGAACAGATTGTCCGCCAGGACCCTTTCCAAAGATCACTTTTAAATCCTTCACCATATCATATATAACATCCCAGTAGGGCGGGTAGGCTTCGTCCGGCTATCTGCCTCACCTCTGAAATGCTTGCCTCCTCCCATTCTTACGACATGTTGTTTTGGAAGAAATCGACGATACCCCAAGTACACATTCTTGTTTCCCAAATATATACTGTCAGTCTCACCTAAACAGTGTGTGCATGCATTGTATCCCTTGTTTGATTGTCCTGAAATGTTACTAAGAGCAGGCCAATCATTGATGGTTACGAACAACAACCCTCGTAGGTTAAATTCCTTTTGTTCGTGCTCATCCCACACAGGTACACCTTCTTCATCCCACAACTGTAAAAGTTCTTCAACTAATGGCCTCAGGTACACATCAATGTCGTTGCCGGGTTGCCTCGGGCCTTGGATGAGCACTGGCATCATAATGAACTTCCGCTTCATGCACAACCAAGGAGGAAGGTTATAGATACATAGAGTCACTGGCCAGGTGCTATGACTGGAGCTCTGCTCTCCAAAAGGATTAAAGCCATCTGTACTTAGACCAAATCTTAAGTTCCTCGCGTCATCTGCAAATGTCTTGAACTCTTTGTCGATTTTTCTCCACTGCGACCCGTCAGCGGGGTGTCTCAGCATCACGTCTTTCTTACGGTCTTCTTTGTGCCATCGCAACAACTTGGCATGCTCTTTGTTTTGAAACAAACATTTCAACCGTGGTATTATAGGAGCATACCACATCACCTTGACATGAACCCTCTTCCTGGGGCGCGGCTCGCCCTCAACATCACCAGGGTCATCTCGCCTGATCTTATACCGCAGTGCACCGCATACCGGGCATGCATTCAAATTCTCGTACTTCTCACCGCGGTAGAGGATGCAGTCATTGATGCATGCATGTATTTTCTGCACCTCTAATCCTAGAGGGCAGACAACCTTCTTTGCTTCGTACGTACTAGAGGGTAATACATTCTCCCCTGGAAGCATCTTCTTTATTATTTTCAGCAACTTTTCAAAACCCTTGTCAGAAGTACCATTCTCTGCCTTCCATTGCAGCAATTCTAATGTGGTACCCAGCTTTTTCTGACCATCTTCGCAATTTGGGTACAACAATTTGTTGTGATCCTCTAACATTCTCTCCAACTTCAACTTCTCGTTTTCACTTCCGCAGTTAATCTTCGCATCATGAATGGCCCGACCTAAATCGTCATCGGGGTCATCAAAAATGAGCTCTTTTGCGTCTTCGTCTCCCCCCATTGTCATATCATCGTGTTCAGTGAACATAGGATAGTTGTCGTTATCCTCTTCTTCTTCGTTGTCTTCCATTATAACCCCTATTTCTCCGTGCTTTGTCCAACAATTATAGCCGGGCATGAAACCGTTCTGTAACAGGTGGGCCTGAATGGTTCTTGAGGTAGAGTAATCCTTCATATTCTTACAGGAACTACATGGACAACACATGAAACCATTCGACCGCTTGCTTGCCTCAGCCACGTGGAGAAAATTATGCATGCCATTAATAAACTCGGGACAACGTCGGTCACCGTACATCCATTGTCGGTTCATCTGCATTATATAAGTATATCAATAACCGTTAATTACACTACTTCATAAATAGATGAGTGACAAAATTAATTAATATTCAAGTTCATCACATTAAAAGCAAATTAGACTACTGACCAAATGTAATACATAGTTCTCATAAAACATACACTCAAACTAACATACAACTATCTAAAAAAATTAAAACCAACAAAAAATGCGATGAAAATCGCAACTAAGGTAACTACTGAACCAACAGCATAATGATACCAAGCCTCTTGATTAATGGCATGTTTTCTAATCTTTTTAATCTTCAAGCGCATTGCATCCATCTTGATCTGGTGATCATCGATGACGTCGGCAAACTTCAAGTCCAATTTCATCTTCTCTTCTAGACATTGCAGACGAAGATCTTCACTTCTTTTCAATTTTTCTTTCAAATCATTATTTTCTTTCTCAAACAAATTGAGCATCTCGACAAGAGGGTCGGTTGTAATTTCTGGTTCAACTACCTCCTAGATAAAATATCTATGTCAAGTTGGTCGGCATAATTGTCACATGACAAAATGAAACAAATAGTTATAAAAGTATACCATATCCGAATCATAGACCGGACGAGGGCCGACGGGGACGGATATCAAAACCATGGCACTATACATAAAAAAACAATCATACAAGTAAGAAAATTATAAAGTAAAACTATGCATCTATCACATAAAACTAAGTTTTTTTATAAAACATAAAAACAAGTAGGCTCACTGAGGTGGTGCCGGCTAGGGACGGCGCTGGCGATCGACGGCGGTGAGGACGGGGAAGATACTAAAACCAACAAAGCATACTTTAATTTGAGCTCAAATTGCATATAAAACGAATGAAATCACTAACTTAGACATTTCATCAAACACCTTGCTAGCACTAAAAAAGTGAAACGAGCTAAACCATAGGAAATGAGCTAAATTAGGAACGCCGGAAGAAAGGATCATGTTGCTAACCCTTGGATAGATCGTTGCAGCCAATCTTAACAAAATGGTGCAGAAAATGGAGATTTGTTTGGAGTGTGAGAGGAGAGAAATTTTTAGAAATGTGTTGGAGATGGAGAGCTAGCACGGCTCGGGTTGAAGAAATAGGGGCTGGCAACCCTCTAGTACCGGTTTGCTATGCAAACCGGTACTAAAGGTTCAACACCGGCCCCACCTGCGCAACAGATTTGGCGCGAAACCCTTTAGTACCGGTTCGTAGCACGAACCGGTACTAAAGGTCCAGCACAAACCGGTACTAGAGATTCCTGGCGCACTGGGCTCTGGAGCCGGTACTAGTGCTAGCTTTAGTACCGGTTTGTAACCAAACCGGTACTAAGGGTAACATCCTTTGGCTGTTTTTCCACTAGTGGTACTGCTTACCCGAACGAGTTGCAAGTCAACTAGCTCATCACATTGTTGTTGTATCGGTTCCAAACAAAGCTATAGGGCTAGGACGCATCGGAACAGAGCAACCACGACGTCGATAGTTTTGTGATCAGAAAACACAAGACGGGAGAGTGAAAAATGAAGGAGGGGTGATGTGCCCACATTTCGATGTAGTTATACTTCTGCGACATGCATGTTCATTTAATTTTGCTTGTGCTCTTTCACATTCTCGCTGGCAATATATGGGAGAATAAATCTCGTGTGAATAGTTGATTTAAACTCTGTCGGAGATAAGTAAGCAGTAGTTTATAGTACATACGCTGTGAGTATATCGATTAGCATTATAATCGTGTGCAGGAGCGAGAGTATAGTGTCTATCTAAACGAACTTAAACACATTGTGCATTTGTTCATGATAGAAATAGTAAGATGTACAAGCTGTAACATCAACATGACCAACCAATAATTTATGGGATCTAAATTTCAAGAGTGGTCCAGAAGTTAAGGAGAATCTCTCACATTGCTCAGGAAACGTGGTTTTGAGAGTTTTGATAGCGTCGTTATCTTTGCTGCCTTGGGTGGGTGATCTGGAAGAAAAGGTACAATATAGACTTCAATAGACCAGCAAAGAATTTACGGAGAACCGTGAAGCAATTAAATCGGAATTATCAAATGTCATGATATACTGGTGGCACTAGAGATATTTTACGGGCAATTAGAGTTTTCAATACATCGAATGCATATCTTTGATTGATGTAAGAAATCAATACCTGCGTGCCGTATGTGGTTATAATATAGTTTGCAGCATGATGGAGCAACTAACTATATTAGCAATGTCGATTCGCAATTTTTTTGCTCGGCTTATCAATCCCTATCGGATTATCCTACGCCACAGAGAAGATCAACTTTGTAGACTAGTTTTGTTCTCCGATGACCAGCCGAAATATCGCTCCTTCTGAGCCATCTGCGAAACAGTCCTAATCTTATAGCCTGCTTCGAACCATAATAGCAAAACTGTCATCTAGTGCTGCCCATGTACAGAGTATGTACAACATTTATGTTATACTCTTGGTGGCATGTCCACAACTCACGCGTCATCCCCCACGCGGGCCACATGGGAGGCTCCAAAACCTATGTGCCAGCGCCGCCAATCTCTCCTCCATCCCTTCCGTCACCGCCATCGGTCGCCGCCGGGCAAAGAGACCGATGGTGACGGTGGTGGCGGAGGCCTCTCCTCCTGCTCGTGAATCGCCGGGTGGCGCGGGGCACGGTGACTCGGGGATGCGTCTCTAGTCTGATCCACGACGGTGCACGGCGATTGGCGTTGTTCTAGTGGGGGTTAGCGGCCGGAGGTAGGCGGTACGGCTGGGCTTGGCGGCGGGCAATGCTCAGCCTGGTTCCCGGGGCGGAGGGTGAGGCTCAGGCCGCCTTCGACGGCATGGCGCGGTGGTGCCCAACCAAGGCGGCGCTGCTCCCGTGGTCCGGTGGCTTCGGCCCCGGTTTCCTCGATCTCGACGGGACGGGCAGCGGCTCGTCCGGTTTGGTTGGGTGGGGTGGCGGCCCTCCCACCAGACTCTAGTGGTGGTGCTCTCCGGCAGCGGCTAGAGCGTCGGCGCACCCGTGGCGGTCGTCGTTGCGGGCGGTCGCCGGATCTGGGTGGACCAGATCTGGGGCTTTGAAGGCGGTCGGGCCGTTGCACAAGATTCTGGTTGGAGTCTCGTGGAGCAGATCTGGGTGAAAATCTTGTCTTCGGTCGGTGACCGTAGCCGATGATGGCAATGCCATGGGTGCCGTATTCTTCTCGAAGACATCATCGAGGTGAAGCTCTCATCTCCGTCCACTACCTCCGGGGGAAACCCTTGATCAGTGATCGGATGATGGCGATGCTACTGTGTCGTCTTCCCCTTGGGGACATCATTCTAGGAGGTGTGCATCGGCGGTGGCCGGTTTTGGTGGTGGAGCGGCTTTGCATTTTCCGTATCAACGACGATGAGTCTCGGCTGCGTGGCGCTGCAGGGTCTCCACGGCGGGTGCGTATGATGGACGCGTGCAGGGAGGGGGCCCTGTCTGGCACTATGTTGGTGTCGACGGCAGGCTTGGCAAGGTCAATGCGTCGATGTCTGTTCTGAAGATGGACCAGTGGAAGGCGGTGGCGGCGGCTTCTGGAGTGTGTGCATGCGATGCCCACTGAGAGTATGTTGGACTGGTTTGTGCTCCCAACCCGCAGTTGGGCGGCTTGGTTGAGGCCTCCGGTTTTAGATGATGTATGTTGGTGTGAGGTCTGGGCAGACGGCCCCGATCATGTCCAGCCCCTTCATCAAGTTGGTAGGAGTAGCGACAAGTGTGTTGCCAGGATGGTGGCTTTAGACTTATTGATGTATTACTTTGTAAAGCTTTGTTGAATAAATAATAAAAAAAGGTTGTGTTCATCGATTCGATGCGGAGGCCGGGGGTCAAACCTCCATTTCGAAAAAAAAGTGCTGCCCATGCAATTGGCAACGCCAACAGTACTGAACCAGGCCATGAGCCAGCTAGCAAAAATGCTTCCCATATGTATGGTATCTTCATGCATGTGAGCCTAATTTATGATGAGCGTGTGTGGACGATACATTATAGTTTTCATGACACATGCATATATATCAATGCTTACGTCCTTAGTTCAGCGATGGAATTTTGGTAAGATCAACCAGTTCACATAATTACTAACTCCTGATGACTACCTGGAATAAAGAACTTTTCTTGGTCAGTCTAGTGGTTTTATAAATCAAGTTGGTTCTACTGGAACTATTAAGAATCATATGTTCAACATGTGATCAGACATGTCCAATTATCAATATTCTCGATACACCATGAAGATTGAAATCCTCAACTACCTCATCATAAGAAATGAACATAAAGAGCGAGTGGAACAAGCCTGCAATATAACAACGTAGAAGGTGTCAGTAATTGCAAGACTGTAACACCTTGATTTCACAACCTTGTTTTGTGATTCCTTGCGATTAAGTTTGTGGAAATCTTTTTATTTCGATCTCTTGGGATTTAAATGAAATTTATTTGGATCTTTTGGTGAATAATGTCGGCATCAACATCCTCTCTCTCTATAAACCCAATGGATATTTCTCTAATTCCATTTGTCAATTTTTCAAAGAACCCTTATTTCCATTTGAATTCATTTATTTGGAACACCATTCATTCAAATTTATCTCTAAAACACTAATTTCAAGTATTGGAAACTAAAACTGTAACATTCCACTTTCCAAAGAACCCTTATTTCCATTGTTTTGAAAATTCCCTGAAAATAACCGAGACACTCTAGACAACCACTTGTGCAAAAATATTGATTGTGGTAGTGATCATTCAGATAACAACATCGTCATTGGAAAAAGAAATCAGTTGTGACTATGGTACAACTGGAAAAAATTCAGTTTAAAATGAGAAAAAACTTGGAAGCAATATGTAAGTGATCTCATTTGGAGTTAGCTTAATTCTCATTTAACTTACGTCATCCACATTTGAAAAAATGATCAGTTAGCTTAATTCTCATTCAACTTACGTCACCCATATTTGATAAACATAATGAGTTGCAACCATGGTGCAACTATAAAGAATAGTTTATAATGAAGAAAAATGTTGCAACAAATGTACAACTGATTCTTTTCCAGTTGCAACCATGGTGCAATTGGAACATTTTTAGTTGTAGCCATTATGCAACTGACCAGCATAAATTTCCATGTCAGCATCCGATGACCATGAAGTCGATTGACCAGTTCCGGAAAAAGAAGTTGATTGTGCTGTAAGCTAATTATAATTTGAATGAGAATTGGTGAAACATAATTCTTTTTCTTTTTCAACGGAATTGACCATGTAAATTCATGGTAACGTGTGTATGAGTACTCTTGCTGTATGTTGATCATTTTAATTTCATTTATCATGAATTTTGTACTGCTTTTGAGCCGTCAAATTAATTGAGAAAATGACAAAATATGCTGAAATTTTCTGAATGTGGCATGACTGAATGCACCGTCGAAAACTGGAATTTAGAATAAGAAAATCAGAAAACTGGAATTTAGAATAAGAAAATCAGATAACTGGACTTATGGAATTAAAAACACTATATTACCCAATTTGCGATGTGCATACTAGATAAGGAATCTGGAATACAATCACAAACCCTAATGATAAGCCTATTGACAGTTGACACCAGAAACCCTAATAATGATAAGCCTATTATTGATAATTTGTAGAAGCGTCTCCTTCATCCGCCGGAAGAGGCCACGGCCGCCGCCACCACACCAAGAGCGAGAGACCATGAGCGGTGGCGGTGACCTTCTCGGCGCCCTGCCGGATGACGTCCTCCAGCTCGTGTTGTCCTTCGTCCCCATGCGCGAATCAGTGCAGACCTCTACGCTCTCCCGGCGTTGGCGCCACATCTGGAGATCGACGCCCGCTCTTCTCGTCGCCGGCAACGCAAAGGGCACCTATGACCACGCCTTGGCCACGTTTGTTGACCGCTTCCTGCTCCTTCGTGACGGGGCTTCCCCTCTGCGCACGTTCGAGATGGACGTCGAGGTCAGCATCAGCTATAACGACGAGCATGTGGACCTGTGGGAACAACGCGTGGACCTGTGGATTCGGCACGCCGCGCTGACGTGCCGTACGCTCGATCTCACCGCCCGCCTCGCCGGGAACTGCAAGAACAGGGTGTTCAGTCTGACCTCCCAGCCATTGGCGACGACGTCCCGGAACCTGACGAAGCTGAAACTCTGCTACGTCTCTGTGCCCGACGGCTTCCTCTACCTCTCTCGCTGCTGCCCGGCGCTGCTGGAACTCACCCTGAGTCACTGCTTCGTCAAATGTGAGGCCATCGTCTCGCCCTCGCTTCATCATCTCAGGGTCACCGGGTGCAACTTCATGACCACGACGACGAGGATATCCACTCCGAGCCTCCGTCGGCTGCACTTGTTTGAGTGTTGTGCGGATACCCATCCGTCGCTTGAGAGCATGCCGTCCTTGACGACGGCAACCGTCTGGCTTCCCAAGGGCAAAAGCGACAGCCCCGGCCATTGCAGTCTTCTTCATGGTCTGTCAGAGGCAACGACTTTGAAGCTAATAGCTCCGTGTTCTGAAGGACAGGTTTGTTTGTGGTACTTTTTACTTCCCGTACAATCAGATTTGACCTGAAATTTTCTGTAACCTTTTGCGAAAATTTAAAATCTAAAAGAGTCAAAGATGCATACTAGAGAGTAGAGACCATACCATTGTGTAAAATCGCATATACTCCCTCAGTTCCAAACATAGTTGAAGGTCTAGATCTTTGTCCTAGACTAATTTAAATTTAAACAAGTTTATTTGAAAAATATGCCAATGTATCAAAATATAATCGTTGTGTATATATTTGCATGTTTGTCTATAAAGTTGGTCAAACTTAGTTTGACTTATGACAAACCTATAACTCATTTTTGTTTGGAATGAGACGCAAACTCAAAGGTGTTTCACGTGAGGGCTAAGGTCCCCTGGGGCAATTTTTTTTGCGGAGAAAGAGAATATATTAAACCGGAGTAGGGTTACAATCATCAGACACGGCCCCGGAGATTTCCTGAGGGAAACCCCTTGGCCAGAAGGCAGTTCTTGCTAAAACCCTACCCATTCTAGCTAGTTCGTGACGGGCACCATTAGCATCACGGCTAATCCTAGCTAACTTGATTCCTCTTTCCTGCATGAGCTCTCTTATATTGCTGATTCTGAATGCATGTATAGAGGTGTTCGGGGTACTGCCCTTGATCAGCTCGACCGCTTCAGCGCAATCTGTTTCGACAGTGAAGTTCAGCATTGTCGACTCCAAGGACAGGAGCAGGCCCTCCTCAATGGCGCTGAGCTCCGTCTCCGTAGCATCGTTACAGAAGGCAAGAATCCGGCACGCCGTGAAGATCACATCACCATTGTGGTCCCGGAGGATCATCCCCCAACCCGCACCTCCGTCCAGTCCGAAGGCACCATCTACATTCAGCTTTGCTGTGCTCTGCTCCGGTCTTGTCCACCTCTTCCTCACCTTCTGGCGTCCATCAACTTTGGTCGGCCCTCGCTTGAAACCACGGGCGTGGTTAATCACCGTCTTCCCTTTCACCACATCTGCATCATGGGCTTGTTTGATCATTAGCAAGGACTCTAAATAGCTTACCAAGAAATGTCTGGATCCTTCGATAGGAGGGCACGGCTTATCATGAGTCATTTCATTGTGGGCATGCCAAATACGCCATAAGGTCATGAGCGTCATCGCGCGCTGATCCTCCGAGAGTGCTGCAAGGAGCTGCAGTAGCCACTCTCGGCCAGTAGATTTTAGCATGTCATCCGGGGGCCAGGGCCATACATCCTTCATAGCCAGCCATAAACCACGTGCATGGGGGCATCTCACGAAGGCATGGAAGGTATCTTTGTCCTCACGGCCACAGACATCACAGGTTGCCGAGGTAGTGATGCCCCGTCGAAGGAGGTTTACTTTCGTTGCTAGGGCATTGCGGCATATCTTCCAGGCTAGTACCTTGACTTTGGGAGGCACCGGGCATCCCCAGATCAGCTTCCAGCACGGTCTCCTGGCAAAATAATTTCATTCAGACCCTCAACACCACTTTCAGTGTGGCGATGACCAGAGAAAACAAGGAGAAAGAACTTTTTGCATTTCAACAATCACTTTGGCTCGGAGGCTCCTAGATCAGTGGGCATCAACTGGAACAAGATTAGATATGTGCCCTTTGACCTCTCTGAGCTGGAGAGGCCCCATCCAAGGAGACTGAGATCAAGGATGCAGTGATCACCCCCAGTGAAGGCTCCTCAGCCTAACGGGGCCATTGGTGCATTTTTCAACCGTTGCTTGGATATTATCATAGCTAAGAAAGCAACACGGCGGCACGACCGGTCTCATCAACTCATCGAACATCATCCTGCTCCCTAAGAAGGCCGACGCGAGATGTGTGGGGGATTATAGGACGATCGGCCTAATCAAAAACCTCTGAAAGATTTTCTCTAAGTTGCTGGCAAATTGCCTTACCCCAGGCTTGCGGAGATTGTCTCTAGATCTCGGGTTTTTTTTTTTGAAGAAACTTTGTATCCATGAGTCCATGACAACTTCCTCCACATGCAGAACATCATGAAGGAACTTCACTGCCGGAAAACCAGGCCTTTTCAAAAATTATATACATAAAAGACTTTCGACTCTGTCAGCCCGGCCTTCCTGATCGAGGTGATGCAACATCTGGGCTTCCGCCAGCGTTGGTGGGACTGGGTTTGTGCCTCCTCAGGATCCTCTTCCTCATGCTCATGTATCTCTCATGTCCACGGGCTGCTCCAAGGCGTTCTGTTTTCCCCGTTTGCTATGACCCTCTTTGGGGTATCCCCCAACTAGCTGTGGAGTCGGGCATCATTCAGCCAAGCGAATTTGTAAGCCAACCTCCGTGTATCACTTCTTGCTGATGATGCGGGGTTCTTCGCCAACCCCGACAAGGAGGAGTTGTAGTCTATCTGAGGCATCTTGCATTCGTCCAGCCTCACCAGTGGCCTTTCAACTAACCTCCGGAAGTCCTAGGTTTTCCCTATCCGTTGCTCTGAGATCGACCTCGATGATGTCATCTCTGTTTTCACCACTAAGATTTCCTCGTTCCCATGTGTTACCTCGACTTGCCTATGCACTCTCGACAGTTAAAAAAGTTGATCTCTTCATTGACAAATTCAGTTCTAGGCTTCGTGGTTGGAAAGGAAAAAATCTGTATAAGATGGGCCGGGTGACTTTGGCTAAGTCAGTTCTCGCTGCCAATGTGACGTTCCCCCTCGTTGGCATCCCCCATCGTTCTTCAGATCTGGCGAGATCTGTTTCTCGGTGTGTCGCTGGCGTTCGTGGTTGTCCACGACGACGCTGGCGGCCAGGGTGAGGTGGTTCTTCTGGAGCGAGGATGTTGGTCCGGAGGTGGTGGATCTGTCGCTCTTCTCCGACTTCGTCGATGAGAGGCGAAAAATCTTGGTCCAAGACAGCACGGGGATGTCCCCTGGTCGACGTGCCACAGAGACATGTGCCTCGCTGCGTGCAGCAGGCCTGTTCATCGACTCGCAAAGCCTCGTTGGTGATGGTGCTTTCTCGGATCTTGCAAAGGTGGAGGCTCGACGTCTCTTCCGGCGCTCGTCTCGATGGCGCTGGAGATGAGCGGCGGCCGCTCGCTACGTTGGTTGCAGGAAATCCTAAAGATCGTTTTGTATTTCTCGATCTCTTATGATTTTATCTGCAAATTCAGGATAATCATTTTATCCCGGTTTGTCTTTTAGTTTCTACATATGTTGTTTATTGTAACTTTATTTTCAATTAATGAAATATGTGGTTCTCCAAAAAAAGCCTAAATGGTAGTTAATGTTTCGTACGTTCAAGTTCCAAGCCAAGGGGCTTAAGTGTCAACGCAGTATTCAGCCATATCTTTTATTTTCTCGGATCTCTTTGGATCCGCTAGTCTCACTAAGGCTTTCTGTTGCCGCCAATAGATTGAACGTGTTGGTTAAATGATTTGTGCAGCATGATTAGGAGGTCAAGCTTACATCTACTATTATTCGATCAATCATTGCGTCGCATGAAATAAATAACAATATGTATTACATTGAAATAGATTGTTCAGATTGAGTAGCATATATACAGATATTATCCAGACTTCAGTCGAATCACACAAATTGAAAAATACCAAAGAAAGGTTTTCTTATATCAGGCATCATGATTAAGGGGTCAGGGTTCCATCTACTCTTATTCAGGCCTTGTATTCGTACAATATGTGTAACATATGTATTACAGATAAAAAGATTATTCAAATCAAGTAACATAGATACAGTCGTACAGATATGGAACATGTTTCATTAGAATCAGACAAATCGCGAATAATCCTGTTACGAGTTTTCTATATCCAATGCAATGTTTTTGTCAGTTGCAAGCTAATATATTTCTTTAACTCTCTCATTATTCACACACTCTCCAGGTTATTTTCCAAAGGGAGTTGAGATGGTGTCCCACATTTAGCAACTTAAAGACTTTGGTACTTAATGAGTGGTGTGTAATTGACGACGCATTTGCACTTGCTTGCCTTCTTCGGCACTCACCAATTCTAGAGAATCTCATATTTGAAGTTACCAAGGTACTATATATTCATATATTTTTCAGATGGATATGTTTTTTGCGGGTTATGTAACTGCATATTCATATGCTTGTTACTCTGACGCTCTGAAATCGTAAATGTAGTACCGTCCAGATCCGCCGAAAGCAAGCCCAAGCAATATTACATTGGAGCCGACAACACTTCAGCAACTTAAGACGGTGGAAATCAAGTGTCAATACTCTGTCTGTTCATGGGCTTTGAAAATATTGAAGGTGTTAACTTCATGCGGCGTGCCTTTCTCCAGAATCAGTGTCGAAGCAACCAACATTGAATCTGAAGGTAAGCTATCAATAGTTCAATGCTCCCATTATTTCTGCAATTTTCCATTAGTAAGTTCTAATAATTAGTGGTCCAGAAAATCTGCTTAATTCCCTTACATCTAGCAGATTGTAGAGTTGCGCCAATTTTTGGCATCTCTGAAAATGATAACACCAATATGTTCACTGTGTCATTTTGAACTTTTAACAGCGTATAATTTTGTTTGCACCGGCATTAGCTCCAAAGAGACTGAATGAAGACCAAGCTATTCTTAGAATTTTTGTCTGGGTTACTCAGAACTATACGGATCAAACAGCTAGCTACCACATGCAATTGGGATATTTCCTCCAGTATGTTTCCAGTTTCCACCATTGTGCGTGGATGCTTGGTTCAGTCTGAAATGAAGTGACTCTCCGTGTTTCTACTTAGACAATGTAATATATGAGTGTTTAGGAGATCTGAAATAATGTATGGCGTGAATACAATACAAATCTATCATTTTTGGCGAATAACACCATTTATAGTTCAAGGAGCTACAAATTTTGTATTAGCGACTCTCTCATAGAGGTAAGTGGTCCTCGAGGATTGGCGCTAATGGGAGCGCTCATGCATAGCCAAACCAAAAACATGCTTCTTGAACCCTGCCATACGGTTCTCATCGACCAAAAACAGGTCGGAATTTGTGAGCCACGTCCAAATGAAGGATAACATAAAGGACCATGATGAGTTGGAGATTTTTAATGGAGAACGACCTTTTGCTCCAAGCTCGGAGTTTCTTGGTCATGGACTTGAGCTTATGATTTAGAATGTGCACTGGCTGAGAATGAGTTGACGAAGCATGTTGCACCACGTCGACGAAACACGACATCTTTTCTCTAGAAATTATTGAAACGGGCTTCCTAGGCCCAATCTTATTGGGAAGGGGGGATCATATAGTGGTGAGAGAGCGATGACGGCAAGGCATGCAGAACCTAGGCTATATATATGTCCTCAAGCTTGGTCATATAGTTTTCTCTCATTTTCTCCACATACATTTATTGTTTTGTAGTTTGATCTCCTTGAGGTGAGAGGTGGTGAGATCATGCTGGAACTGACTGATTATATTAACATGATTGATGGACTATATCAATCAACAGAGCATTAACGGGAGCGCTCATGCATAGCCAAACCAAAAACATGCTTTTTGAACCCTGCCGTACATTTCTTTTCGACCAAACATAGGTCGGAAATGAGCCACGTCCAAATGAAGGATAACATCAACGACCATGATGAGTTGGAGATTTGTAATGTAGAAAACCTTTTGCTCTAGGCTCGGAGTTTACTGGTCATGGACTTGAGCTATAATTCAGGATGTGGACTAGCTGAGAACGAGTAAACGGTTCCGATGAAGCGGTTGCACCGCCTCGACGAAGCACAACATGTTTTTTCTAGAAAGTATTGAAATGGGCTTCCTAGAGCCACTTTTATTGCGAAGGAGGATCCGATTGTGGTTAGAGAGCAATGACGGAAGGCATACAGAACTTGAATGTCCTCAAGCTTGATCAGTGTGGGGTTTTCTCTCTCTTATTGCTCCACGTATATCTATTGTTTTGTAGTTTAATCTCCTTGAGGTGAGAGGTGGTGAGAGCATGCCGGAACTGAGTTACTGAGCGATAATATTATATCAATGGATTATATCAATCATCAGACCGTTGCATATCTAGGGGTTACTGTTGCCCACATGCTACCATTGGATCCCCTCGGATAAGTTCCTCTCCTTTGAAATGATGAACATTTAGATCGAGACTCATCTATCTACTAATGTTTTCCTCCAATCTTGGGACACAACCTTCAAAATTACAGTTGTCTATGGCCCCAACTCAGACTAGGAAAAAAGAGTTTTCCTTGATGAAGCCATCATCACAGCCCAAACAGACGACTCTAGGTGACTAACCATTGGGGAATTTAACTTAATCTACCTAACTACTAATAAAAATAATGGCAACCTTTGGTTTAGAGATACATTCTCCCTCACCACCTGTCATCTCAAGGACATTAAACTACAAAACACGAAATACACCAGGCGCAATTAGAGAGAAAAGCCTACTCCGGTCAAGCTGGATCGCGCCTCATGCAACGCTTCCTCGGACCTACATTCGATAATCATGTTTTGTGTGCCTTGTCACCTTGAGTTCCTCCAAGAGACAAGGTTCGTTGTTCACACAAACAATTGCAATCACAGCCTTGTCCGCTTGCGTGCGTTTCATAGACAAGGTGTGCGGTTGCATCTTGTTTGCTTCGAACTTATGATCCCTATCCGCTATAATCCCCAATTTCTATACGAATGTTCCTGATGCCTTCTAATACTATGACTAGGGTGGTGCCTTGACTACATCGTTGACGAGAACTAACCGATCAGGGGGATCTGAACGACCAGCCACAGGAAAAAAAACTCGCCCCTGCGTTGCTCTTCTACTGGGCAACTCGGGCAGCACCCAAACTCGCCGCCGCCTGAGACGGCCGTCGGGCAAGCCCGCGACCTCTAGGACGGCGGCGGTGAGGCGACCTCTGAACGATGTTCTCCTTTTGGCGGCCAGCGCGCCCGATCTCGGCAGCTAGGTGGCGATGGATGGCCCTGCCATGGGACGCTGCTCCGGCGCTCCTTCAGGCTCCTTCTTCTCCCCGGTAAAGACAGCTCCGGGCTCTTCAAGCTGCAGGCCCCGTCAATGGAGGAGCAGGTTAGGGTGACCCTTGTTGTAGCGGATCTCGGTGGGGAGAAGCGGCTGGAGTCGGGGCAGGGGCCCCTTGCACCCTCTGCCAGTGCGGTGCTCCGGTGGGTGTCGCCGTCTTCTCCTATGTTCCCTAGTTCCCTCTACAGGCTCCTCAATGGCGTGTTCCTACGCTGCACGTGCGTGTGTCCGGCTAGATCTGGGGATCTGGTGGCCAAGCCGTCGCTTCTATGTGGTGCTGCGGGTGGTGGATGTGGTGGCCGGTGCCGTTTCCCGACGGGTTTCCATGGCGGTGCTTCTCTGGTTTGTCAGTTCGGGGGAGTTTGGAGGCCGGGGCGGCGGCTCCGGGTGTTGGACGCACATGTGGCTCTCCGGTGAGCCACGTGACGGCAGTGTTGGTTTTGTTCCTTGGCCGTGAGGGCGGCAAGGAAGGCGGCGTTGGGAGTCCCTGGAAAGGTCGTCGTTCCTCGCCCATATTCAGATCTGGAGGCTCTGTTGCAGACATGGTGTCCCGTGTCCTTCGTGGTGGGGGTTGGAGTCGGTGACCCTCGACGTTGGATAGGTGGGTGTTGGAAGCCGTCCGGTGTCGGCGACGTCCGTGGGCGCCGCTTTCCCTCTTGGGGGCGATGCTATGGTTCCACCCCACCTCCCTCGTCTATGCTCCGGGTCAAAACCCTAGTCTTTAAACCCGACGGTGGCGGCACTACTGCTTCGTGACCTCCTTGGAGTCACCGTCTTGGAGCAGGGGCTTTCGTGCTTCATCATGGCTGTTTGAGTGCAAAGTTGGTGCTTTCCATAGCCGGCGATCTGAAGTGATGTTGTTTTGCTCTTGTGCTTTGGTAGAGGCACAACCTGCGGACACGGTGGTCTGATCCCGCCCCTCTGGTGGCTGGCTGTTTTACGCAAGGGTTTGGTGCTCGCCGTTGGTGACGTCGATCCCGCCCCTCTGGTGGCTAGCCGTTTTATGCAAGGGTTTGGTGTGTGCCGTTGTCGATGTTGGGGTCTCTGCTTGGCGCTGTGATGTTCGGCATCCCCTCCTTCGTGATCCCAGCTATGGTGGTCTCTTCACTGGTGGTCCGATCCTGCCTTTTGGCTGGCCGTTGTACGCAAGGATTTGGTGTTCGGTGTGGTGTAGCCTTTTTTCTTTCAGCTTGACCTTGTTATGCTTTGTAAGAGGTTCTCCTCATCACCTTGTATCGTGTGGCCGACTGGTTTTATTAATTTAAAGGTGGCTTTTTAGCCTTTTGACTAAAAAAAATCCTATGACTAGCTACGCTTGAAACCAAAGCAATGAAAATGTTAGAGTTGGACATGCCGTGCAACTGGTTAAGCTCAACACCGTAAACACATTCGTCATCTAGGAAACTGGTTGCCTGAGATGCTCGCGCTCATATGCCACCTTTATACACATGATCCTGTTAATGACAATCGTACTCGTAGTCATTATACATTTCCGCAACGAGTATATCTCAAGGCATGCGGCTTAGTGCTTCCGTCGGTAGATCAAGAAACTTGAGCCAGGAAGAAGGCTAAAGGTTGGTTGAACAATTGTTCGTTGCCTGTGCAGTAACCAAGGGCACATGAGTAGAGGAGGGTATTTAAATGATAAAGCATTGGAAGATGTATCCGACGTCCGATTTGAGCAAATGAGTAATCAATTTCAACTAACTCGATGAGCCCGTCCCGATCGTGGACTCGGATCTTCAAGAAGAGTTTTTTTTTGGAAGTTTACACATGAGCGTGGCCATAAAAGGGATAAGACGAGCCATGAAATCAATTTCACGGTGACATCTTCGAATGGAATAAAAGAGTAGTCCACAATCAAATGCCTAAGAAAGATGCCCTCGCAGCCGTCTCTGATTTGAAATTCAGTAAGGACAGATAAAATGATCATCGATGGCGATGACAAGAACCGTTGATGGATGAGAATATTGAATAGAATTGCGGGGTGTTACAATAATGCTACATTAAACTAACTGTATGTGGTAGCTCTATGCTTGATCAAAACGATGCAAAAGATATAGCATCGTACGTACATGCCTTTTGTCTGATGTAAATAACTAATTGTTATGGAAATATGTAATGTGATGTCTAGGTTACAATGAGCGTATACCTAATCTTTAATATATGCAATGTATTTGTATGTTTATTGTTTGTCCAAATTTTCATTTTCAACTAAATTGACTATTTTCATCCACGAAGAAAAAGCGCAACTTGTGCTACTTATCTCAGGGAGAGTTTAAATCAACTATTTACATGAGTTTTATTCTCCCATTGCCAGCGAGAATGTGAAAGAGCAAAAAGCAAATTAAATGAACATGTCACAGAAGTATGACTACATTGAAACATTGGCACATCATCCCTCCTTCGTTTTTCACTAGCGCGTCTAGTGTTTTCTAATCACGATGTCGTGGTTGCTCTGTTCTCGATGCGTCCTAGCTAGCCCTTTAGCTTTATCTGGAACCTCTACAACTACAATGTGATGAGTTAGCTAACTTGCAACTAGATGGGGCAGTAAGCAGAACTGCACCGGGCCAAATGTTAACTACACACTCGATCTATTGCTCAGAATCACATGTTTGAGTAGCTATCACAGGAATTCTACAAGTTTCGATCTCCAATTCGAGTTACGGAGAGAGAGAGGAACAGGAAAGCAAGTCAGGCCGAAGCCGTCCACTAATTCGCCACCGTCTTCATCTGGCGTCCTTCCCTTTATAGGCTTGACCAATTCCTCCTTGCCAGCTCTTCAACGGGCCCATGTGTCAGCCGGGTATCTTGAGCTTTCCTTCCGTGCTCGACGTTCCCTCTCTGCCACTGCTGGTGGGTCCTCTGGTACAGTGCTAACATTCCCCCTTCCTTGAGCACAGGCATGTCCCCATGCTGCTGGTCAAGGAAAACGTTGTCGAAGTTCTTCATAGTTCTCCCATGTCGCCAGGGACTCCGGCTGACCAGACCATTGCACAAGTACTTGACTGATGGTCACTGGTCCTTGTTGACGGAGATGGCGCTGCAGTATTCTTGTAGGGACCTGCAAGATGTCCAAGGGAGAAGGTAACACGGATTGGACCGAAATTCCAGGACCAATTGCTTTCTTCAGCTGAGAAACGTGAATCACAGGGTGAATGCGACTAGTATCAGGAAGGTCCAGTTGATATGCCACTTCACCAACTCTTGCCAGCACCGTGTATGGACCATAGTACTTGAATAGAAGCTTATGATGAGCACGGGGAGCAACAAAGGACGGCACATACGGTTGGAGTTTCAAGAACACTTTATCACCAACTACAAAGGAACGCTCACTGTGTTTCTTATCTGGCTGATTTTTCATACGAAGACGAATGCGTTCCAGATGTTGCCTTAACAATTCCTGCATAAGTTGTCTATTTTGTAACCATTCCTGTAAATCTGGACTAGAACAAGTGCTGTCAGGAGTAAGACCGAAGTGCCTGGGTGGATGGCCATACAACACTTCAAATGGTGATTTACCCAATGCAGAATGCCAACTCGTGTTATACCAAAATTCTGCCAAAGCAAGCCACTGCAGCCACTTAGTTGGACATGCATGAACAAAACAGTGCAGATAACCTTCTAGACACTGGTTCACCCGTTCAGTTTGCCCATCCGTCTGTGGATGATATGATGAAGTCATTTTCAAAGTAGTTCCTGTGAGAGCAAACAATTGTCTCCAAAATTGACTATTGAAGATTCTGTCTCTATCAGAAATAATCTGTTCAGGCATGTTGTGTAACTTGAATATATTGTCCATAAATGCTGTTGCTACATCAGAAGCAGAGAATGGATGTGTGATGACGGAATTGATGAGAGTGTTTCTCCCTCAACTACGCCACCAAGCACTCTTGATACCCTGAAAGGAAAATAATATATGGGATAGGTTGAGCCTCCAAGTGCAGAGTATGTAGAAGTGGAAGTTTTTTCCCCATGAGGGTGACTCGAGGGTTTAATATCGAACTCTCGGGAATCAGTAGTGGGGATTTTATCTCCTTGTCCTTCTCTAGATTTCCTGCAAACAAAGTAGATTGCTTTGTGCTCTCAACCTCACCAAGTGGTTGTCAAGCACAAGGTGTGAGAATGATATTAAGATAATAATGAATGCAAAACAGTAAATAAATATGCAATGGTTGTAAGTAGTAATGCAAGGATGATAGTAATGATGATGGATGATATTTTGGGGTTTTTACATGTGTATGCAATGAATAAAAGTGTTTTTGTATTTTGTAATTTTAAAATGGCTGAATGTAGAAAATGCTTAAGAGTGGTTGGAAAGTTGTTTCTTATGATTAAAAATGCACTCTCTCTTTAATATAGTGTGGCAAATAAGTAGACATAGGATTAACATATGAGATTGAAAACAAGTTTTATGACATGTTACTAATTATATGGGCATCACGTCCTAACATAGAGACCTTTTGATTATTAGTCTCACTTATACTCCACCAAGATGCGAACTAAATCATAACACCTCAGTAATTAAGATGACTCAGAGTATAGCCTTAAGATTAATGACATGAAGTGAAAATAAGAACATGCTGGATCTAGTCATAGGTAGAGGCTTGTCACTCCTCATACCTTGCAACATGGTATTTTGGTTTATCCCTAGTGAGGTAACAAAGTAAGGTAAACATCCAATGGATCACGATATTAAGTTGTCAGCTTATCACATCACCACCCCCGTTACTCCAACTAATGCACACGTTCCCCCTCACACGCTCTCATAAACATGCTTGATCAAAACAAGGATAAAAGAATGGGGTACATAATATGCATCTACTTTCATAACTGAAATAAACATTGCAATCTCAACATATATTAACTCATAAAAAGATCCACCACAAAGGTAATACAACGATGACCGTAATCATGTTCAGCAGCTCATACGGTGCTAATTAGTGAAGCTCAAGAGAGAGAGAGATACATATGCTACTGCCACAAACCCATAGTCCAGAGGTGGACTACTCCCTCTTCATCATGGAATCGGTGGAGATGTCGATGGAGAAGAAGGAGACCTATCCGGCAGCACTCCGCCGGAGTTTCCCCCTCCAATCTGCAGCCTCCTGGTCTCTGTTTCTTGTTTCTCTCGTGTGGCGGCTCTCTCCTCGAAAAACGTCGGGGGGCTCTTTATATAGGTGTTTTTAGGTCACGAGGAAGCTTCAGGAAGAAGGATCGTCGCAAACGGGGCCACGAGGGCCAAAGGAGGTGGGCCCACGCGGCCCTGTACCTGGCCGCGTGGGGCACCCTCTTTCGCCCCTCCGGCCTCCGTTTGCTTGCTTCCTTCGCTCCTAGGTCTTCCTCCTTCCAAAATAATGATCCCCGTAAATTTGCAGCTCATTATGATGTCGTTAAGGCCCTGAAATAAATAAGGAAAGAAATAGGGGTTTTCTGCCTGCGCAGGATTAATTCCATAAAAAGGGGAAATCATTATTAATTACCAAAAATCATTAAATAACAGTAATATACCCCTTATATGATGCAAATATGAATGGAATACAAGTATTATAGTGCAAAGTTCATGTATGCATTTTACATGCATCAATGTGCCAAGGGTATAAAGTGTGCGTATTTACTGAATTTATCAACAACAACTAGAATGCAATTAAATCTTCCAGACCTAGGCAGTCCTTCCACAAAGTCCATGGAAATTACCTGCCAAGCTGACTGTGGAACCGGCAGTGGTTGTAATAGTCCTGGATACTTAGACCTGTCTGGTTTTGCTTGCTGGCAAACAGTGCACTGAGACACAAAATGATGAACAGAGGCAGCCATTCCGTTCCAACAGAACAATTGTTTCAGACGGCGTAAGGTAACAGGTATACCTGAATGGCCACCTATTGGGCTGGAATGGAAAGCAGTGATAATTGACTGTTGCAATTCATGAACAACAGGAATCCAAATCTTTCCTCTTTGTCTGATCAGGCCACTGCGAAGGGTGAACCCCTCCTCACCAGTGTTATTCACTGCTAACTGATGTAGCAATGATTTAGCATAATCATCCTGAAGATAGGCCTCAGCAATTTTCAGGACCCAAGTTGGTTGACAACAAGATATAGCAGAGATTTCCATTTCTGGGTGAGGTCTCCTGGACAAAGCATCAGCAACACGATTTTCACAGCCTTTTTTATAAACAATTTTGTATTGTAACCCCATCAACTTTGTGTACACTTTATGCTGCCAAGGTGTGTGTAAACGTTGGTCAGTTAAATGAGCTAAGCTTGCATGATCTGTGCAAATAAGGAACTCATCATGTTGCAGATAGGATCTCCATTGGTCAACAGCTAACAAAATAGCCATATACTCCTTTTCATAAGTACTGAGTCCACGATTTCGAGGGCCCAACGCCTTACTGACAAAATCCAAGGGGTGTTCCTTTTGTAACAAGACAGCACCAATACCAGCGTCGCACGCACCTGTTTCAACAACAAATTGACAAGTGAAATCAGGTAAGGCGAGGACTGGAGCAGTAATCAGCGCAGATTTCAATGTTTCAAAGGCTAGTTGACACTCAGACGTCCATATGAAGGGAGTATTCTTATGAAGCAGTTGAGTGAGGGGTCTGCTTATTGACGCATAACCTTTAACATATTTTCTGTAAAACCCTGTCATGCCCAAAACACTGCGTAATTGTTTTGCATCTAGAGGCACTGGCCAATCACGAACAGCTTCTATTTTTGATTCATCAGTAGCCACTCCCTTAGCAGAAATAACGTGTCCCAGATAATGAATGCTTGTTTGTGCAAAAGCACACTTGGAAAGCTTGACCTTCCACTGATTATCTGCTAACAGTTGCAAGACCTGTCTGATATGAGTGAGGTGTTCTGAATAAGTAGAGTTGTAAATGAGTATATCATCAAAGAACACTAGTGCACATTTCCTAAGCAGAGGAGCCAAAGTTTTGTTCATTTCTGCCTGGAAAGTAGCAGGAGCACCAGTTAATCCAAATGCCATAACTGTAAACTCAAAATGCCCATTGTGGGTGTGAAATGCAGTTTTATGTTCATCTCCTTTAGACAATCTTATCTGATGATATCCTGCACGCAAGTCCAGTTTGGAAAAATAACAAGCTCCATGTAATTCGTCCAAGAGTTCATCAATAACAGGCAGAGGATATTTGCTTTTAACAGTCAATGCATTCAAATGTCGGTAGTCAACACATGGTCGCCACGTATTATCCTTCTTTCTGACCATAAGCAGTGGTGAAGCAAAATTACTAGTACTTGGTCTGATCACACTAGTTGTCAACATATCAGAAATTTGCTTTTCAATTTCATCTTTTAGGGCTGGAGCAAATCTGTAAGGCCGTATCTGCATAGGCCTAGCACCAGTAATCAAAGGAATGGAATGAGATACCTGTCTCTTGGGGGGCAGACCAATGGGTTCACTAAAGACTTGAGGAAAGGAGTCTAATAATGACTGAACCTCTGATGGAATGTTTGCCTCAGTGTTTGATCCTTCAGACAGTAGTTGCAACTCAATCACTGTACAGGAAAATTCAGAAGGAAACTGTCCTTGCAAGCATATCCAAGAACCTTGATACTGAAAGGCCAACCACTTTTGCTGCCAGTCCACAATTTGAGGGCTATGAGAGGCCAGCCAATCCATGCCTAAAATTCCATCATATCCATGTAATGGTAACACCTTGAATTCTGAACAGAACTCATTCTGCTGACATTGCCACTCACACGTAGGAATATAATGAGTGCACTGTAAAGTTCCCCCTCCAGCCACCTTGACCCTCCTAGGAACAGATAATGCCACACTACCTCCCATGTGCTCAGCTAATGCAGTACTGAGAAAAGAATTTTGCTACCAGAGTCCAGAAGAAATAACACTTCCCTGTCCTTAACTGAACAATTCAAGACAATGGAGCGTTCTGGTGCAGTAGCAGGCTGGTTATCAAGTGATATGTTCATTAAATCCATGTCTTCAGAAGTATCGGAGGGTGTGAAAGCAAGAATTTCTTCAGGTGAAGCCAAGAAATCCACCATTTCCTGGACTACATGAAGCTGGACTGTGGATTGACACTTGTGGTCTCTTGCCCATCTTTCACCACAAGTGAAACATAACCCTTTGGCACGCCGGTAGTTCTTCAATGCAGCAAGTTTGTCATCAGAAAAACGAACCACCTCTGCTGGTTTAGATGTCTCTGCACTGCGACGATGTTCCTACGATCATGATAGAGAATGATGCACAGATACTGGTCGCCGATGCTGTATACCTCCATTATGTGATGCCAACAGACCTTCACCCACCTCTTCTTGCACCAAAGCAATAGTGTATGCTGTATCTAGATCCTGAGGTAATTGCACAGCCACCAACAATCGCACATTAGGCTTCAATCCATCAATAAAACGTGTCACGTAGTGCAAGGGATCTGGCCTCTCCTCATAAGCTGCAAGCTGATCAATCAGTTCAGCAACATTGCTGACATAATCTTCCACACTGGTCAGTCTAAACTAACTTGTACAAACGGCGGATCAATGACTGATGCTGATTGCGCCCAAATCGCAGAACTACCTCCTGACTGAATTTACGCCAAGTGTACTTGCGAATTGAGGACTTAATCGAGGATAACCAACGAGCAGCCGGGCCTGAGAACTGAAGAGATGCCAGTCTGACCCACAAGGACGGTGCTGTACCATACATCTCAAAATAATATTCGCACTAAATTTGCCAGAGTTTAGGCTGATCACCGTCAAACTTCGGCACATCCATTCGAGGCATGCGATGGCGAGAAGACGTATTAGCAGTATCATCATCTAGATCGAATGTACGAGGCACAGGAGTATGATGCTGGTTAGAACGTATACCTCGTGCCGGAGGCGGTATGTAGGGACCAGCGGCCCCTACGCCCGGCCTCCGTGTAGTCGTAGCCTGACGGTGCCCATCCGGGCCGGTCTCCGCGTCGCTTGCCGTTCTAGTCAGATCGGGTTCCTCGGCAGCGGCGAGACCAATCTGATGGCGAATCGCATCCAAGTTCTGCTGGAGTGTCGATTCCACGCCATCGGTGTACACCTGCATGTCCGCTTGAGCTCGCGAGCTGTAGCCGCGGATCATGGGCTCGATCTGCCGCTCCATGGCCTTCTCGATCGCCTCGTTGACGGAGTTGGAGATCATGGTTCGCAGATCCTGTTGATGGCGTGCATGGCGATCCTCTTCTTCCTTCGTCACCGTGGCGAAGATGGCGCGGCCCTCGTCGGAGAGCTCCTCATGGCTTGCTGCCGCGCTCGCGCCGCCGCCACGCGTGCTCGTGTTTCCAGATCGGAAGGTGGGGAAAAATTGGCTCTAGATACCAAATGTTAACTACACACTCGATCTATTGCTCAGAATCACAGGTTTGAGTAGCTATCACAGGAATTCTACACGTTTCGATCTCCAATTCGAGTTACAGAGAGAGAGGAACAGGAAAGCAAGTCAGGCCGAAGCCGTCCACTAATTCGCCACCGTCTTCATCTGTCGTCCTTCCCTTTATAGGCTTGACCAATTCCTCCTTGCCAGCTCTTCAACGGGCCCATGTGTCAGCCGGGTATCTTGAGCTTTCCTTCCGTGCTCGACGTTCCCTCTCTGCCACTGCTGGTGGGTCCTCCGGTATAGTGCTAACACCAAGACGAAATGATTTGCATATATATGTGCGCTAGCCTTATACGTGATCCAAATTTATGATGAGCATATGTCTACGATCGACATAGTTTGCGACACGTACATCTTAATTTATGCTAGCGTCGCTATTTCACTGATCATGTCACACACTTAAAATGACGTCCAAGTCACGTTAATTGGACTTGTGCCCGGCTACTCGGGCGCCGACGACACTCCGTTGGTGGCGAGTGTACATAGCAAGGGCCTATTTGATTCGCAGGATTTGAGAAACACGTGAGTAGAAATATTGCAGGTCCTGACATTTGAAATCCAACAGGAATTAGTTACCGATGTTGTTTGATTGCACCGCAGGAAAAACACATAATTTTTTTATAGGAATTGAGTGCATATCATAGTTGTCATAAACACATAGAATTTTTTTCAAGAGGTCTCACTACTTGATAAAAAATCTATAGGATTGCATTGTAGGAAAGCAATCCATGGGAATTTTGGAGGATTCATTCCTTTTCATAATTCCTATGGGTTAAAATCCTTTTCAATTCCTTTGGGTATCCTTTGAATCAAAGAGGCCCCAAAACATTGACAAGACATTGCTCAAAATATCAACAATTACATGACCACTACATGATAAACTCTCTAGCCTCGTTTATACAATAGAAGGATCGCAACGTAGCCTAATTAACTAGAAGTACACCAAGTTTCTACAAATCTTCCTTCCTCGTGTAGTGTGGCTTATTGTACCGATGCTTTCCTTTAATTCTCATGATAGCATGTTTGACAAGTAAAAAAGATATGGCTACTCCTCTCAAGTCTCGACAGGATATTTTTTCCAAGCTCAAGTTACCTTCTCAACTATGTCACCGACAGACTCTCATGAGACGAGTTTTGATACAAAGAACGAAGTACCACAAAAAATCCAAGTCTAGAATGTTTGTCCGATGATTTCAATGACTGTTATGTTTGCATTCCTTAAACGTCATAGCTAGTAGCAAATATTGTACCACAAACAGTTTCCAGTTTGCGACAAAAAATACACAGCTTGGCACCCTGCAGCTCCCTCGAGGGTTTTCTCAATGAGGCTAAGCTGCCAAGAAACGATGTACGTAGTTAGTTGACCATCTGTTGTGGACCGATCAACTCATCCAAGTCTGTCACCATTCCCTATACTTCCAAGGCCTAGATAAATGACGGTTACTCCAACCTCTACTCTGGTGACTAGGAAATTTGACAGATATCGCACGACATTATAACAACAATTTTACAAATGATTGCGTGAGATCTCTCGTTGCCTTGTCAATGCATGAACCTAATAGCTATCATGTTCGTGGAATCTTGGTTCCTTAAGATCTAAATACTGTCACACGTAGTCTATCAAGTGACTGAACTTATATATCGTCGCACAAGGCTTTCAGGGAGATAATGGCAAGCAAACCATGCACATGCGTTGCTCTGAACTAGTCGTACGTACTCTGGCCCAACTAATAATTCTGGCACTTTAGAGTTCATTTGTATGGGCATGCAAAACAAGTAGATATATGGTCCAGATGGCCCGACCAAACATGTATACCCAGTGGACATCTTATACAAACAAACTAGTAAGTCCATATACTTAGATAGTAGAGAAAAAAACTAGTAAGTCCATATACTTGAGAGTCGAAGGGAATCCCTCCCATTAGTCAAAGCATGGTTTTGACCTGTGACAACGTTATCTTTGTTGCCTTGAGGAAAGGAACAATATAGAGTTCAATATGTGATGCAGAGTTTACAGGAGATCTGTGAAGCAATTAGATCAAAATCATGAGATGCATGTCGTGAACTCGTGATAGGAATAGAGGTACAAAACCCATGATTGAAAAACATGTAAATTCTGTAAACTTGATTGTTTGGTTTACGGGAAAGAAAAAATACATGATTCCTAATAAACATGGTCAAATCAAATCAAACGACATGAGAAAGTATAATTATGATATTATTATGCCACTAGGGACCGCACTCTCGTTCTTCATGCGTAGGAATTCAAGGCGATCCAAGTAGATTGAAAAATTCCTGCGTTATTTTCTTTGGAACTGAGATATCAAAGGAAATTTTTCTCCGTTTTATTTTTTTCAATTAGTGTCACACTAGAAAGCTTCCTATTTCTCCATTACTTCTCCACTTTTTCTTTAAATTGTTTAGATTTTTCTTTTTTGTGTAGACTAAAATAATACGAAGTTTGCATTAAGATTTTGTACACTGGTAGATTTTGTACATCGGTAGAGTTTCACATTATCTAAACCTAGATTTATTTGAAACTTAATTGAATTTTAATTTTTTTAAAATAATGAGCTTCACAGAGCTTGGCCTTCATTTGTCGTTTCTGCGTAAGTACATTCCTTTTGGTTGATGTAGTTAAGTAATGGACGTTACTTGTTTGCACTCGTGCGCCTTTGCCGTCATGGAGTGCACGCGAACTACTGTCAAATTTTCTCCATGCAAAGCTATACCAACCTAGTTTAAATAATAAATACATAAATTTCAAAATCTGTTTTCACTGTGGGGTTCCTCGTGATGAGTTGTTTCAAACTAGATCCCACATGGACACATTATGATAATTGATTTAAACAACTTTTTATCACCGAGTTCGTGATAAAAAAAATGCTTTTCTAGTATATAGTTGCTTTCATGTATTAAAATGTTACTTAAAAATCTTATTCACAACTTAAAGATGTTTGCGAACTGTTGGACTAAGTAGCAATTTACTAGTATATAGTTTTTTCATGTATTAAAAAGTTAGTTAAGAAACCTTCTTCATAATTTAGAGGGAACGGTCTGGAATGATTGGAAATGACAACATCGTGTCACGGAAAGCAACTTTGTACTAAAACCATGCTTTTTCACATCACACCATTTTAAGTCAACTATCTAATTATGAACTACTGGAGATTAAAAAAAACTTTCTATTATATAGTTGCTTACGCACGATTAAGTTGCTTTTGTGCAGTTTTATGGTACAAAGATTTTGATTTTATAGAACGGGACGACATCTTCGAGAATTATTTTGGTAAAAATCAAGTTTAAATTTGTTTGTTTTTTGAACACAACTTTGTATTAGGGAAGGCCAATTTAGGGTTAAAACATTGTTTTGTGTTGAAAAACATATTATGTATCATGAAAATAAATTTTGTCTGGGAATAATAGCATGAGCTAGAAGTCGGTGATAGAATTATACCCATCCTTGTTGGGAAGGTGACCAATATTTGTCCTGGTGATGGCGTGGAGTTTTGTCGATGACAACTCAGAAAAGTCGTTAATGCTTTGAGAAAGTCATTATTTTTTGTATCCCATCATGACCAGAAGAAATGAACAGTAATTCCATCAGAGCCAAGAGCCTTATCCAGAGACATGTCGGCAATAGAAATTTCGATTTCCAATTTTCTGTGATGTGACAAAAAATTCAAGAGCGCGGGGGAGGGACGTCAACCAAGGACCTGAGTTGTGTGATAAAAGATCAAAGTTTCCTTGTGACCACCCAATCTTGATTATGATTAAGCCTCTCATATGATTCTTGAACCATTGATTGTTGACCCTAAGATAGATGGATTTTGCATTAGCGTGTCCCTTGATGATCGGCGCTTAAGGGAGCGCTCATGCTTCTTGAACCCTGCCCTAAGGTTCTTCTTGACCAAAAATAGGTCGTAATTCTTGATCCCCGTCCAAATGAAGGATAACATCAAGGACCATGATGTGTTGGAGCTTTCTAATTGGAAACAAACTTTTGCTCAAAGCTCGTTGTTTCTTGGTCATGGACTTGAGCTGGTGAATCGGGATGTGCACTGGCTGAGAATGTGTAGACGATTTTGACAAAGCCTGTTGCGCCACCTCGACAAAGCACGGCCTCTTTTTTCCAGAAATTTTACAAACGGGCTTCCTAGGGCTACTCTTAGGAGAATCTGATAGTGGTCAGAGAGCGATGATGGCATGGAATGCAGAACGTGAGTGTCCTCAAGCTTGAGCAATTTGAGCAATTGGAGAGAAAATTCAACTCCGGACAAGCTGGATCGCACCTTGTGCAACCTTCCTGGGACTTCATGTTCGACAATCACGTTATGGGTGCCTTATCAGCATTTTCACCTTGAGTTTATTTGAGATGCATTGTTCGCCGTTCACTCAAACAATTACAAGCATGCCCTTGTCTCCTTGCATGCATCCAAGAGACATGGTTGGCGGTTGCGTCTAGTTTGCTTCGAAATTATGATCCCTATACGCTGCAATCCCGAATTGCTCTGAGGATGTTCCTGATGCCTTCTAATCCTATTACTAGGCTTGAAAACAAAGCAAGGAAAATGTTACAGCTGGGCCTGATGCAGAGGCCGGGGATCCACACCCCCTTTTCGAAGAAAAATGCCGCATATAACTGGTTAAGCTCAACACCCGGCCAGAAACCTGGCGGCCCGAGATGCACATATGCCACCTTTATACACATGAGCCTAATAGTGAGAAATCGTACTGTACTAGGCATTATACATTTCCGCAACGCGTACATATCAAGATGTTCCGTCGGTAGATAAAAAAAACTTGAGCTGGGAAAAACTAAAGGTTGGTTGAACAACCGTTGGTTGCCTGGTGCAGGAAACGAGGGCACATGAGAAGGTACTAGCTTCTATTAATTGGCGTATCTTTGAAAATTAATGTACTCTACTACATATAAGCAAAATAATTCCAAAGTAGTTGAAGTTATCACTTTAGTTAGATATCATTTCATTTATGTGGTTGGAACACAACACTTTTTTTTTTGCCAGGGAGACACATTCTAGGAGTGTTAATCCTGCACGAGACCATTCACAAAATTCATAGGAAAAAACTGGATGGCGTGCTTCTAAAAATAAATTTTGAAAAGCTTACGACAAGGTTCAATGGCCTTTCCTTCAACAAGTGATGCGTAGGAAGGGTTTTGATCCTAAATGGTGTCAATGGATAGATCGTTTTGTCCGTCAAGGGAGCGTGGGGATTAAGGTAAATGATGATTTAGGTCATTATTTCCAAATCAAAAAAGGCTGAAGGCAGGGAGATCCTTTTGTCAAGCCAGAGTCTCCCTCAGTCCTCACTTTCTAGGTGGACACACTCGAAGATCGATCTGGAACAAACGGAGAAAAAACAATGGAGAAATCAAGAGGGATTCAGAGAAGAACTCAAGATGCACACAAGGTGTTTGTGGTTTTCCCCCCAGCACTTTGCTCTTGTGCCAGGTTCGTTTTTTTCTTTTTCTTGTTTATGACTGAACCTCGGAGTGCCAGGCTACACCACTGCCCAGCCTCCTTTACAGCCTCACAAGCACGCACACGACGCACTCCAGGGACGCGCAAACAACACTCCCTTTCTCTCCCCATGTCTGCTTTGCTCATGCAGGTCATGGATACAGTACACATGACATGAGCTATAACCCATGTTCCATTGTCCTGGACTATTAGCTACAGACAAAATAAATGAACAGAGACTAGTTACAGAGGGCAAGATTAAAGCTATCACCTTTGTCCCCTCTGTTTTTTAATATTATCGCCGATATGTTGGCTATCATTATTTCAAGAGCAAAGGAGGATGGTCAGGTTGACGGCTTGATTCCGCATCTAGTTGAGGGAGGGGTGTGAATATTATAGTATGCGGATGACACCATTTTGTTTATGACGCATGACATTGAGAAGGCACTAAATATGAAACTTATCTATGCATTTTTGAGCAACTATCTGGTCTTAAAACAAACTTTCATAAAAGTGAATTATTTCTGCTTCGACCAAGCTAAAGAGTTGGAGGAGCAGTAGAGAATCCTTTTTGGGTGCGAATCGGGGAAATTTCCTATTAAGTATTTGGGAATCCAAGTTCATTTCCGAAAACTGCGAAATAGCGAGTGGGGGGCTATAGAAGATCAGTTGAAAAAAAAGCTATCTAGTTGGACTGGTAAATTATTATCTTGTGGGGATAGGCTATTCTAATTAATTCGATGTTGACAAGCGCTACCTATGTTCATGCTATCATTCTCTGAGTTACCCAATGGGGCAAGGAAAAGATTGGACATGTTTCGCTCAAGATTTTTTTGGCAAAGTGATGGTCATAAGAAAGAATATAGGTTGGCTCGATGGAATATCCTATGTCGACCTAAAGAGCAAGGTGGACTTGGGATTGAAGTTCTTGAATTAAAGAACAAAAGTTTGATTTGTAAATGGCTCTACAAAATATTATCAGGGGATGGTGTTTGGCATGAGCACATTTGTAACAAATATTTGCATTCCAAATCGTTAACCCAGGTGCGAGCCTGACCTATAGATTCCCCCTTTTGGAAGGGGCTATTGAAAGTGAAGGATGAATTTTTGAAGCGTGGATCCTATTTGGTTGGCAATGGGGAAAGTATATGTTTTTGGGAGGATATTTGGTTAGGGGATACGCCCTTATCTAACCAATATCCCTCGTTGTATAGTATTGTCCAGAGAAAAGAGGTCACAATAGGTTCAGTTTTAGCACAAGCACCTGCTGTTAATATTTCTTTCAGAAGGACTTTAGCTAGTAATAGATGGCAAAGATGAATTCACTTAGTGGCCAGATTAATGGAGATTCAAATTACCGACGAACCTGATGTTTTTAGATGGAATCTCACTACTTCAGGGTTTTTTTACGGTTAGATCTTTATATCACGATTTTATGAGGGATCACACGGATTTTTTGAAAAACTTTATTTGGAAAATTAAGGTACCTTTAAAAACTAAGATTTTTATATGGTTCCTTTGTCAAGTTATTCTTACCAAAGATAATTTGTCCAAACGGAATTGGTAGCAATGGAAATAATGGTTTAGCGTATCGTTTTTCTGGCTTTTAATATATGACCCCACTTAATATAACAAAATGTTTGGGAATTGGCTAAGGGGTGTTCATAAAAAAGATTGAACTACAAATCCAAGTTGGAGTTTGTGCTTTACTTTGGGCCATTTGGAAAATACGCAATGATGTTATTTTTAACAAGACATACAACTCTGATTTTATGCGGGTTATACCGTTGGCAACTCATTGGATCCGTATGTGGTCCTACCTACAACCAACGGTGAAACGCGAGGCATTCACTATTTGGTGCAACCGGGTAGTGTTGGTGGCACGGGATATATACAATCAGTGCAGCTGGCGTTTTGATTGGAGAATCACATGTTAATGCAGTGTCACTACATGTGTTCCCTGCTTTTTAGATGGTTGATCCATGTATCAACCCTTTGTGACCCATGATGTAATCCGTTTGTAACACATAAATACTTTTTTGAATAAAGCAATAAAAAGTTGCATGCATTAATCGATGCAGAGGCTGGGGATACCCCATTTCGAAAAACAAATCGTGCACGCCTTGACTATGTGGCAGTGGTGGTGGCAGATTTGGGCTACAGGCTGACTGCAATACGTAATTGTTAGTATACGAACTGACCCTAAGTGGTAGTTCTATGCTTGATCAAAACGATGCAAAAGAGGTAGCATCGTACGTACATGCCTTTTGTTTGATGTAATTAAGTAAGTAATTGTTATAGAAATATGTAATGTTATGTGTAGGTTAATGAGTATATACCTAGTTTTTTATGCAATATGACTGACAAAGTAATCATTTTAATTATTGTTATGTTATTGTTTGTCCAAATTTTCATTTTCGACTAAATTAACTATATTCGTCCACGAAGAAAAGGCGCAACTCCTGCCTGTAGTGGAAAGCATTTGTTTATTTGGTAAATATAAATGGAATGGTAGGTTGTGTGAACTACATTGATGATACCTGTTAAATATGTCCGAATTGTCTGTCATGGATGTCCTTATAAACAATGGAGGTTCTACCAAAATTTAGAATACCTCATAATTAAACTGGCGGGAGTGTCCTTTCTGAGAACAAAAGGATTTGCTAATCAAAGCAAAAGCTCCAATATATGTTACTCATTTCTAGTACTATCTATTTTCACGGGAGCTCTTTCAAGTATATGGTCTTACTAGTTTGTTTTTATAAGATGTCCATTAGGTACATGTTTTGGCCAGTCCAACCGGACCATATATCTACTTGTTTTGTGCCATAAAAATGAACCGTAAAGTGCCTGAAGTATTGCTTGGAGGTAGAGTACGTAAGACTAGTTCAGAGCAATGCATGCGCACGGTTTGCTTGCCATTCGCTCATTGAAAACCTTGTGAAGCTATATATATGTTCAGTCACTTAATAGGCTATGTCTGACCGTATTTAGATGTTAGAGAACCATGATTCCATGAACATGAGAGCCCTTATGTTCCTACATGGGCATTGCAATTAACGAGAGATCTCATGCATTACTCGTTCATAGAATTGTTCTTAGAATGTCGTGCGACAGCTGTCAAGTTTCCTAGTCATATATAGAAGTAGAGGTTGGAGTAACTGTAACTCTCATTTATCCAGGCTTTGGAAGCATAGGGAATGGTGACATACCTGGATGAGTTGATAGGTTCACAACATACGTTCAAGTGTTCAACAGACTACAGACTTTCTGTAGTAATCTCGACTCATTAAAAGGATAGGATGAGAGGGAGCGGGGTGTCGAGCAGTTGTATTTTTCGTTGCAAACTGGAACTGTTAATGGTACAATATTTGCTACTTGCTACGTTTAAGGAAGACAAAAATACCAGTCACTCACATTTTCAGACACAAACATTCTAGACTTGGATTTCTTCGTGGCACGTTGTTTTTTTGTTTCAAAACTCGTCACTTGGTTCTCTCAGTGACATATAGTTGAGAAAATATTTCGAGCTTGGGAAGAATATCTGACTGAGACTTGAGAGGAGTAACCATGTATTTTTTTTTCACTTGCGAAACATGCATGTAAGAGATCATGAAATTTACAGGAAAGCATGGTACAATATGCCACACATGAGGAAGAAATCTTTGAAGAGACTTGGTGTACTTCTGGTTAATTAGGCTAGGTTGTGATCTCTATCGTAAACGAGACTAGACAATTTATCATGTAGTGGTCTTGTAATGTTGATATTTTGAGCAATGTTCTGTCAACGTTTTGCTATATGTGCGCACTCATTTAAACAACAGAGGAATGTGGAGAAGATGGTGATTCACTGCCCGTTATGTGCATGCGTTTTACTTATGTGGCGATGCACATGTCAAAACCGTGCATGTGATGATATGAGATGGATGATTGGCGAACCACAGTAGTTTTCTCGACAAGTGGGGTGGGGGGAGGGGGTGGTGACACATGGTGATATCGTTTTTTGTGGTGCTCTTTTTGAGCTCCGCCTCTCAGTTTCCGGGGTGAAAACACTAGGCATGAACTTCATTTGGTTGTTCTTGGCAATGACAACTCTATAGCGGGTTCCTTGTTGAAGGCATTGTTTGGATATTGGGCCTATTTGGGATGAAAACGCATGACCTGACTATAGTGGTCAGACTGGGTGATGACAACGATTGTGCACTGTAATCTTCCTGAAGACGTCGCTTTGGAGAAGCTCTCACTGAGTGTAGGTGTCATCATTAGTGGCGGTTAGTTCGTATTGTTGCGGTCGTCTGATCGCTCCGGTGGGGTCTTTCTTCCTCTTTTCTCATTCTTTCTTGTTTCCTTTTTTTGCCTGTGTCTATCCTTGATGTCTAGACTAACACAAGACATTATGTTGTAGATGCTAGGTGTATTTGTTATCATTGTGGTATTAATATATTCCCCTTATCAAAAACATGCAAATGAGAGAGGAATCATGTAAGTGAGGAGGAGGTGGTCACCAACACCAAAGTGGCGTCCGACGCTAGAGGGAGCAGGACACAAGTCCTCTTGATATGACTTCGAGACCATTTTAAGTGCGTGACAGGATTAGTGAACTACCAACGCTAGCATAATTTATTTTTGAAAGGGGTCAAAACCTTTGCCCCAATCTATTAGAAGAGGATTTTCCAGTTAATTAATAGAAAACAGAGCAAAAAATTGTTACAACAAAACCAAATGCAGACTACTCCAAAAGCATGCAATTCCTACAACCACAAACTCTCGATAGTTTGATTAACACACCGCAAAGGAAACCCAATGTAGACCACATAAAAAAGATCTCCGAAAGATATAACCATCCACCGAGAAGTCGTAGACAGCTTCCTTGGTGCACCACTCTTCTTGCATTTAGTCCTGAGATACTCCTTCATCTTCTGGATTTCACTGCTCTAAGTCCTCTCCGCTAGGAGGCAAGCAATCTCCCTAACCTAGATCTGGGGTTAACCGCCTCCAAACTGACGAACAAGTCACAAAACTCTCTAGAAAAGAGCCACAAAGTTAGGTGCCAATGTGCCTACCTCAATAACCTTATCGACATGGTGGATGGGCTCCATGGGTGGTGGTGTAGAAAGCACTGCCAAGGTTCTAAAAGAGTCCACCTGCAGAAGCACCATCGACATAGGAGGAGAGGGCTCCCCACACAACTCCTATTGCTTTGGGCATGCTATGCATCACCAGAGCCATGGTCCCCATGATGTCCTCGCACCCAGAGGCAACCAACACGTCGGACTGCGGTGATGGGCAGGACATGACACGAGGGGTGAAACAACCAAGAAATCCATCTTTCCCAGACATGAACAATTCCTTTCGGGCTTATCGACAATGGCTTCATCACCAGTCTTCGATGCCATCCTAGAGACCACATCATCAACAACAACACAAACAACTCCTACTCGGTGGTCTCACCGAGAGCACACAAGTCTACACGCTATAAAGAACCAGTAACAAGTGTCGACAAAATCTTGATTGTTGCCGCCCCTTCACGCAAGGGGCGAGAAACCTCTTCAATGCAGTTGGCAACATAAACACCTTCCTCGCGCCCAACGCTTAAACGCTTGCGGGGCGCCAGCATGAAGGCAGAGGCGGCCGACAGAGCCAAAGCAGCTGGCACGGACGCGGGCGCAATCAGCTTTGCCCAGGGGGACTCCGGCACTTGCACAGACGATGGAACCTGAGAGGGTGTGCAAGCCCTGTTTCTGGACATCAGGAGAGGTGGAGACGAGAGGTGGAGAGAGGACAACGAGAGGATTCCAGATCATATCGAAGCGTAGGCAGAGGAGATCGATTCTGGCAGATCAAGGTGGCGACGCTTATTCCTAGCATTTAACTGAGAGTCACTTCTTCGGCTGCTTGCTATTACTCATTCAAAACTAGACCAATATGGAAGGAGAAATTCTCATAACATTTTATTATAAAAGAGAAGTGAGGCTCGAGCCTCAATTGCCTGGCACACCACCTCATGTGCTAGCCAATAAGACCCAGGCCTTGTCAAACTAGACCAGTGGGAGGAGAAACTCCTATTGAATTTTATTAAGGCGGGTCGTAGAAACTAAGGTACATCGATCATACACATACACTCGTCATAAATTTGGATTGCACATACATATGCAAGGAATTTCTGCCAGCTAGTCCTGCCCCAGTGCAGTACTGCTTTAGCCTAGCCAGTTGCAAGCCCAGCTAGTTCACATTGTAGTTGTATCGCTTCCAAACAAAGCTGTAGGCCTAGTAGGCACCGGGAACAGACCAAGAACCCAACAACGACGAGAGTTTTGGGATCAGAAAGCACAAGACCCGACAGTGAAGACATAAGAACTGGTTCAACAAGTTAACTTCGGTCGATCCACCTGCAACCCAACCATTTTGCTGGTTGTTCTTTCACATTCACACAAGCAATAGGAGAGTAAAACTTGTGTAAGTAGTCGTTTTAAACTTTGCCAAACATAAGTTTACCAGAGATAATTAAACTGGCAGGAGTTACATCTTTTGTTTGTGGATAATATAGTTAATTTAGATGAATATTAAAATTTTGACAAGCAATAAACATAACAATAATTGAAATAATTACTTGGTCGGTCGCATTGTGTATATTAAAAATTAGGTATACGCTCATTGAAACCTACACATCACATTACACACATTTCTATGACAATTACTAAATTACGTAAAACAAAAGGCATGTACGTGCAATGCTTTGGCATCGTTTTGATCAAGAGCTACCGCATAGGATCAGTTCACTGTAGCACTATACTAACAAATACGTACTGCAGTCAGTCCATCGCTCAAATCTGCCACTGCAACATAATCGACTTGTGCACGGCTAACTAGTTATTAGCTTCACGTCGATGTTCTTGACGGCTAGACGATATCTTACAGATCGACACCATTCAACGAATAATGATGAAAATGCTATAAAAATTGACCTTGCAGTTAGTGGCGATCTAGTCGGCTGCGCGTTTGGGAAGGTTTGACTATCGGTGAAAACCACGCCGACTTTGCTCATGGATGACGGTGACGGCGTATTTGCGTTTTTACCTTGTTGAAGGCATCATTGCTGCAGCTCTTGTCTATCCGCCGGGCTTCTCTAGGGTACGATGGTGGTGCGCGATGCCGTTCTTCCTCCTGGGGGAGTGATTTCTGGAGTATGTGCTGGCTAGAGGGGTCCCGAGGTGGAGTGGTGTGGTTTATTCTGCGCCGAAGACGGCGAGTCTCTGCTGTGTGGTGCAATGGAATCTTGGCGGTGGACGTGTGATGCTGGACGCACCAATGGTGGTGGCACTGTCTGTCGTCATTGTGGCGTCGAAGATCGTCGTTGTGGCATCGACGGAAGGACTGGCAAGGTCAGTACATTTATCCATGTTTAGAAGATGGGTTCGTGGAATACAATGGCTACAACTTCTAGAACGTGCGCATGCGGTGAGCGTTAAGTGTTGCTGGACCGGTGTTCCGATTTTAGATGATGTGAGTAGTTGTGCGGTCAGGGCAAACAGTTCTAATCATGGCCACACTTGTCAACAAGTTTGTAGGTGTACCGACTCCTATCACCAATAGTGTAGCTTGGGCTTGCTCGATGTTTGTTTTATAAAATTCTATTGAATAATATAATAAAAAGAGTGTTTGCATCATTTTGATGTAGAAGCCAGGATACAACCTCCTTAAAAAAGGTGTCTTGTGTTCAAACAACATACATGAAAATATATCTAACTAGAGTGAGATAACTTCAACTTCTTTGAAAATATTTTGCTTATATTTTATAGCATCAAGATATGCCAATTACTAGAAGCCACTACTCATGTGCCCTCATTTACTGCACCGAGCAACCAACAATTGTTCAACGAACCTTTAGAGTTTTTTCCCGACTCAAGTTTCTTGATCTACCTACGAAAGCACTAAGCCGTACACCTTCAGATGTACTCGTTGTGGAAATGTACAACGACTACTAGTACGATTGTCATTAACAGGCTCACGTGTATAAAGGTGCATATGTGCTCGAGCATCTCGGGCAACCAGTTTCATGGACGAACGGCTTACGGTGCGGAGCTTAACTAGTTGCACGCGCCATGCCCAGCTATAACATTTTTCTGCTTTGGTTTCAAGCCTAGTTATAGGATTAGAAGGCATCAGGAACATTCGTAGAGTAATTGGGGATTGCAGCGTATAGGGGTCACAATTTTGGAGCAAACAAGATGCAACCACCAACCTTGTCTCTTGGATGCACGCAAGGGGACATGGGTGTGCTTGCAATTGTTTGCGGTGAACAGTGAAACCTTGTCTCTGAAGGCACGGTGACAAGGCTAACAAGGCATGCAGGACGAGAATGTCAAATGTGATGTCCCAGGCAGCGTTGCACGCAGCGCAATCCAGCTTGACAAGAGTGGGATTTCTCTCTAATTTCTCCGGACATATTTTGTGTTTTGAAAGTTTGATCTCCTCGAGGTTACAGGTGGTAAGGGCATGGCAGAATGTATCCATAAGCCTGAGGTTTACATTGCCATTATATTTGTCAGTCTCTAGGTAAGATTAAGTTAAAATCCCCAGTGATTTGCCACCTAGAGTCGTCTGATGGAGCCGCGGCGATGGCTTCATCAAGGAAAACTCTTTTTTTCCCTTTCTGAGTTTGGGCCATATATAGGCAACTGAAAATATGAAGGCGGCATTACAAGATCGGATACAAATATTAGTAGATATATCAGATGAATCTCGATCTAAGTGTTCATCATTCCAAAGGAGCGGAACTTCTCCGAGGCTTCCAATGGTAGCATGTTTTTTTTTTTTTGAAATGGGGTTGCGGATCCCCGGCCTCTGCATCAAAATGATGCACACAGAAGATTCAATGGTAGCATGTGGGCAAAAGATCTCAAATCGTCCCTAGATATGCAACTGTCTAATGATAGATATAGTTCATTGATCATGTTAATATTATCGCTTAGTCCGGCATGATCTCACCACCTCTCACCTCAAGAAGATCAACCTACAAAACAATAGATATACGTGGAGCAATGAGAGAGAAAACCCCACGCTGGTCAATCATGATGACATTCACGTTCTGTATGCCTTGCCGGTATTGCTCTCTTACCACTGTCAGATCGTTATTCCCAATC